>CM053029.1:160411418-160748037 GCA_028564925.1 Lithobates sylvaticus | reverse complement strand
CACGGCACGGCAGGAAATTCAAAGTAATGTACGGGTACGTTACTTTGCCCAGCCGTGCCATTCTGCCGACGTACAAGTACAGGAGCCAGTTGGGAACCGGTTAAGAGAATGCATTAAAAGGAGAAAAAAAAAGCCTTCTGCCATTAGAACCACTTTAAAGCTGGACTTCAGCCTTCCCTTTGATATCGCACAGTTGTACAGGCTCCTCTTGGATTGAAATTTCTTAGTCGGATTTCAATGCACACTGTGAGCTTTTATTTATTGGATTTCCATTCTTTCAATCATGGAGGCTCAGAATTGCATTTGGGTGGTCTCTATGCAAATGAAGCCTGCCCAGGAATGCCCACTCTTTCAGACTGACATCCACCCATCAAGACATTTTGATAGTTACATAACACCTCCCAGGGGCAAGCCCACTGCTTACATCAGGGCTGAGGGCTCAGAGGAGTACTGAGGAAGGGTGCTGTGATTATTTTCAGGAAGCAGTGTACAATACCCTGCTGGCTCCTCCCACCAGCCATGATCTGCCTGCACTGCAGTGAGAAGCACAGCGATCCAGTGCTGATGTCACTGGGTCCTAAATAACGTACAGTTAGGTCCATATATATTCGGACACAGGCACAATTTTTTCAGTTATTTACCAAAACATATTAAAGCTATAGTTCTATAATGCATATGGACTGAAAGTGCATACTCTCAGGTTTAATTTGAGGGTATGTACATCCAAATTGGAGGAAGGGTTTAGGAATTACAGCTCTTAAGAATAGCCAACCCCTTTTTTCAAGGAACCAAAAGTAATTGGACAATTTAATCAAAAGCCGTTTAATGGCAAGGCGTGGGCTACTCCTTCGTTATTTCTTCATCAATTAAGCAGGTAAAGGGTCTGGGGTTGATTCCAAGTATGGTATTTGTGTTTGGAATGTCTTGCTGTGAACCTACATTATGCGTTCAAAGGAGCTGTCCATGCAAGTGAAACAGGCAATTGTAAGGTTCAAACACTAAAGAAATCCATCAGAGATATATCAGCAACATTAGGAGTGGCCAAATCAACAGTTTGGTACATTCTGAGGAAAGAAGAATGCACTGGTGAGCTCAGCAACATAAAAAGCCTGGACATCCTCGCAAGACAACAGTGGTGGATGATCGCAGGATCCTATCTATGGTAAAGTAAAATCCATTCACAACACCCAGACAAGTGAAGGACACTCTCCAGGAGGTGGGTGTACCATTGTCAAGGTCTATAATCAAGAGAAGACTTCACAAGAGCAAATACAGAGGGTTCACCACAAGGTGCAAACCATTCATAAGGCTGAAGAATAGAAAAGCCAGAATAGACTTTGCCAAAAAACATCTAAAAAAGCCAGACTAGTTCTGGAAAAGCATTCATTGAATGGATGAAACGAAGATTAATCTGTATGGAGGGAAAAAGTCTGGCGTAGGCTTGGAACAGCTCATAATCCAAATCACACAACATCATCTGTAAAACATGGTGGAGGCAGTGTAATGGGCATGCATGGCTTCCAGTGGCACTGGGTCATTGGTGTTTATTGTTGATTGACAGAAGACAGAAGCAGCCAGATGAATTCTGCAGTGTTTAGAGATATACTGTCAGCCCAGATTCAGCCAAATGCAGCAAAGTTGATTGGACGGTGCTTCACAGTACAGATGGACAATGATCCAAAACACCCTGCAAAAGCAACCCAGGAGCTTTTGAAGGAAAAGAAGTGGAATATTCTGCAATGGCCGAGTCAATCACCTGATCTCAACCCAATTGAGCATGCATTTTACTTGCTGAGGGCAAAACTAAAGGCAGAAAGACCCACAAACAAAGAACAACTGAAGACAGCTGCAGTTAGGGCCTGGCAAAGCATCAGAAAGGAGGAAATCCAGTCTTTGGTAATGTCCATGGGTTCCAGACTTCACGTACGATGTACGATTATATTAATTTGTCCAATTACATTTGAGCCCCTGAAAATAGGGGGGTTGTGTATAAAAATGGTTGCAGTTCCTAAAATGTGTACTTTATATTTATGCTCAACCCCTTGAATTAAATCTGAAAGTCTGCACTTCAAATTCATTTAGATTGTTTCGTTTTAATTTTATTCCAGTGATATATAGAGCCAAAATTATGACAATTGTGTCTGTGTCCAAAAATATATACGGTAGACCTAAATGTATATGATGAAAAGTTTTATTTAAACATTGAATTAGCATGTTTAATGGGATGGAACAGACAAAGA
Source organism: Lithobates sylvaticus (assembly GCA_028564925.1). Taxonomy (NCBI): domain Eukaryota; kingdom Metazoa; phylum Chordata; class Amphibia; order Anura; family Ranidae; genus Lithobates; species Lithobates sylvaticus. The sequence goes on along the minus strand of CM053029.1, from coordinate 160,745,797 downwards.
AAATATAAAAGCAGGATAAACTTGAGCTTTAATTTAAAAAATATAGGATTCAAGTATTAAAATACCATAACATTAATAAAATAAAAATACCAATTTATACAGAGCTTGTAGTCAGATCATAGTTTAATAAGTTATTGGAGGCAGCCATGCCAGTTCTACTTACAGAGATAGGTCAATTTCTTAAAGAGATAAGTGATACTTTATTACATTAAAGACTCATTTATGACTAAATTTTCTTGAACCACTAAGGCCTACAGGAACTATGGGGGGGAAGGGGGAATTATACAGCTTTCCGTATCTGGCTGCAATCAAAGCTGTTGGAACTGACCTCTCGCTTCGCTGAGCAGTATATCAATATATCCTGAATTTACTTAATGTTTCATCTGTCTCCATCCCTACCCGAGGGACATGCGCCAATTAAACCAAAACTGTCAGAAAGTAGTGCTGTCAAAGAGGCAGCTATTCCCCAAGTCACATGTCACATACTATTTATGGAGCAGACAAACAGAACTTATTCACAGAGTTACTGCTCCAGAACTAAGATCTGTATGCTTCTGTCTGTGCCTTTGTACACTGTGTTCTGCTTTGTGATAGATCCTATTCAAGTAAATAAAAAAGTGTCTTTACACTTTGCTTTCCGACAGCCTGAAGCAAGACTGTGATCCAGGAACATGAAATTCAAAATTCAAAAATGGAATTGGGCATTTTCCATGCTAATGATTTTATAAGAAAAAACCCCAATGAATACAATTATGCTAATAAAACAAGATGATCTCCGTAGGGTGTTACGTAAACATTTGTAAAAGTGCATGTTATAGAGCTCAACTTTTTTTGTGTTCCCACCTGGGAAGAATTCCTCCTCCCTTGCTAGTGATACCAGCAGAAGGAATAATGGCAATAGGTGTAACTGAAACAAAAATTCACCAACAATAACAAAAAAAAACTGTAAAAGGATCAAACCTCTCCCTAGTCTATTACCATTGGAGAGATTTCCAAGCATTTTCGATAATGGGGGAAGTATACATTTTGTGTTAATATTGCAAATTTGGAGCCCAATTCCAAGGTCCATTTTAATATACCTAACCCATTGATTGCTTCCCATTTCCCTGCACATGGATTTTTTGGGAGTTTTACAAAATTCCCCTCTGCTTACTTTAGAATATTCCTCCAGGATTGTGCACACGTGTCCTCCAAATTCCTCCCAGTTTTTGATCCAGCAGCGATTTGAGGGCAATGAAGAATGGCACACATCATAAAGAGGTGATATGTGTGTGCCATTAGCACCATCAGACTGGCGGAGGTCGGCATCTCCGCCAGTGCACTCCCAGAAAGCATCCCCCAGAGGACAACAGGGGGTGGGTCACTCAGCCTCACGTGAGGCTGAGTGTCATTCAATAAGGGTTTAGGACAGGAATTTAAAATGTGTTTTATGCAGCTGGAATAAGGCTTTACATTTTTAAGGTGACTTGCATTTATATTGCTTAATGATAGTTTCCTATTAAAATATAATACACTGATTTGTAGGTTTTCCCTAGCATTGCAATCAACATCTATGCTAAGCAGGCAACTATTTTTCCTGGCGCATAAACTAGATAAGAGCAGATACTATATACAGCATGTATATAATAGCGAAGCATGGCTGCCCCTATATACAAACGTTTTGTTTTGTTTTTAACCTGGATGTACAGTGATAAGATAAATGACATCAAACAAGTGACAATAACATTCATTATTATTTTAAATAATACAATTATAAACATTTTGAAGAAAAAAAAAGCAACATAGATTTCCTTTAGGCAGTTAGCATGAGTTATTGCATCATAGCAGAGCAAAGGATAAGGTGTGACATATAAAACAGACACCTGGAAAATCCGAAGTGACAGAGGAGAGGTTAGCATGTTAGAGACACCCCCAGAGTAATATCGAGAGCAGAGAGTTAGAATGGGCGCAGAGCGCCTCTGAGGAGACACAGCAAGCCAGTAGACAGACAGAATGTGGAGCCTTACGCCAGACAGCTCCGTCTGCAGAGCTGAAACTTTCTTCTTCAGCTCCTCTGCCTGGCTCTCCTTGGCGCTCAGCTCCTCTTTCAGCTGCTCTACCTGTCAGGACATTGAGGAAGTCATACAGTCAGAATATATTTGTTATGAACATAACTAGCATTATAGAAATCGATGGACCCAGTGATGAGATTAACCAGTAGGTCTAGGTTAGGTTTGGGGGAATTAGGTGTGACAAGGCTTATGATCTACTGAGAAGCTGCTGAGAAGAGAACGATGGAGTTACAGAGACCAGCACTGAAAGGATGAAGTTGTAATGAGTGTAACATGAGCACAAATTGTAAGAGTAACTTCAAATGCATTGTGCATGCATTTTGGGGTTTGCCTCGTAATTTCCCTTGTGATCACCCCTATCCCAGCTGTGTTACACTGCTGTAAAACATAAGGATGTTAAAACTTTTCAGAATTTGCTGATTTTTGGGTATTGTGTCACTGCTCCACCTCTTGCCTGATCTCTGGCCTACTACATCAGCGTACTTGCAAATCCCACAAGCATCCTTGTCCGAAAGGTCCAAAACAATTTCTCTAGGTTTCACAGCTTCCTTTTCACTTTGCTGACTTAAGACCCCTCACTCTTCCAAGCAGATTCTCAGGAAAGAAAAAACAATTGTCACATCTTGCTCTTCCACAAACTAGTACCAACATCAGAAAGTGAATATACTGTAGTACCAGGGCTCAAGAGCACCTGTAGTAAAGGATATACAGTTGTGTTCATAAGTTTACATATCCTCGCATAATTTATGATTTCTTGGCCATTTTTTAGAGAATATGAATGAGAACACTAAAACATTTCTTTAACTCATGGTTAGTGTTTGGCTGAAGACATTTATTATCAATCAACTGTGTTTACTCTTTTTAAATCATAATGACAACAGAAACTACCTAAATGACCCTGATCAAAAGTTTTCATACCCTGATTTTGGCCCGATAACATGCACTCAAGTTGACACAAAGGGGTTTGAATGGCTATTTAAGGTAATCATCCTCACCTGTGATCTGTTTGCTATTAGTTAGTGTGTGTTTATAAAAGGTCAATGAGTTTCTGGACTCCTGACAGACCCTTGCATCTTTCATCCAGTGCTACACTGACGTTTCTGGATTCTGAGTCATGGGGAAAGCAAAAGAATTGTCAAAGGATCTGAGGGAAAAGGTAGTTGAACTGTATAAAACAGGAAAGGCATATAAAGATATAGAGATATCCAAGAAATTGAGAATGCCAATCAACAGTGTTCAAACTCTAATCAAGAAGTAGAAAACAAAGGGTTCTGTTGAAATCAAACCACGTCAGATAGACCAACTAAAGTTTCAGCCACAACTGCCAGGAAAATTGTTCGGGATGCAAAGAAAAAAACACACAAATAACTTCAGGTGAAATGCAGGACTCTGAAAACATGTGGTGTGGCCGTTTCAAGATGTACAATAAAGAGGCACTTAAAGAAAGATGGGCTGCACGGTCGAGTCACCAGAAGAAAGACATTACTACGCAAATGCCACAAAGTATTCCACTTACAATACGCCAAACAGCACAGAGAAAAGCCTCAAACCTGGCACAAAGTAATTTGGAGTGAGATCAAAATTGAGCTTTTTGGCCACAACCATAAACGCTACAACTGGAGAGGAGTCAACAAGGCCTATGAGGAAAGGTACACTATTCCTACTGTGAAACACGGAGGTGGATCGCTGATGTTTTGGGGATGTGTGAGCTACAAAGGCACAGGAAATTTGGTCAAAATTGATGGCAAGATGAATGCAGTATGTAATCAAAAAATACTGGAGGAACATTTGCATTCATCAGCCAGGAAGCTGCGCATGGGACATACTTGGACATTCCAACATGACAAAGATCCAAAACACAAGACCAAGTCGACCTGTCATTGGCTACAGCAGAATAAAGTGAAGGTTCTGGAGTGGCCATCTCAGTCTCCTGACCTCAATATCATTGAGCCACTATGGGGAGGTCTCAAATGAACAGTTCATGCAAGACAGCCCAAGAATTTACAGGAACTGGAGGCTTTTTGCCAAGAGGAATGGGCAGTTTTACCATCTGAGAAGATAAAGAGCCTAATCCACAAATACCACAAAAGACTTCAAGCTATCATTGATGTTAAAGGGGGCAATATACGGTATTAAGAACTGGGGTATGTAAACTTTTGATCAGGGTCATTTGGGTCGTTTCTGTTGTCATTATGATTTAAAAAAGAGTAAACACTGTTGATTGATAATAAATGGCTTCAGCCAAACACTAACCATGAGTGAAAGAAACTTTGTTTTATCATTAAAATTCTCTGGAAAATGGCCAAGAAATCATAAATTCTGCCAGGGTACGTAAACTTATGAGCACAACTGTATATTAACAACTGAGCACTGCCTGTTATTTTCAGGTTTGGCTTAATGCACGTGGCCATACAGTGTGCATAGCTTGCCCCGGAACCCTCTGATACTGACCCTCTAGACCTCAAGTCTAGAGCATTGATCAGTGCAATGCAGGAATGTCATTACAAAGGATCTGCATGCTGTACAGCAGAGTGCACAAGGTCTTTAGTGTAATAAGGCTACTAAGGCAATGCTATGGAGGTTAGTTTGTGGCAAGGGTTTGTGACTCTTTAAACAACTGAACCTTTTAGGCCTCTTTCACACTTGCACGACCTGAAAGTGACGCGACTTTGACACAACTTGAAGCAATGTCTGTGTAATATTGAGGTCTATGGACCTCAAAGTCGTATCAAAGTCGAACTAAGGTAGTGAAGGGACTCCTTTGAAGTCACACAGATATAAACGATACTCATTGGAAATCATGAGGTATGACTTTTCATGTGACTTTGCAGTCTCCAAGTCACAGGACAAGTCGCACAAGTGTGAAAGGGGCCTCAAACTTAGCTTTGGCGACAAGTAAATAGCACAGAGTATTGTAGGCCAACTGTCACAAGAATGTAATCCTTTTATTAAATTTGTACAACGCTTACCTCCTTTTCCCTCTAACTTCACAGCATTTGTTTCAGGGGAAATTTACAGTAAAAACTGCATGGGCAGGCCGATTCTGAAAATACTAGCTGCTTGGCTGTCATACTAAAACACTGTCCTCCATATCTTGACATAGAACTAGTATAACCGATCTGAGAAATGTCAGAAAGTTTTTTTTCTACTTGTTCTGGCTCAGTAATTTGTCACACAAAGTTTCAGCCAGAAAGCCAGGAGATTAGTATTTTCAGAAGGAGAGATCAGCAGCAGCTGGATCCACAATTATCTCCAAAAAGATCATCATTAGCCTTCCAAAACATACAAAATGATCCATAACTGAAAAGTGTCTAATTCATTCAAAGAATGATGTAAGAAGTCAATTTCTTAATATGTGCTGAAATTAAGACTTCCGGAAATATATCAAGTATTGTTCATAATGATAAAGACACAGAAGTTTTCCAGCTGCCGTAAAAAAACCAAAAAAAAACCATTTCCCTCCTGTATTTGCATATTCAATTTGGAGCTAAAGTAATTGTAAAGCCTATTTTTTATAGTTAAAATTAAAAAAGAGTAAACTTACCTGCTCTGTGTAATGGTAGTGCACACAGCGGTCTCTTACTTTCTTTTATGGAATCTCTAGCTGGCTCTGATCCCTCTTCTCCTCCTGTTGCCCCCTCAGTAAGCCCTGTGCTGATGGGGCCCATGTGAGGGCATGCTCCTGAGCTGAGCTGTGTGCATCCATAGACCCACACAGCTTAGTTTGGCCACACCCCACCTCAAAGGATTTGACTGACAGCAACAGAAGCCTATGTTTCCTGCTGATCTCAAAGTCTCCTGTGAGAGCAGGAAGTGAAGAGCTGCAGCCAGTACAGGACTGGATTGTGAGAGGAAATAGGCAAATGTTTGGGGAAGGGGCACAAGTGGTGGAATGTTTTTTTACACTTTAAGGCAGAGACTGTAATAAGTTTTTTTTTTTCTTTTTCTTTTTAGTTAAAGTTTTAACTTTTTAGGACCCACTTTAACTGATAAATGGTATTATTGACAACATGCTGCGCCCATGTATGGGTAACCAAGCATGTCAAAGCAAGGATTTACAGTGCCTTGCGAAAGTATTCGGCCCCCTTGAACTTTTCAACCTTTTGCCACATTTCAGGCTTCAAACATAAAGATATAACATTTTAATTTTTTGTGAAGAATCACCAACAAGTGGGACACAATTGTGAAGTGGAACGAAATCTATTGGATATTTTAAACTTTTTTAGCAAATAAAAAAAACTGAAAAGTGGTGCGTGCAAAATTATTCGGCCCCTTTACTTTCAGTGCAGCAAACTCACTCCAGAAGTTCAGCGAGGATCTCTGAATGATCCAATGTTGTCCTAAATGACTGATGGTGATAAATAGAATCCACCTTTGTGTAATCAAGTCTCTGTATAAATGCACCTGCTCTGTGATAGTCTCAGTGTTCTGTTGAAAGCGCAGAGAGCATCATGAAGACCAAGGAACACACCAGGCAGGTCCGTAATACTGTTGTGGAGAAGTTTAAAGCCGGATTTGGATACAAAAAGATTTCCCAAGCTTTAAACATCCCAAGGAGCACTGTGCAAGCGATCATTTTGAAATGGAAGGAGTATCAGACCACTGCAAATCTACCAAGACCTGGCTGTCCCTCTAAACTTTCAGCTCAGACAAGGAGAAGACTGATCAGAGATGCAGCCAAGAGGCCCATGATCACTCTGGATGAACTGCAGAGAACTACAGCTGAGGTGGGAGAGTCTGTCCATAGGACAACAATCAGTCGTACACTGCACAAATCTGGCCTTTATGGAGTGGCAAGAAGAAAGCCATTTCTCAAAGATATCCATAAAAAGTCTTGTCTAAAGTTTGCCACAAGCCACCTGGGAGACACACCAAACATGTGGAAGAAGGTGCTCTGGTCCGATGAAACCAAAATCGAACTTTTTGGCCACAATGCAAAACGATATGTTTGGCGTAAAAGCAACACAGCTCATCACCCTCAACACACCATCCCCACTGTCAAACATGGTGGTGGCAGCATCATGGTTTGGGCCTGCTTTTCTTCAGCAGGGACAGGGAAGATGGTTAAAATTGAGGGGAAGATAGATGCAGCCAAATACAGGACCATTCTGGATGAAAACCTGTTGGAGTCTGCAAAAGACCTGAAACTGGGACAGAGATTTATCTTCCAACAAGACAATGATCCCAAACATACAGCAAAATCTACAAAGGAATGGTTCACAAATAAACGTATCCAGGTGTTAGAATGGCCAAGTCAAAGTCCAGACCTGAATCCAATCGAGAATCTGTGGAAAGAGCTGAAAACTGCTGTTCACAAACGCTCTCCATCCAACCTCACTGAGCTCGAGCTGTTTTGCAAGGAAGAATGGGCAAGAATTTCAGTCTCTCGATGTGAAAAACTGATAGAGACATACCCCAAGCGACTTGCAGCTGTAATCGCAGCAAAAGGTGGCTCTACAAAGTATTAATGCAAGGGGGCCGAATAATTTTGCACGCACCACTTTTCAGTTTTTTATTTGCTAAAAAAGTTTAAAATATCCAATAGATTTCGTTCCACTTCACAATTGTGTCCCACTTGTTGGTGATTCTTCACAAAAAATTTTAATTTTATATCTTTATGTTTGAAGCCTGAAATGTGGCAAAAGGTTGAAAAGTTCCAGGGGGCCGAATACTTTCGCAAGGCACTGTATGTGTCAATAAATAAGAAAACAAAAATGTGCTGGAAAATGCCAGACCATATAGAAAGGCTATGGTCCAAACAACAGTGCGCAAATTAACAGTGCAAGAAAATCTCAGGAGATATTCCTTAAAGTGAACCTGTACCCAGATTATGTACACTAAAGTATTTACATGTTCTGAACAAGCTGCAGGCTCCCTAAAAAGCAAGTCCTTAGTCACCTCTGTAGCCAAAGACACTGTGGAGAACTGTATCTACAAAACTCAGAACAACAGAACAATCTCAGCCATTTCTTATAGAGAGCAGAACCTTGACTGCCTGCTAGCTCTCCAATGCAAACATACAGCAGGTTATTCTAAGCTGGTAGAAATTGACTGACCCATGACTGAGTCTTTGCGATATTTGGGGATCTTTGAGAATTACTTCACAGTACATGCAGCTGAAGAGGTTATAGATGGTTTTTGGAATACGTATATACTTTAATGTCCATAGACTGGACACATGCAGATGCATGGTAATTGTGGTGGTATTTTGAAACCCCTAGGGCCCATCATGGTAACATGAAGTAAATCATTGGGTTCACTGCTTGAACCTTGATGATATTCAGTTGAAATGCCAGTGGAACCTAAAACACAAACTACAACATACATGCAGAGCTTTCTGGTGCACTACCTTAACATTTTTTTTAGCAATATCCGTTTAGAACAGTGATTTTCCGTGGAACCTTAGGGTTCCTCCAGGAGGTTGCTAGGGGTTCCTTCAGCATTCTGCAATTTCTGCCTCTCAGATAAGTTCCCACTGACACCATTGATCTTTTTAGATATCTGTAAGGAGGTAATTTTTCCCAATGACCACAAGTGTAAGGACCATTCTTCCCACTGACCATCACTCTGAGTTTCAGGGTTCCCTGAGACCGGAGAACTATTTCAAGGGTTCCTCTGTGTTGAAAAGGCTGAGAAAGGCTGGTTTAGAATGTAAAGATGAGCTGCCGGATCAGACTAAATTAATGGGCTGTCTTAATGCAGCACGCCTTAACATACGAAAATCGGGTGCATTAATGTAATGCATAGTGTGGATGAGTTTAAAAGTACAGTTAAAAAAAAAAAAAAAAAAAAAAAAAAGTATGGCTCCCCTCTGCTAGTATACCAAAAACAGACCTCAGATGCAGGGAGGTCTCCCTTTATACTGCTTGGCTTTTCAGTGCATGTAGTCATACTGTTTCCCCCCTTACTTTAAACACCAAAACACATTTAAACACAATTCATCTATTTCTCTTATGTGTAATGGGCATTAAGAAAAATATTATAGAAGGCATATAGGATATTTGCACTCACCAAAAAATCCTTTTTGGAGTTCATTGAGGGGCACAGGAAGTCTTTAACCTTTGATTAGACATTGCCAAACTAAAAACTGTGCGCTAGACCAGGACAACTCTTCCTACTAACAGTATGTTTCACTTTTGTAACAAAGCAGTATCACAAGCATAATCATAAAACACAGAGGTGTGACCTGTGTTCTTCAATGGACTCCAAGGAAAGTGAGAAGTGAAAGTACTGTGAGTAAAATATCCCACTGAGGCACACAGGAAGTCTTTAAAGTGGTTGTAAACCCTTACAAACCACTTTGACCTACAGGTAAGCCTAGATTAAGGCTTACCTGTAGGGCCAATAAATATCTCCTAAACCTACATGGTTTAGGAGATAGTTAGAAAAGAAAAGGCATCGCTGTCTACGGCCGCCGGCCGTAGACAGCGGTGCGCAGGCGCACAGCGCATGCCGGGTTCACGGCGATATGCCGCTTTCCTGCGCATGCGCGGGAGTGATGTCATCGCCGCTCCAGCGAATGACAGCGCTGGAGCGGCAAGACCCGGAAGTCACTCCGGGTTTGATGGCGACGCAGAAGATCGTCAGGTAAGTCATTCATAATGAGCCTTTATGCCTTATGCCTTTGCCTTGCAGGGTTTTTTTTTTTTTTTTTTTTTAAGAGGCTTTACTTCCGCTTTAATCTTAGGGACATCCAAAAACAGTCCAAGTAAGGGGCAGGCAACACAAAATAAAATAAAAAATCATCAACAAGATACTGCCTACAACTCAGGGAGGTGCCGGAAGGACCTTACATCTGGAACGAACATCGGATGAGGCGGTAAGGTCCTCCAAGGTGAACTTCCAGAACGTGTGAACAAAGACCAGGTTGCAGTCTTTTCTTAAATCTGAGAAACAGATGCTTGATGGCGAAAAGCCTATCGAACACTCCCAGATTTCCAAACAGGACTCTAAGATTAGGGGAGAACATAATTCCAGGTTGCATATATTGGTGCAATTTGAATGTAAACTATAAGCAGCCCAAGAACTGTTAGCAGAATGTGAGCTGGGGGAACCCAGTACAGAGAGCCGTCACCTCCATTTCTAAAATCAGATTTGTTGCAACCATTTTGCAGTAAAGCAAGTGCTCAGGGTAAGAAGCAGGGCCTCAGGTACTCATGAAAACCCAGAGAGGTGGTAGCAGGTGAGGGTTAGATGGCAGATGATGACTAAAGGCATAAGGAAATGATCAAAGATTGAAGTAAGTTTTATGTGGTTCTTTGAAGCAAGAGCATCTACATGAAGATGCTGTAAGGCAGGAAAGAGAACATGCGCACTACACTCCAGCCAATGTATGACATTAGTGCTCACCTTTTCTGTGACAAAACTTTCAGGAACAAGGATTGAAGGTGCCCAGCAATCCATATAACCAAGTTAGCCCTCGATGCTTGGCCTGACCAGGCTTTTCATTAAAAGATGTCTTCAGAGATAGGGCAATGCCAATGGATAACCTGCAGAATGCTCTACAGCTAACTTTTACCAGAAGTAAAGCTGGCTAGCTAGAGGGCTGAATGAAGCAAAAGAACAGGTTCCTCCATCCACACAAATTAGGTGGATGGGAGGAATCTTCCCTGCCAGGGCGTATTCTGACAGTGGCACCCACCACTGGTAAAATAGGCTGACCCGCAGCTGCAGTCAATAAAAATTTACCAACAATCAACTTCTATCAAGAAGGTGAACCCACACACTGACAGAAATCCCTGCTGGACTAAATTTCAAACAGTGTATAGCCAGGCTTAGTCTTAACCCAAAACATCTGTAGAAAAGACATTAATCCCCCTAGGACACTAGGAAAAAATTAGGCATGCTAGCAGTGGAAGGGGTTGTCCTGGGCTGGCCTACATTTTTTTTTGTTTGGCAGTATCCAATCCTGCTGTAGGTGGCAGTTTTACCCAAAAGTTAAACACGTCCTGTGCCCCAAATGGACAAGAAAGAAACTTTTCTTTTTCAATTTGCAAAAAATATATTCTCCTGAAGTATTTATTAGCAGCACCCGTATCCTATTTATATTCCTAAAAATAGCGTACACCTAATCAAACACTTTAAATGGAAAATGGGTCAGAGCCTTCACACTTTTTACAATTCACTATACAGTAGGTCCCCTACATACGAACCTTCGAGTGTCAAACTTTCAAAGATGCAAACAAGTGTTTGCACAGTTTTTTTTTTTCATTCAACCCAGTGGGCTGAATGAAAAAAAAAACTGACAGATCGCCGTACCAGCACAAGCAATGTTGGTACAGTGATCTCCCCAGCTGTGCTATTGTGTTCTGACAGGGGGACTCCCCCAGCCAGAACACACCATCTAGCGCTCCTAGTCTTTGTCTGCAAGTACTGATCATTGTTGGACTTACGGACAAGTTAGACTTACGAAGTAGGGGCATTATTGTACACCCTTACTTTTACCTTCCTCTTACTCCTCTGGTGTAACATTCAGCTCCCAGAGTGAGTAAAGAATGCCCTGTAAAAACTAGGAGGAGTTGCTCCAGTCACAATTGACACAGGTTTGACGTGTGGTCATGTGACAGCATTGAACTAACCAGCAAACACCAGAACTGTCACATGAGAGAAAAGGGGTGTGTCAAATGCTTTTCCATACCCAGTAAATACAGGTGACAGGTCTGAACTGCACAGCAGTGGTGGAAATGAGCTCCTGTGGAGTGAGGGGGAAGGGGGACGAGACAAACGCAAACCTATTAATTTCACCAATAAATGTTTGATTTAAAACTGCACATGGGCAGGAAAAAGCAGTTAAACAGAAATACAGATGAGATCAAAAATGCAACAGAAACTCTACACAACATGAAAACTTTTGGTCTGAAGTTCCTTATTCTAAGTCTAGTATTTTGGTGGTGGAGGGGTTACGATTCAGCTCTAGAGAAGCAAAAACACTATAGGGTTAGTCATTAAAGCTGCAATGACCCTTTTTGTAACAATAGTATTAATTGAGGACGACATTCTACAGCACTGTGCGGAACTAGATTACCTTGTTCTTCATGAACTTTGAGTGACTGCGATAGACCTCCATTTGTTTTATCTCCTCCTCACGCTCTTCAGTAGTTAAGGCTCCGTTGCACTTAAGCATTTGGATCTCATCCTCCATATCCCTCAGACCTCTCTCCATCGATGTGATCTTAGAGTCCTACGGGGAAACAATGCCATGACTACGAATTTCCAGAGTGGCTTATACTACTCTATTAGACCACTAGGACTAACTAAAGCTAAAGAGAACACCTAAGCAAATTTAGGACAGTCTGATGGCAGAATTGACTATGGGAAACGTTCAGTAGCGTACATATCCACCTTCTTGTGTACCAAAGAATAACTCTATATTGAAGAGTGGCCTAAACCAATGCATCACAAAGCAAATGTCCTGGAGCACTGGTAGTACACATACTCACTGCAAGTGGATCTCGGAACGACTGGGGAAGTAGGAGTAGGACAATATTATGGCATAGGCTCCCTCTGGCATCAGTGAGAGTGGTTGTTACAAGAAGGAGAAAGTTTTAGCCAAAAGATGGGATGGGTCTTCTTTGCAAGTCCAGTTAATAGACTCTCAATCCAGAAAAAGCAAAGTTGTTAGCTCAAAACTGGAAGAAGCTTACTGGATTTCTGGCAGATCAGGTATTTTTCTGCACTTGTAGCATTTTTAAAGGAAGAAAATCAAAGAACGTTGTCATACATCTTTACTGCAATAGGACTTGTTGATCCTGCCAGAAAGCAGTTTCCCTTCATTTGTTGAGTTGTCAACACTGATGCGCCATTCTCAAAACTGCCATCAACATTATTACCTGCTCACCTGCAATCCTCTGCTGGACCACAGGCATATGTGCTAACGCAGCCAAGGTTACCATGTTCTTCTAAGTGTATTATCTGCCCCAACCCTTATAAGGGGAAACCAAGTGTAGGTTACTGTCTGCACGTCACAGCATAGTGACATATAAGCGCCGCTGTAACCTACCGTTTTAGACTGAACGTGCCTTGACATAGTGGAGTTGCATTTCAGATAAGCGACAGATTCAGGCTTTATTTGGATGCATGAAAAATGAAATGATAAATGAAGTTTTGAAAGCATAACTTTTACTTAAAGTGAACCTATATATACCAGCAAGTACACATCAGCTCATGCAGACACCTGACCATCACCATCATCATAAAAGAGCTTTTTGACGATCCCACTGCAAAACCTTAAGCATTACTTTGGTGTTGGATCACCTTTGCAGTTATAACAGCATTCACTGTTCTGGGAAAGCTTTCCATATTTTGGAGTGGGTCTGTGGGACTTTGTGCCCATTTGTGAGGTCATATTATGATGTTGGACAATAAGACCCAGCTCACATTCTGCTTTACAAATCATTCCAAAAGTGTTCAGCAGGGTTGGAATCAGGCCTCTGAACTTGAGTTCCTTCACACCAAATTGCTCAATATCTTAATGGAACTAGCTTTGTGCACAGGGGCAAAGCCTATAAAAGGGTCTTCGCCACATTAACATTACCCATCGCTGGAAACACCCGAGCTCCATACATTTGGAGGGGTGTCCACATACTTTTGGCCATACAGTGTATCTTTATTTTTCTGAAATAGTCTCAAGAGGCAGTCAGTATGGACTTTAGGAGGCCTTTACTAGTCAGACCCAGAGGGATGCAGGGAAGAAGGCTACTCTGTAGTGAGAGTAACATCTAATTGAGCTCCCCTCTCCCAACTCTTAGTAGTACACACTACTAAACTGACAGCTCCAGTTGGAGCCTTTGTTCCAATGATCCAACGTTATTACAGCGATCTTCCCCGCTGAGCTGTTGTGTTCTGACAGGGGAACGCCACCCCAGCTATAACACTCCGCCTTTGGCTGAGAGTGCTGATCAGGAGTCGGTTGACTGCTGGTTTTCCAGCATGCTCATCCGACAGAAGCCGGCTTCTGTCGGACAGGGTGCCATACAGAATGTTGGCCAGTTTTTATTTAACAGGCCGATGTCGCTGACATTTGGCCCATGTGTACGGAGCTTTAGGTACATGCAGGGACCTCAAATTTACATAGGTCAGCCTTACATTTATGTTCCAAGCACAGGTCGGCTTTAAAGCTGAACTTGAGGCAGATATAAAACATAAAAATTAAAGCAGCGTTACAATTACCAATAAACATTACATGCATTTTGTAAATGCAAAAGTATAAGTACCAGTATCTGCTGCCCCCCCTCCCCCCACAGGTCTGCACAGGCTACATAAAGCACAGTGATTATGTCACTTACAAGGTAATATCTGGGTTTGTAAAGGCACTATGAATGGAGTGGACAGACCTTTTAACCATTCTCCCATCATCAAATCCTAGATCAAGCTCCATTCACAGAAGCTGTATCACTGGCCTTTACGAATGGCAGAGCTTGGTGGAAAGGGTGGGCACAGTCGGGCACTTTTGATGAGTGCCCGACAGAGTTTCCACAGTTTTATTAATCCGCGATGCATCGGAGGATTACATCAACAAGGTCAGAAGGGCATCAGAAGATGAAAATTTCAACTAAACCAGGACAGAGCAGCACAAGGGGCACATCATACTGAGGGTAAGTAATATCCCTTTAGCTGATTTTTTAAAAAGTACTTTATGAGATTATGACAATACAACCGAAACTATGGACACTAACTCAAAGCTTCATGAATCTAGATTTCTCATAAAATAAAGTAAAAGACAGAATATACAAAAGCAAATCCTTTGGCAAGATTGCATCAGATTACATTGCCCAAAATTTTCCAGCATGTCAGTAATTGTTCCTTGTGAATCCATGTAAGAGACTTTCTAATAATAGACTAAATAATAATTTGATAAACTGCCTCAGCAGAGGACAATAGAATGGAGGAAGAAACCATCAAATTTAAGTTAATGGAAAAAAAAATTCCATAAAGGATCACCATACTTATAAAACAAAACATTTTTAATTTTATTCACTGTGTAAGCTACAAAACCCATTCACTAAAAAATGAGATAGAGCGATGTGATAGAGCTGCTCAATAACTCTAGGTAAATTGTGTGAATGGACTTATCAAAAAAAGTAGATAATATCACATCAAACAAAAATCTTCAATACATCACCAAATAAAGCATAAAACTATCCAAGTGAAATAAAGTTATTAAATATTATAATAAAGAAATATATATTTTATTAAAGATATATAAATATTAATATATTATACAATCTCAAAAATAGTCCGCACAGCTTGGTGCTGTGACAAGGTCAAAGTCTTTATATAAATAACTACAGTGCGTGTAGCTCTTTAAATCTTCTCAGTGCTCCATCGCATAACAAACTGTGCACAATCACCTTGTGAAATGCATGCTCACCTTCATACAAGCTCCAGAATAGGGCTAGCCAGGCAATATAGAACAACACTTCCAAAGACCAAGAAGTACACTTATGCCCCGTACACATGGCCGGAAATTCTGGCGGAAAATGTCCAATCGGACCATGTTGTCGGAAAATCCGCCCATGTGTGGGCTCCATCTGACATTTTCCGTCAGAATTTCTGCCGGAAAAAAATTGAGATCCTGCTCTCAAATTTTCCGACAACAAAATCCGATCAGACTTTTTCCGATCGTGTGTAGAGAATTCCGACGGACAAAGTGCCACGCATGCTCAGATCAAATTACGAGACCAAAGCTATTGGCTACTAGCCTCTACGTAGTTCCGTCATACGCAACGAACGTCACCACGTTCAGAATGATCAAATTTTCCGAAAACTTTGTCCGACCGCGTGTATGCAACACCAGCGTCGGACAAAATACGTCAGAAAAAAATCCGACGGATTTTGTAGTCGGAATTTCCGACCGTGTGAACGAGGGCTTACACTCTATAGATCCTTGGGTGGCTTGATTTTTCCCAAAATAAATGGTCCCTTATAGCTCTCAAGGTAAAAGGAAATCCAATAGTGCAGTACTTTTGGTTGACATAGACAAAACAGCCCAACTTAAGAAATGCACTCACATTTATTTAGGACAAAACACGAGCAGTATCTCACAGTATCCTTCCAGTAACACATGCCACCTGGCTCCACCTCTACACGTTACAACCACTCACACGTGGCTTTGTCAGGAGGTAACCGAGCGGCTGTGGCAGGCGTGGTATTAAGCGATCGATAAGCGACATCGTAATCACCGATCCGGTTCGCGCATGCACCATAAAGCCCCATACACACGGTCGGATTTTCCGATGGATTCTGTCCTATCAGACAATGTTGTCGGAAATTCCGACCGTGTGTAGGCACCATCGGACAGTTTCCATCGGATTGTCCGACGGACAAAGTCCTATCTCCTGCTGGATAGATTTTTTGACAACAAAGTCCGATCACACCAAATCCGATCGTGTGTAGCGAATTCCGACGGACAAAGTGCTACGCATGCTCAGATCACATTACAAGACCAAACCTATTGGCTACTAGCCTCTACGTAGTCCCGTCGTAGGCAACAAACGTCACCACGTTCAGAATGATCGGATTTTCAGACAACTTTGTCCGACCGTGTGTACGCAAAACCAACATCGGACAAAGTACGACGGACATGATCCGACGGACCTGGTCCTCGGATAATCCGAGCGTGTGTATGGGGCTTAAGTCCGAGCTGTCAGAAAGCTTGTGCATGTGCATTAGTATTTTTTTAAATACATTTTTTCAAAATGCAATTATCTAGAATTTTAATTTAGTTTAAATGTGCTGTATATTGTTTTATATGTGTTAACTTGTATGTGCTTTAATTGCCAAGATTGCCCCGATGATCATAGTATTGATGTTTTTAATACATTTTTATAATGTAATTTTCCAAATGGAACAGTACAGTATATGAAGCATTATGTATATTTTATTTATATTTATTTATGCAGCCTTATGCCTGCAGTGCCATGGACTCCTATCCGGCCATTTTATTGAAGTCCTGCTGGGTTAGACACTATCAGCAGTTTGACGCAAGTTTATACTAGTGCGCATTCGCAAGCTTTCTGACAGCTCGGACTTATGGCACATGCGTGAAACAGATCGGCGATTATGGTGTCACTTACTGATCACTTTATAACACGCCTGTAACAGCCGCTCAGCTTACCTCCTGACAAAGCCACGTGTGGGAGTGGTGTAACGTATAGAGGTAAAACCAGGCAGAGTGAGTTACCGGAAGGATACTGCGAGCTACATTTTATGTTTGATGCTATGCTTCTATGGTTTTATGCTTGTTTTGTCTTAAATAAATGTGAGTGCATTTCTTAAGTTGGGATGTAAATATTACTGCACTAAACCCAAGTGATGAACAAAACAAGCGGCTACAAACAAATGGATCCAATTAGTAAATAATGCAGCGTTAACCAATAAACACAAATATATTGATATACGTGATAATGATGATTAAAAAACAAATCCAATATACAAAGTGTCCAATGTATAAAGGGAACTATATGAGTGATTGACCCAACACCAATGAGCACTGGAAATGTGTAAAACAAACCAGTGCAAAAAAAGTGTATGGAGTATAGTCCAACAAAAAGTGATCATCCAACACGAGTTGATGGAGTGTTGGACACTGTCTGATATGGAAGACATCAAAGATTTCACATCATCAACAAGGGTTTTTGGCTTATTGCTCCCCACATTGCCCAGCTTTTTATCCTTGTGATCACTTTTATCCTTTATCCTTGTATGCTGGTTTTTAGAAATAAAATACCACTTTGTTTGATCTACACTATGTGGAAGCATTTTCTTTCTCCACATACTACTTTGCTGAGAGTGGCTCCGGAGTCCTGTTGATCTTACCATACAGATCCAGTTTGACATACTAAAGCCCCATACACACGCTCGGACAATCCGCGGACCAGGTCAGTCGGACTTTGTCCGACGTACTTTGTCCGATGTTGGCGTTGCGTACACACGGTCGGACTACGTTGTCGGAATATCCGGTCCGGAAGAACGTCGTGACGTAAGTCGTCGTCCACGAGATTACAAAAGGGAAGTTCAGCACCACGTCAGGCACCCGTTGGGCTCCTTCTGCTGATCCCGTGTTTATCGAGAGTTAGTGGAAGTTTGGTGACTTAAGATTCGCGCTTCTCAGTTTTCTGACTCAGATCGTTACTGCTCTTCAGTTTGTGCTTGTCGTGCGTATCTGTTTATTAGTGCGTGTAGTCAGTTCGCATTTGTTGGTCATTGCGGCCTATATCTTGATATAGGACGCTTTGATTTGCACTGCTTATTGTCTGCTCGTTGCTGGTATTCACTTCGTTCTTTCAGGCCTTGCTGTTTATCGGTGCTTTCTGTTTGTCCGTTCTGACCAGCCGACCTTTTGTGACCTTCTGAGCGATGTTTCCCGTGCGTACTCGTCGCCGAGTTCGTGCTGTACGCGGAATTGGTGTCGGGCTTTTAGCTTTGACCCAAGACCCGTCCATGAACAGAGTGACGAGGAGTATGTGGACCAAGAATTGGTTGCTTCAGCGTGACCAGTTCTCGCACATGCCTTTGCTTCGTGAGATCCGGGAGAATAATCCTGATGATTTCAGGAACTTTCTCAGGATGACGGACCCCGATTTTCACCGTCTTTTGGCTTTGCTGACCCCCTTTATCAGCCGGCAGGATACCTGCATGAGACAAGCCATTACTCCGGAGCAGAGGCTTGTTGCCACGTTGAGGTACTTGGCGACAGGGAGAAGTCTTCAGGATTTGAAGTTCTCTTCAGGTATCTCTCCCCAGGCCCTGGGAATCATTATTCCAGAGACCTGTTCTGCCATCATTCAGGTCCTGCAGGAGGACTATATTAAGGTAACATTTCTACTTTACTATTCCCTTCTATGTATGCTCTGTTTGCTAATGACTTGTATTTTTGACCTCCTTCCCTAATTACCATGATTGCAATATGTTCTAATATGCTGTGCCCCTTTTCTCCTTCATGCATTTTTCCCTTCACTTACCTCACCAGCATGCTCTTCTGCCCCAATAGACACCTATGGCCTAGTCACTTAAGCAATGTCTTTTGTCTGCTGCATAGTATTGTTTGCCCCAAAACACCCCCTAAAATATGCACAAATGTTTGCTGTGTGGTTTACTTCATGTAGAGCTCCCTTTTTTTGTTCTTTTGGTGGGGGGGGGGGGGGGGGGGCAAACACATTAGGAACCCCCTCCCCCAACTGCTCTGTCAGATGGTACCAATCCTTTATCTGCTGGCTTTCCCAAGGTCCATACACACTATATACCTACCTCTTTATAGTGCGCATCTTTAGGGATGAATTCAGCAAAGCATGTAGTGCAAGGGACTGCCTCCATACATTCCATTTCCTATTTTTTTGTCTTCTTTCCCTCCTATTAGCTTGCTTGGTAATTTAATAATGTCACACTGTGCCTGCCTTTTTTGGGGGGGGGGGGGGGGGTTGAAATGTTATTTGATCTTTCCTGTGGCCTGCCAATAGTGTTAAGTACAGAGGGTCTGGCCAAACTAGCCCACATTATTGAGCCATTTGCCAATCAATGAAGTGCAGAGGGTTAGCTGTCCACCACCCCCCCCCCCCCCCAAAACCCCTAGTTATTGCCAATGGCCCATCAGAAGTGGGGGGATTGATGGGGGGGTGAGTAATCTGTGAAGGGGAGCCTCTACTTTTCTGTGCAAATACTTTCCAGCCTCCAATTTTAGACAATGCTCTTGTTCCAAGATGTTGATTGTCTAATCTGCTTGCAATGTTTAGGTGCAAAGTGACTAATTTTTTTTTCTTGTTTCACTCCACAGTTCCCTTCCACGCCACAGGAATGGCAGACTGTGGCCTCCCACTTTGCCAGCCGTTGGGACTTTCCTAACTGCGGAGGGGCAATTGATGGGAAACACGTCCGCATCGTCCACCGCCCAACTCGGGGTCCTACTATTATAATTATAAAGGGTTTAATAGTGTAGTGATGTTGGCGGTGGTGTCGGCAACATACGAGTTTATGTATGTGGACGTGGGGATGAACGGCCGGATATCGGATGGTGGGGCCATTACGCACACGGAGTTCTACTGGCGTCTCCAAAGTGGCAGTCTGTGCTTGCCACCTCCAGAGGAGAATGCCGAAGGACTCCCCTTCGTCTTTGTCGCAGATGAAGCGTTTGCGTTGACTCCCCATGTGATGAGGCCGTTCCCGATGAGGACCCTCACCCCGGACCAGAGGGTCTTCAACTACAGGCTGTCCAGAGCCAGAAGAGTTGTGGAGAACGCTTTTGGCATCCTGGCCAGCCGCTTCCGCCTGTTCCTGACGGCATTTAACTTGGCGGAATACAAACTGAACCACATAGTTCTTGCCTGTTGCATATTGCACAACTTCCTCAAAAGACATAACAGGAACTATGTGGTGCCCGTTGGCCCAGATGTGGAGGGCCCTCCAAATGCCGAACTCACAGCCCTTCGAGTGGCACGTCCAGGCTTGCCCCCTCTAAATGCCCGTGTGGTCCGGGACCAATATATGCAGTACTTTGTGGGTAGGGGGGCCATTGCTCTGCCTGACGATGTGTGAGAGGCATTTTTTAATAAATCTGATATTTTAACCAACCTATGATTTCATGTCATTTCAGTCTTCTTTTTAGCTTATTTTACTTTGACATTTTTTCCCTTTGCCTTCGACAGTGGGAATGCACTTTCTGGGCAAAAGGAGGTAACAGTCTCTTCTTCCCAAAAAGATTATTCTCATGTTGTGTGTTTGCTACCTAATCTTTGGTCTAGAGAAGGTTTGTACTGCATAACTGACACCCAAAATACTCCTTTTCATCACCAGGTCTGACATGTGTGTATTCTCCAAAATGCTGTGCTCCGTGTTTTCGTACAAAGCACTGTGGGTGTCATTTACATAAGTCAAATCCGCTATGCTCTACAAGTGCATTGAAAAAGTTCCCCGGGAAAGAAAATTGGAGTGCAAAGTGGATTTGCCTTTAGTAAATAACACCCATTGCCCCCCATATCCTTTTCATTTTACATACATAATGCATTGTGTTTTTTAAATAAGGAAGCCACACATTTAGAAAAATAAAAGTTTACTAGGAAAACATTCCCAAGTGCGTTTACAATCTTCACGCCAAAACTGACAACATCTTGGTTATTTACAACATTGTTTACAAACATTCCGCAATTGGTAAAACCAGGCATGGAGCAAAACAGAACCTAGGAACTTGGAAAGTTCAACTTTGTAAAGTGAAGACAAGATCAGACATGACTATATGTTCAAAGTGTGTTTGATCTTGCCTTCATCACATGGGGGGGTCACCCCCGAAAAGTGGAAATTTGGAACATGCACACAATTTGGGTCTGAAAATGGTCATTAGATGGGAAAACACATGCCTAGAAGCTTCAAAAGTGCCATTTTCCATCATGGGGATGAATGGACGTTTTTTGGGGGTGCAACCCCTTCACCACAACCACTTTCGTAGTTCGTAAAGTGTTTGCACCCCCAAAAAACGTTGCCATTCATCCACCATGGTGGGAGCTAGCACATGTGGACACAATGTGTGCATGTTCCAAATTTCAGACAGTTTTTAAGTTGCAAATGTGTTCAGAAGCAGGCACAAATGTGTGTTAATTACTTGGTGCGTTTTCATATTTTTCCTAAAACATCAATGATGTTCTTCAATTTTTGTTGAACATCATTGATGTTTTGCTTTATGTAATCTAGATCTCGATTGCAGACCATTATCTCTCCGATGAGTACGTGGGCACTCTCTGTGGTAAAGTGCGATTTTTCTTCAACAACATCCACGTCACCTAAAAACCACAAACAAACAAAAATGGGGTGTTGGAAATGAGGCAGCCATACATGGATTAGCTTACCAGTAGCTGTGTTCTCCCACACTCACCTGTTGTGGTGACAATTTCTCCAAGTTCGATGATCTCTCCTTCTCCTCCTCCTCCTCTGCTTCTGCTCTTTCCCCTTTTTTGGGAGGTGTTGGTTTGGGGGTTTCCTCAGACGGCCCAAGTTTTCGCTCCCCTATGAGAATGTCCAAAAGGAAGATTTAGCAACACAAACTATTGAGGGCAGAAATAGGAAATGACAAACATTGCTTGAAAGTGACGGACACTATTTTAGTTTGGCCAGTTACAAATGTCAACTACATGAATGTAGTCACTTTGTAAAGGTGCTAAACTGACTAGCTTTTTGGTAGAAGTTTGTGTGATGGAGACCCCCCTCTAGTATCCACTGGAGCACATGTGTGGAAAAGGCTAATAAAAAGGGGGTTTGGGTGTCCCAGCACTAGTGCTCTCGAGTCCAGATGGGTAAACAGCTACTGGGTGACCTCTCCTTTACATTGAATAAATTGGCTTTACATTCTGGATGACATTTCTAGGGAGAACAAACTTCCTTTCCCCCAAAAAAACACCAAACATCGTATTATAAGTGGCCGCACGATCGAGGTTGCGTACGATCGAATGGACACACACACGACCATGACAGTGGCAGAAAGATCGAGGCTGAGTACGATCGAATGCACAGACGAACATGAAAGTGGCCATTTTGGAATGTACAACTTTGTAAAAATCAAACCACATGGAGCAGTATGCAAGCAAGAAATCAAACACAAAACACAACTACTTACTTTTTTGAAGAATTCTCTTGATCTTTCTGTACTGATCGGCCTCCCTCAGTTTCAGGTCTGACCAGCGTTTCCTCAGTTGCTCCTTGGATCGTTGTACCCCAAAATGATTGTACAGCCTTCTCACAACTTTAGACATGATCTTGGCCTTGCGGACATTGGGGTTGAGGTAAGGCCCATACTTCCCATCATAGTCGCTCCTCTTTAATATGTCCACCATCTCCAACATTTCTCCAAATGACATATTGGAGGCCTTGAATTTCAGGCTCCGGGATCGGGACGTTTTTGCCTCCGGACTTTCCTCGTCCACCTCCTCGTTGGGGGGATATTTGGGGCGCACCTGCTGTGTCCCCGCCATGTGCTCTCCCCACTGCGCCGTAAAGAGAAGGGGTGGGGAATAGACGAGAAAGATAGTCAGGGGCGGGCGGAGTTTGACGCATGCGCACTGTATATAAAACGTCACACGCCTGTGTCGTAGCCACGATCTGGGAGACGAGGGGAGAGAAAGCTCACGCACGAGACGATCGCTACAAACGAAGGTACAATTTGACGTTGGTACATAACTAGCCTAGACTGATTAGAACTTGAGGCTTCTTTATGGAGAAGATTAGGAGAGTTTAGGCTGACATTATTTATATTGTTTTGTGTGGCGTTGTGTCTTGCAGAGGTGATGGATGCCTTCTACAACGTGAGCTTTCTCCCACACTTCATTGATAAATACCGGCAATTCCCCCTCTTATGGCAGGCAAAACACAGGGATTATAGCAACAGACCAAAGAGGTACGCAGCCCTGCTGAAACTGGTGGCATTTGTAAAGCCTACCCTGCCCATGGCAACCGTCGCAAACTTAAAAGTGAAGATCACCAACATGAAGACTACCTATTTCCGGGAGCGCAATAAGGTCCTGAAGTCACAAGCATCTGGAGCTGCAGCAGCTGATGTCCATGTCCCCACGCTCTGGTACTATGACAGGCTCCACTTTCTCAAAGACCAGGCTACTGTCAGGAAGTCACTCTCGACTCTTCCTTGCACGCGTCCTTCCACGCACGCCACCCTTGATGAGGATTCCGAGGACCAACCTGGGCCTTCCGCGGACCAGGTCAGTCGGACTTTGTCCGACGTACTTTGTCCGATGTTGGCGTTGCGTACACACGGTCGGACTACGTTGTCGGAATATCCGGTCCGGAAGAACGTCGTGACGTAAGTCGTCGTCCACGAGATTACAAAAGGGAAGTTCAGCACCACGTCAGGCACCCGTTGGGCTCCTTCTGCTGATCCCGTGTTTATCGAGAGTTAGTGGAAGTTTGGTGACTTAAGATTCGCGCTTCTCAGTTTTCTGACTCAGATCGTTACTGCTCTTCAGTTTGTGCTTGTCGTGCGTATCTGTTTATTAGTGCGTGTAGTCAGTTCGCATTTGTTGGTCATTGCGGCCTATATCTTGATATAGGACGCTTTGATTTGCACTGCTTATTGTCTGCTCGTTGCTGGTATTCACTTCGTTCTTTCAGGCCTTGCTGTTTATCGGTGCTTTCTGTTTGTCCGTTCTGACCAGCCGACCTTTTGTGACCTTCTGAGCGATGTTTCCCGTGCGTACTCGTCGCCGAGTTCGTGCTGTACGCGGAATTGGTGTCGGGCTTTTAGCTTTGACCCAAGACCCGTCCATGAACAGAGTGACGAGGAGTATGTGGACCAAGAATTGGTTGCTTCAGCGTGACCAGTTCTCGCACATGCCTTTGCTTCGTGAGATCCGGGAGAATAATCCTGATGATTTCAGGAACTTTCTCAGGATGACGGACCCCGATTTTCACCGTCTTTTGGCTTTGCTGACCCCCTTTATCAGCCGGCAGGATACCTGCATGAGACAAGCCATTACTCCGGAGCAGAGGCTTGTTGCCACGTTGAGGTACTTGGCGACAGGGAGAAGTCTTCAGGATTTGAAGTTCTCTTCAGGTATCTCTCCCAGGCCCTGGGAATCATTATTCCAGAGACCTGTTCTGCCATCATTCAGGTCCTGCAGGAGGACTATATTAAGGTAACATTTCTACTTTACTATTCCCTTCTATGTATGCTCTGTTTGCTAATGACTTGTATTTTTGACCTCCTTCCCTAATTACCATGATTGCAATATGTTCTAATATGCTGTGCCCCTTTTCTCCTTCATGCATTTTTCCCTTCACTTACCTCACCAGCATGCTCTTCTGCCCCAATAGACACCTATGGCCTAGTCACTTAAGCAATGTCTTTTGTCTGCTGCATAGTATTGTTTGCCCCAAAACACCCCCTAAAATATGCACAAATGTTTGCTGTGTGGTTTACTTCATGTAGAGCTCCCTTTTTTTGTTCTTTTGGGTGGGGGGGGGGGGGGGGGCAAACTCATTAGGAACCCCCTCCCCCAACTGCTCTGTCAGATGGTACCAATCCTTTATCTGCTGGCTTTCCCAAGGTCCATACACACTATATACCTACCTCTTTATAGTGCGCATCTTTAGGGATGAATTCAGCAAAGCATGTAGTGCAAGGGACTGCCTCCATACATTCCATTTCCTATTTTTTTGTCTTCTTTCCCTCCTATTAGCTTGCTTGGTAATTTAATAATGTCACACTGTGCCTGCCCTTTTTGGGGGGGGGCGGGGGGGGGGGGGGGGCGGGGGATGAAATGTTATTTGATCTTTCCTGTGGCCTGCCAATAGTGTTAAGTACAGAGGGTCTGGCCAAACTAGCCCACATTATTGAGCCATTTGCCAATCAATGAAGTGCAGAGGGTTAGCTGTCCACCACCCCCCCCCCCCAAAACCCCAAGTTATTGCCAATGGCCCATCAGAAGTGGGGGATTGATGGGGGGGTGAGTAATCTGTGAAGGGGAGCCTCTACTTTTCTGTGCAAATACTTTCCAGCCTCCAATTTTAGACAATGCTCTTGTTCCAAGATGTTGATTGTCTAATCTGCTTGCAATGTTTAGGTGCAAAGTGACTAATTTTTTTTTTCTTGTTTCACTCCACAGTTCCCTTCCACGCCACAGGAATGGCAGACTGTGGCCTCCCACTTTGCCAGCCGTTGGGACTTTCCTAACTGCGGAGGGGCAATTGATGGGAAACACGTCCGCATCGTCCCACCGCCCAACTCGGGGTCCTACTATTATAATTATAAAGGGTTTAATAGTGTAGTGATGTTGGCGGTGGTGTCGGCAACATACGAGTTTATGTATGTGGACGTGGGGATGAACGGCCGGATATCGGATGGTGGGGCCATTACGCACACGGAGTTCTACTGGCGTCTCCAAAGTGGCAGTCTGTGCTTGCCACCTCCAGAGGAGAATGCCGAAGGACTCCCTTCGTCTTTGTCGCAGATGAAGCGTTTGCGTTGACTCCCATGTGATGAGGCCGTTCCCGATGAGGACCCTCACCCCGGACCAGAGGGTCTTCAACTACAGGCTGTCCAGAGCCAGAAGAGTTGTGGAGAACGCTTTTGGCATCCTGGCCAGCCGCTTCCGCCTGTTCCTGACGGCATTTAACTTGGCGGAATACAAACTGAACCACATAGTTCTTGCCTGTTGCATATTGCACAACTTCCTCAAAAGACATAACAGGAACTATGTGGTGCCGTTGGCCCAGATGTGGAGGGCCCTCCAAATGCCGAACTCACAGCCCTTCGAGTGGCACGTCCAGGCTTGCCCCCTCTAAATGCCGTGTGGTCCGGGACCAATATATGCAGTACTTTGTGGGTAGGGGGGCCATTGCTCTGCCTGACGATGTGTGAGAGGCATTTTTTAATAAATCTGATATTTTAACCAACCTATGATTTCATGTCATTTCAGTCTTCTTTTTAGCTTATTTTACTTTGACATTTTTTCCCTTTGCCTTCGACAGTGGGAATGCACTTTCTGGGCAAAAGGAGGTAACAGTCTCTTCTTCCCAAAAAGATTATTCTCATGTTGTGTGTTTGCTACCTAATCTTTGGTCTAGAGAAGGTTTGTACTGCATAACTGACACCCAAAATACTCCTTTTCATCACCAGGTCTGACATGTGTGTATTCTCCAAAATGCTGTGCTCCGTGTTTTCGTACAAAGCACTGTGGGTGTCATTTACATAAGTCAAATCCGCTATGCTCTACAAGTGCATTGAAAAAGTTCCCCGGGAAAGAAAATTGGAGTGCAAAGTGGATTTGCCTTTAGTAAATAACACCCATTGCCCCCCATATCCTTTTCATTTTACATACATAATGCATTGTGTTTTTTAAATAAGGAAGCCACACATTTAGAAAAATAAAAGTTTACTAGGAAAACATTCCCAAGTGCGTTTACAATCTTCACGCCAAAACTGACAACATCTTGGTTATTTACAACATTGTTTACAAACATTCCGCAATTGGTAAAAACCAGGCATGGAGCAAAACAGAACCTAGGAACTTGGAAAGTTCAACTTTGTAAAGTGAAGACAAGATCAGACATGACTATATGTTCAAAGTGTGTTTGATCTTGCCTTCATCACATGGGGGGGTCACCCCCGAAAAGTGGAAATTTGGAACATGCACACAATTTGGGTCTGAAAATGGTCATTAGATGGGAAAACACATGCCTAGAAGCTTCAAAAGTGCCATTTTCCATCATGGGGATGAATGGACGTTTTTTGGGGGTGCAACCCCTTCACCACAACCACTTTCGTAGTTCGTAAAGTGTTTGCACCCCCAAAAAAACGTTGCCATTCATCCACCATGGTGGGAGCTAGCACATGTGGACACAATGTGTGCATGTTCCAAATTTCAGACAGTTTTTAAGTTGCAAATGTGTTCAGAAGCAGGCACAAATGTGTGTTAATTACTTGGTGCGTTTTCATATTTTTCCTAAAACATCAATGATGTTCTTCAATTTTTGTTGAACATCATTGATGTTTTGCTTTATGTAATCTAGATCTCGATTGCAGACCATTATCTCTCCGATGAGTACGTGGGCACTCTCTGTGGTAAAGTGCGATTTTTCTTCAACAACATCCACGTCACCTAAAAACCACAAACAAACAAAAATGGGGTGTTGGAAATGAGGCAGCCATACATGGATTAGCTTACCAGTAGCTGTGTTCTCCCACACTCACCTGTTGTGGTGACAATTTCTCCAAGTTCGATGATCTCTCCTTCCTCCTCCTCCTCCTCTGCTTCTGCTCTTTCCCCTTTTTTGGGAGGTGTTGGTTTGGGGGTTTCCTCAGACGGCCCAAGTTTTCGCTCCCTATGAGAATGTCCAAAAGGAAGATTTAGCAACACAAACTATTGAGGGCAGAAATAGGAAATGACAAACATTGCTTGAAAGTGACGGACACTATTTTAGTTTGGCCAGTTACAAATGTCAACTACATGAATGTAGTCACTTTGTAAAGGTGCTAAACTGACTAGCTTTTTGGTAGAAGTTTGTGTGATGGAGACCCCCTCTAGTATCCACTGGAGCACATGTGTGGAAAAGGCTAATAAAAAGGGGGTTTGGGTGTCCCAGCACTAGTGCTCTCGAGTCCAGATGGGTAAACAGCTACTGGGTGACCTCTCCTTTACATTGAATAAATTGGCTTTACATTCTGGATGACATTTCTAGGGAGAACAAACTTCCTTTCCCCCAAAAAAACACCAAACATCGTATTATAAGTGGCCGCACGATCGAGGTTGCGTACGATCGAATGGACACACACACGACCATGACAGTGGCAGAAAGATCGAGGCTGAGTACGATCGAATGCACAGACGAACATGAAAGTGGCCATTTTGGAATGTACAACTTTGTAAAAATCAAACCACATGGAGCAGTATGCAAGCAAGAAATCAAACACAAAACACAACTACTTACTTTTTTGAAGAATTCTCTTGATCTTTCTGTACTGATCGGCCTCCCTCAGTTTCAGGTCTGACCAGCGTTTCCTCAGTTGCTCCTTGGATCGTTGTACCCCAAAATGATTGTACAGCCTTCTCACAACTTTAGACATGATCTTGGCCTTGCGGACATTGGGGTTGAGGTAAGGCCCATACTTCCCATCATAGTCGCTCCTCTTTAATATGTCCACCATCTCCAACATTTCTCCAAATGACATATTGGAGGCCTTGAATTTCAGGCTCCGGGATCGGGACGTTTTTGCCTCCGGACTTTCCTCGTCCACCTCCTCGTTGGGGGGATATTTGGGGCGCACCTGCTGTGTCCCCGCCATGTGCTCTCCCCACTGCGCCGTAAAGAGAAGGGGTGGGGAATAGACGAGAAAGATCGTCAGGGGCAGGGCGGAGTTTGACGCATGCGCACTGTATATAAAACGTCACACGCCTGTGTCGTAGCCACGATCTGGGAGACGAGGGGAGAGAAAGCTCACGCACGAGACGATCGCTACAAACGAAGGTACAATTTGACGTTGGTACATAACTAGCCTAGACTGATTAGAACTTGAGGCTTCTTTATGGAGAAGATTAGGAGAGTTTAGGCTGACATTATTTATATTGTTTTGTGTGGCGTTGTGTCTTGCAGAGGTGATGGATGCCTTCTACAACGTGAGCTTTCTCCCACACTTCATTGATAAATACCGGCAATTCCCCCTCTTATGGCAGGCAAAACACAGGGATTATAGCAACAGACCAAAGAGGTACGCAGCCCTGCTGAAACTGGTGGCATTTGTAAAGCCTACCCTGCCCATGGCAACCGTCGCAAACTTAAAAGTGAAGATCACCAACATGAAGACTACCTATTTCCGGGAGCGCAATAAGGTCCTGAAGTCACAAGCATCTGGAGCTGCAGCAGCTGATGTCCATGTCCCCACGCTCTGGTACTATGACAGGCTCCACTTTCTCAAAGACCAGGCTACTGTCAGGAAGTCACTCTCGACTCTTCCTTGCACGCGTCCTTCCACGCACGCCACCCTTGATGAGGATTCCGAGGACCAACCTGGGCCTTCCAGTCAGGAATATGTGCAGGTGCCCAGCTTGTTCCAGGTATAGTAGTTTTGGAACCAGTTTGTTGAATAATGAATGATGTTCAGTTAATTCAGGATCCCCAATTGCTTATTTCCTAACGTGATTGACATATCAACAGACAGTGGTGTGGGAGACATTTTTGGGAAGAATCTAAACTGCAGGGCTGAGAATTGTATGGTTTTGTATTTGAAAACATTTTGCAACAGTCACTAGATGAGAATTGTGTGTGTTTGATGAACAAATAACTGAAACTATGTCCCTTTTTCATACACAGGAAGACCTCAGCCAGGAGGTGGCTGTGGAAGGTGGCAGTCAGGAGGAGGCAGGGGGTAGTGGCAGCCAAGAGGGGGGTAGGCGTAGGAGCCTGACTGTCTCCCAAGTCTCTCCCCTCCGCCTTCCCTACAGAAGGGCGAAAAACATGGGGGAGGTGGGAGAGTCAGCGCTCCAGCTGATAAAAGATGCCTCAGCCTCCCTCTATGCCACACCCACCTACGAGGAGGCCTTTGCCTCCTTGGTTACAAGTAAATTTACGGGTATGGAGGCGGGGCAACGCAGCATGTGTGAGGAGGTCATCCTCAAAATACTAAATGAGGGGATGGCTGGGGAGATGACTCCCCTCACACATGTTTGCGAGAGTGACCTTGCTCCGCCTCCTCCTCCTCCTTCTGCCACCCCACCAGCACCAGCACCACGGCGTGGAAGGAAGCGTACAAGGAAGACAAGAGAGTGACAACCTGGACTCAGTCTGGTCTGAGAGAAGATGGAGCCTCTCGTAGTACCAGAGCCTGGGGACCTAGATGGCATCTGCTGCAGTTCCGGATGTTTTGGACTTCAGGACCAGATTGCGCTCCCTTATTATTTAGATAGGTAGTCTTCATGCCCCCAATTGTTTAAGTCTGTAAAATGATGGTTGCCATGGGTGTCCAAGGCTTTGCAAATTCCCCAAGTTTCACCATGGCTGCGTTCCTCTTTGGTCTGTTGCTGAGACCTAAATAAAGGTTTTTTTGATTTGAAATAATCATTGACTATTGTGTTTTACTTTTCTACAATGACAGTTTTTCTTTGAGTAGGCAGGTACATTTCACTAATCCTAGAATTAACAAGGGGCACCAACAACCAACAAACTCCTAGTAAATGTAAGCAAGAAATACAAATGTTAATAATGTGGTTTTGCTATGTTGAGACATACAAACCCCCTCCAAAAAAAAAAAAATCTCCTTCAAATATGTATTCCCCCAAAAAAAAAAATCTGGGTAAAAAAATAAGAAAGATTGTATTACGATCTGAGTAAAAATAAACATGTAGTGTATAAATGCTGCAAAGTAATAAAGAAGTAAGTTTGTGAGAAGTGCGGGTGAATAGGAGCAGCTAAAAGATGTCATTCTTGTTGCATTGTAAAGAAAAAGAGAATGCGCTGCATTAAAGACATTTTAACATTGCAGCGTGACGAATGTGCTGTGTCGATTAGGAAAGGTAGTTTTACCTGACCGAGCGCTTCCGTCACAGAATTTCTTCTGAGCATGCGTAGCACTTTGTCCGTCGGACAAGCGTACACACGCTCGGATTTGGTGTGATCGGACCGGGTTGACGGGAAATCTTTCCAGCAGGAGATAAGACTTTGTCCGACGGACAAACCGACGAACACTGTCCGATGGTGCATACACACGGTCTGATTTTTCAACAACCTTGTCCGATCGGACCAAATTGATGAAAAAGTCCGACCGTGTGTATGGGGCTTTAGGATTGGAGGTCCATTTGGAGGTTCGCCATCTCTTCCCTGGATTCCATCCTGGAGGTCTTGGACCCTGTGTAGCTCCATACACCGGCCATTTGTGGCACCATGCATGTATGACTCCATGTCATTGACATTGGAGTCCACCAGTTCCGGTAAGGGCACACGCATTTCTCTTCACTGTTGATGATGTAATATCTTTGATGTCCTCCATATCAGACAGTGTCCCACACTTCATCAACTCGTGTTGGATGATCACTTTCTGTCATACACTTTTTGCACTGGTTTGTTTTACACATTTCCAGTGCTCATTGGTGTTGGGTCAATCACTCATATAGTTCCCTTTATACATTGGACACTTATTATATTTGATTTGTTTTTTAATCATTATCACTTATATCAGTATATTTGTGTTTATTGGTTAGCGCTGAATTATTTACTATTTAGATCCATTTCTTAAGTTGGGCTGGTTCATCTATGTATACATTAACCAAAAGGTACTGCACTATTGGATTTCCTTTTCCTTTTACCTTGAGAGCTATAAAGGACCATTTTTTGGGGGGAAAACCAAACCACCCAAGTATCTATAGAGTGGAAGTTTACTACTTAGTCTTTGGAAGTGTTGTTCTAAATTGCCTAGCTGGTCCTATTCTGGAGCTTGTATGAAGGTGAGTGTGCATTTCACAAAGTGATGGTGCACAGCTTCTGTTATGCAGTGAAGCACTGAGAAGATTTCAACAGCTACACGCACTGTAGTTAATTATATGAAGACACACTTTGACTTTGTTTTTGAGCACCAAGCTGTGCGGACTATTTTTGGGATTGTTTTTTACATTTTTTATTCATATATACTAATCTAAATTTATATGCAATATCTTTATTTCACTTAGATAGTTTTATGCTTTGTATGATGATTTATTGAAGATTTTTGTTTGCTCGATGTGATATTAGCTACACACTTTTTTTGAAGTCCAATCATACAATCTACCTAGAGTTATTGAGCAGTGCTATCACATCACCATATCTCTTTTTTTTGCATGTTATGTGGGAACACATATAGTGATAGCAGCCAGCCATCCACTATTGTCAGGATTAGGTGGCAGCACACAACATATATATTACTTTTAGTTTAGAAAACATGCACTACACTCTAGTTGGTTCGATAAAGTCCTACAAAGTTAAAGTGCGGTAATCTACTTTGACCATTCTGGGTGGATGCCATAGATTATTACGACATTTCCCTTACAGAATAGGCATCTATATAGATACAACAACCCTTGTTTGTTTAACACAAGGTAATTGCTACTGTTTTCTTTACTATACAGCTTATTGTCTTCCAAAAACATATAAAGCAGCCATATGAATAGTGTGTGTGTGTGTGTGTGTGTGTGTGTGTGTGTGTGTGTGTGTGTGTGTGTGTGTGTGTGTGTATGTGTATATATATATATATAAATAAAAGTTTAAGCAGAACCAGCCCTCCTACCCTTTACAGGCAATGAAGCTGTCATCTTAGCCTATGTCTGATTTGCAGTTGTCATGGTACTGATCACATGATTAGTTATGATACCAGCAATTTGCTGACTTGACAGTTCGGTTGAGCACAAGCAACTGTAACAGTTTTCATTGACGGCATACCTTGAATGTCAACAGGTAAAATCGATAGGTTCAGTTCCGCTTTAAAGTGTATGTTGAGGCAAAATTGGTTATTTTTATTTTGGACAGAGTGGGGAAGGGTTTGAACCCATGTTGTGTTTTTTTTTTTTTTTACTGCTATACAGGGCTCAGTTGAAAGGGTTTCTTTTCACTTTCTGTTCTCCTGACAATGTTTTACTAGACAGCAAGTGAGGGAAACTCTGCAAAAGCAGCAGACAGACAGACATAAAAAAATATTTCAATATTATAGCAAGAGAACACTAGGGTTTTGGTTCTATCTACCTCCCTGTTGAGAATTTATGCTCACTTTCTATTTAGTAAAACAGTTGTCACTGGGACAAGAAGTGAGCATAAATGTTCTTTAAACTGCAACTAAAGGCAGTATGAGTCTGTTTAGCTATTTGCCAATAAAACCTAAAAAAAATCCCAAATCTAACCTTTTAGCTTGCAATTGAATCTAAATATGTAGTTTATCCTTAGCTTTGTGCGCCCTAGCTAAAGAATCCTGATACAGATATAAGGAGGAGTTATCCAGAGTTAGCACATCTTTTCTGAATGTAGTGTCAAGCTGCTGCATCTCCCATAGTAAACGACAACGCACTAAATACAGCAGGTGGGCTGGAAATAGGCTTTACAATTACTGCCAAGCTAGGGCTGGTTACTCCACACTCACTTGCAATCATAGACATGCCCACTGTGATGTAATCGCACCCCAATTTGTAATTGCGCAATGCAAAGGGCAAAAAAATAACCATTTGTATGGAGCCATTGGCTCCTGCTGCTGTCAATCAAATGCAGTCAGGAGGGAGTGGGGGCAGGGCTAATCTCAGGATCAAGCGGACACTGTGCATCTCCATAGCAAACGGTTTGCTATGGGGACACACAAAGAAGAGGAGGAGCCAAGATAGCTGGCAGGGGACCTGAGGATGAGTGAGTATAACATGTTTGTTATTTTAATTTTCTTTTTAAATTATCTTTAGTAACACTTTAAGCTCAATAGATTTTTGGAAAACGGGTCAATATAAAAAGCAAATTGAAGGGTGGGGTTTGCCTTTAACATTCTTTTTTAATGCAGATTCACTATCTGGCCTTTCAAATATCAACTTCTGTGATTTAATATTAAAAAGGTGAGTAACCCCAATGTAGCAGAACTACATACGACACTTGTATAAATGGATGCCAGTCACGTACACTGCTATCAGCAATCAAAAGTCTTCTAATAATCATACCTTCATTTCGATAACGGTCTGCAGTGCTTTCGTCTTGGCAGAATCTGGGGCGTTTTCGAAGCGCCGATGGATTTCCTGCAAGGAGGAAGAAAATATCACAGGTAAGATATAATTCTGACCAAAAGGTGGCGGACGGAGGAGCTACTCGCTCCATCGCAAGCAGAATGAGGTGCTGCTAGCTACCTGACCCCATTAATACCAGCGCTAAGCACAGCCAGGCTCTCGCACATAAGGTGACGTGATGTGATAAAAAAAAAATCCCCAGAGAGATAACAGGGTAGTTGCCAAGCGAGGAAGCTTGGGGCTTGACAGGACTCTGCAATTTCCCCGGGGAGGTTGGCAGAGGTGACAAGCAGGGGATATCGCCTTTAACTCCTTCAGATCCAGAGTGAAGCACACAGCCTGTTAGCAGTACATTGCAGAATGTGTGTAAGCTTTTATAGGAAGTGGCTGTTACTGGGAATTGAGACCTTTCCAAAAAAAACTAAAAAACAGTGATATTTTAGAGGTCTGACCCTTATCTTTCTCAAAGAGATAATGAGCCTCTCACCAGGGAGCCAAAAATAAAAAAAATAAAAAGTGCTTAAAGCGGAACTTCCCCTTTTGGGTGGAGCTCCTCTTTAATTTATTTGCACATCATGCCAGTAACACATCTTCTCCTAGGATGACAATGCTCACTCCCTGTACTGTGAGTCAGGACTATAAAATAGGCCACCCCCTCCTTTTCTCCTCTCCATAATATTCGGGAAGGGGTTTTACAGTCAGAGATCTCTAAAAACAATTGCTAAAACAGATCGCCAAGTACAATGTAACAGATAAAAGGGCAGGATAGGAAGACAGTACAGGAAGTTACCAATTCACAAGATTTCTGGCAGGATCAACAGGTATTATTTGACTTATTAAACAGATATAACAAAATAATTTCAATAATGTACTTTAACAGAACAAAGTGGAGCAAAAAGAGATGTCCATTGTTAGGACTTACAAACCATTTAAATCCTTGGTGGTCAATTTTCTTGATATAGGGACCTCCAGTGTGCGTCCCCTGATACCACCAAAGGGCCGCACATAATATTCAGTGAATGTAATGCTACAGAAAGCTATCAGAGACTGCAGACTTAAAACAGAAATATGTCAGTGACTAAGTTACCAGAGATGGTCACAGACTGGAGACATGCTATAGGAATTGATACAGACTGAGGAAAGGCTTTGTGGAGACAATGGGGGTTATTTACTAAAGGCAAATCCACTTTGCATTACAAGTGCAAAGTGCACTTGAAATTGCACTAAACGTGCACTTGGAAGTGCAGTCGCTGTAGATCCAAGGCGGACATGCAAGGACAATAAAAACAGCATTTTGGCTTGCACATGATTGGATGATAAAATCAGCAGAGCTTCCACTCATTTCAGATCTACCCCTCCGATTTACAGCCACTGTACTTCCAAGTGCACTTTAAGTGGACCACTGGTTTATAAGGTTTTTGACAGTGGAAAAGGCTTGTGGGTAATTCAGTGAGTACATCTGCTTAAGAGAGGGGGCTAGTTTTATACCAAAATATTGCAGTGAATTATGGCTCCAGGAGAATTTATATTTATCTTTAAGGGTGGTCAATAACGGTTGGGGGAGGTGAATGGGCAATGCTGTGCATTTAGACAGGTTCACTCCTAATCCTGTGAGTTGTTAGAAGGAATCTAAAGAAGTAAACAAGTTAGGGAGGGAGATGAGGGGGTCAGAGACGAATAGGAGGACATCATCTGCGTATAAGCCGATTTTGAATTCTTGGTCACCTTTCATATATCCTTTTATGTTGGGGTTGTTGGAGATGGATCTAGCCAGGGGCTCCATGGCAAGGGCAAATAGAAGAGGGGAGAGGGGGTATCCCTGCCTGGTATCACGGCTTAAGGGAAAGTATGCAGATTTACAACCGGGGATTTTGATACTTGTACGGGGATGGTGGTACAGGACTATAAATCCATGAATAAATTCAGCACTGAAACCGAATTTAGATAGGACTATATCTAAGTAGGGCCAAAAGACACTATCGAAGGCCTTATTAATATCATGGCTCAGGAGTAATACTTTCTTGGAGTTGGTGTCAGCGTCTTGGATGATGTTTGTTGCCAATCGAATGTTATCAGTGATTTGTCTAGATGGTATAAAGCCAGTTTGATCGGGGGATAATAAGGTGGTGATGCGTTCAAAGATTTTTAAGTCGCAACGATACCGTTATTATTGTTTGAGGATGTAGTGACGAGAATAAGTACAAGTTTATCTTCATTACAGGGTTAGTATCACAGAAATACCTATCTTGTCATCGATACCGAAATTGTCAAATACACGTTATGCATGTATGTATTTGTTTAATAAGGAGAATGATCCTACGGACATATGTAAAATTAGTGATGTAATACGGATGTGAATGTATTATGTTTGTAATGAAGATTAATAAAAACAGTTTAAAAAAAAAAAAAAAAAGATTTTTAAGTCGTTATTAATGACAGAGATGGGGCGAAAATTTTGGGGTATGGTGTTTCCCCAGCTTGGGTATAAGGGATATATTCGCTAAGAGCATTTCTTCAGGGAAGTGTTTTCCCTGTAGGATGAAATTATAGAGTTTAGTCAGTTTGGGGATTCTTTTCATCAATTTTGGAGGGATGTCCAGTTCTTGGTAATGTCACTGTTGTGCCATATTTTCTCCACTTGATGATGACTGTCTTTACTGTGTTTCATGGTACAGGGGGTCCCCGGGTTACAAACAAGATAGGGACTGTAGGTTTGTTCTTAAGTTGAATCTGTTTGTAAGTCGGAACAGGTACATTTTTTAAGTGTAGCTCCAGCCAAAAAATCTATTTTCAAGTTTTTTAGATAACATAGAGAAGGGTTATCACCCCTGTAACATTTGTTTTGCTGTCTGTGCCCCTGTTCAGAAGATTTCACCTCACCTTCTGTCCCAATGACAATTGGATTTTGAAAATTTTGGGTTGTTAGGGAAGCATGGACTGGTGATAAAGCATCAGTGGAGACACCTTTTTCCCATATTAACTCTTACAGGAGTGAATTTCCCTTTCTAGGGGTGGATTTCCTCTCACTTCCTGTTGTCTCCCTCCGTTTGTAAGTAGGAGTCGTTTGTAAGTCGGATGTTTGTAAGTAGGGGACCCCCTGTATATCTAATGCCTTGGAAATTCTTTTGTACCCTTCTCCTGACTGATACATTTTAACAATGAGATCTTTCTGATGTTTTGGAAGCTCTCTGCGGACCATGGCTTTTGCTGTAGGATGCAACTAAGAAAATGTCAGGCATGACCTACTAGAACATCTGAACTTTATTTGGGGTTAATCAGAGGCACTTTAAATGATGACAGGTGTGTACTGACTTTTCCCTTACAAAAGGGTAAGGGAAAAGGGAATGCAAAATGCACCTCAAGGACAAATTACTGATATCGGTAGCGCCATAATACATTACAGAATGAGTATAACTATTACTAGTATGAGCCCTTCCCTGTCCTAGATTTTTGATCTAAGTGGACATTCCCCTCACACTTTGGGGGAAGGAGAGAGGGCTCGCTCAATTCAAAGCGGATACCTTACAGCATCTTAGGCTTACATAAAGTAAAGTAGGAACATAGAAGACATGAAAAAAATATATACAAAAAGAAGAAGAAAATTATATACAAGTACAGCTAAGGCCTTTGTAAATCGGCAAACACACCTGGTTCATTGGCGGATGGGATACATCTATACTAGGAACATCAATGCCAATTCTGTATCTGGTTCTGAACCTGATTCAGGGTTCAGTGTGCCTGGACAAGTTGCCCAAAGGCAGGATTCGCCAAGTTAACAAAGCAACAACTAGACTAGAGGAGACTGGGGCCTGTCCAGAGGTATGGCTCCGCTATGAGGCCCAGACTGAGTCGAAGCTCTCTTGAGTTCCCTTGCATGTGGCCACCCATTCCTTTGCTTCCACGATCTCTGTTCAACTCACCCGGAACTCACGGGGTCTTCCAATGAAACGGTATAAGGCGCTTCGTGGCATTGAGGAGGTGAGGGTGAGCACTGCAATTATAGTGAGGGGGGCATGGGAAGCAGAAAGTGCTTCAGGGAAAAAGGCACATCTATACCTAGACTATCCGATATGCATCTGCAAACAGACCAAAAGGGTGAAACCAACGGACAGTCCCACCAAATATGAAGGAGTGGTCCCCTCTGCCCGCATCCCCTCCAACACAACTCAGAGACTGATGGTTAAATTCTAGCAAGGGAGGTGGGCACTCAGTACCACCAGGACAGCAACTTATAGTTATTTTCTTGTGTTTTAGAGTATAGTGAGTGAGTGTGTGAGACGGTACAAGTGGTGCAATTGCTCCTCAGTGAACTTACACCCGAGATCCCACTTCCATTCCCTAATGAAGAATGGTTTAGGGTTAGGGGGAGCCGAATCAAGTAATTTATAAAGCGCTGAGATCATATGCGGTAGAGGTTCTTTGGCTGTACTGACTCCTGAGTTTGAATGTGATTGCTTAATTCTGAACACAGCTACATCCCCCGCTATAAAGCCCCATACACACGCGCGGATTATCCGAGGACCAGGTCCATCAGACCATGTCCGTCATACTTTGTCTGATGTTTGTTTTGCGTACACACGGTCGGACAAAGTTGTCGGAAAATCCGATCATTCTGAACGTGGTGACGTTTGTTGCCTACGACGGGACTACGTAGAGGCTAGTAGCCAATAGCTTTGGTCTTGTAATGTGATCTGAGCATGCGTAGCACTTTGTCCGGTCGGACTACCATACACACGATCGGATTTGGTGTGATCGGACCGTGTTGTCGGAAAATCTATCCAGCAGGAGATAGGACTTTGTCCGTCGGACAATACGACGTACACTGTCCGATGGTGCATACACACATCACAGAAACCTGACATTTTAACAGGGGTGTGTAGACTTTTTACATCCACTGTATTCTGCTCTGTTGTCTCCCTCAATCACAGGGTGCCACATAGACGTATCAAAAATATTGTGGCACATGTCCACAGACAACTTTAACAAAATATTGGATACAACAGAAGTCTTACTGCCGGACTGATTTTTGGCCCTGTGGCATGGTGAGCCCGTGTCACTGTTTAATATAGTGGACTAGGCCAGATTTTGTAGGAAGCGGACACACTAATGATGCAGGTGTGTGCTGCATTCATCTTAGAGCTCAGGGCCCCACCCTCCCGAGAGGGTTAGTGTGTGAAGGGAGTAGTGAGAGGTGTAACCGTACTGTCCAGGTCAGGACAAAGGCCCGAGCCTGTGAAGGATGTAGCAGCTGGGAGCTGCAGGATAAGAAACCCAGCTGACAGCGTTTTGTGCCCAAGCACTAGGGATGTGTGTTTGACGGTCTGGAGGATCGAAGGACGAGGCCTGAGCTGCAGGGCTGATAAAGAGCAGGAAGACAGAATTCTATGTTTTCTTGCATTGATGGTGTGAGCCCCCTACATTTTCAAGTGTAAACTTTTGTTTTGTTTTAAATGAAAGTGGGCAAAACAAGCCCTCAAATGTACTTCTG
The DNA here is from genome assembly GCA_028564925.1 of Lithobates sylvaticus. Classification (NCBI taxonomy): domain Eukaryota; kingdom Metazoa; phylum Chordata; class Amphibia; order Anura; family Ranidae; genus Lithobates; species Lithobates sylvaticus. The sequence continues at coordinate 160,706,057 of CM053029.1, read as the reverse complement.
GCATGGAGTAAACTCACTGTTTGGCCCTACCAATGAGCTACAAAACCCCCAACTTGTCACAGCCCTCTTAGGGCCCTTTCACACCATCACATTTCCCCTAAAACCCCATAATGCTTTTTTTTTTAAACGTGTTTTTATGCATTGCATTAAAATTGAAGGCAACACAAACCAAGTTTGATATGCTTTACATTTTCTTCCTGCAGACACATGAGAAATAGGGACATGTGACCCAAAACACATGCAAATTAAAACACATATTGTGTTTTTAGTGCATTTTCCATGCATTTCAATTGACTAAAATGTTGCCAACACAAAAAAAAAAAAAGACAAGCCTTGCTTAGCTGGATGGGTAATACCTAGGAGGGGATTTTTTTTTTCTCCAGTGTCCAAACACCTGAAAGTGTCAGCGTAACCCAATTGTAATGAAGATGAAAATACCCTGTGTCCTGAGATGCATGATAAAGAAACGTTTTTACATTTTAGAGTAGGGGAGGGCTCAAACTGATGTCAGTTTTTTTTATTTTTTGTTTACAATCTATGTCTCATTGAGGAAATTTATCTATACGTACTGGCTGGTAGGCACAACAGGAAATGTCACCACTGTGTCCAGTGGTGACACAGGCAGTAATAAAAATGTGATAGATCGCTTTGATTTACAATACCCATTTTTGGAATTACAGCATAGGGCGAAGGCAGGGTCTTAGACCACTGGGATATATGCTGCTAATATCAGTTGATTGGATACTAGCAAATCAGAGCTGTTAAGAACCCCATTCAATCACTCTCACTCCCAGCAATCCTTAGGCCAGCTACACAGTTCGAATCTAGGCCAGTTCAGCAAGAACCGCCTGAGATTCTAACTGTAATGGGCAGGCTGAATGATGTACCAAGTTGATCGCTCAGCTTGGGTACAACCCGCCAGACAAACTCTCTTGCTATAGCCGCTAGCGATAATCTCGGTCTTTTCCCAGTGGGGACAGCTTCCCCTGTCCGCCTCCGTCCTCCCCTGCCGGGAGCAGACAATTGCTTGGTAGGAGGGATCCTCCTGTCAGCACTGGGATGGGAAACGTTGTGAAATTCTTTTCTGCAATCCATGGTTACAGGAAAGAAATTTGCACTGTGTATAACCTGCCTTAGTCTTTTAGAAAGCAATAAGAAGATACAAAAACAGAGGGGAGGGTCATGTGTCCTGTACTATACTCCAAAACAAAAAAAAAAGAAAATGTAAAAGGTGGGTCAAAAATTCAGATTTTCTTGCACATATAGTACAGGGCACAGGCAGAGTCTTAGATAAGCAATACAAAATGAGGGGTGGGAAACACAGAAAACACCATCAGGCATACATAACTGAGGATTATACAGTCTCAAGACCCTAACTTAAGACAGTAGCCTGGAGTGCTTGGCAGCTAAAGTTGGCATCTGCAGAAGTCTGAACAGGTAGCGAATATGTGGATAGAAAACCAGGTGGAGGCCTTGCAAGTCTGCAAACAGATGCCTGATGTTGAAGGGCCCAGGAGGTACCTCCCAAACAAGTTAAGTGTGTCTTGACAGGAAAGTGCGGAGCCTTATCCTGCAGAGAATATGCTTAAGCTATAACCTGTCAACCCCACAACCAATGATGAAGCGAGAAGCAGGAAATCCCCTATGGAGGAAGGACAAAGAGGCAATCTTATTGCCTGAAAAAAAAGACATATAGTTGAGAGGTAAACTTATGCAGCATAGATACATCCTTGTGATGCTAAGGAGCTGTAAAAAGGGGTAGCAAGATAATGTCCTGACTGCAGTGAAAAGAATTAGGCCTTAAAACAAACTTTTCCTTGTGTAAAAAGCATTATTGGTATTGGTCAACAAGGTTTGCAGTTCCAAAAACCACAAAGCTGAGGTAATCGTGACAAGGAAATCTTTCATGTACGGTCAGCCAAGGGAATGTCCCTTAGAGTCTCAAAAGGACAGCCAACAGGGCCAAGGCAAGATCCCACAGTGTCACTGAAAAGCATCTGGGGGGAGCCAAGTGAGCAACCCCCTATACAAGGGGAGCCCCAAGGAGTGAGAGGACAGCTGTGGCTGAAAGCTGATAGTGATGGCCAAGATTTGAACCCCAAATGTGCTCAATACTAAATGCTTATCACAATCCGACTTAAAGGCTAGTACATTTCCCATGGAATATTGTCTAATATAGCACTTCCTTTGTTGGAAAGTAAGTTTTCCAGGTATGATGGTACAGCCTCTGAGAAGTGGACTTCTGGGCCAATTTGGTGCCACAAGAATCACTGAAATGCCCTTTACCTCGATACTTTAAAACAGCTGAGGTAGAACATTTACTGTAGGAAAGGCATAGGTCAGGGATAACTGATCCCAAAGAGTCACCAGTGCATTCACAGTGAAGGCCCAAGGATCCTAAGTCCAGGACACAAACATATCCAGCTTGCTGTTGAACCTTGACACTATAAGTTCCATGCCTGGTGTTCCCCACCTGTAAAAGAAGGGTCCTGAAATCTCTTGGGGTTAGGGAACATTTCTCCTGCGTTTATTGGATGACTGATGGAGTCTGCCTGTCAGTTTTCCACTACTGGCATGTGCACAGCGGTTTGGGCGGGAAAGTGTCAGATTTGCATGCTGATGTAGGCATCGGCTGTTGCACTGTGGACTGAATCATTGTTGGGAGTCCCCAGAGCTGAGGATTTTAACTCTGAAGAGACTGAAGAGTACACATTTGACAGCAAAGTGATAGCATCTTTTGAATAGGAAGAAAGACTCAAGCCTGGCTTGTATCCAGATCCAACTCCAGGTATTTCAGGTGGTAAGTTGCATCCATTGTAGACTTCTGAAAGTTGAGGAGCTATCTGATGTTGGCACTGTCTGTTGCACAATGCCAGTGAGTTCTCAAAGCGATCTTTCCAAAGCAGGTTGTCCAGACAGCCTACAATGTGGACACCCTGAGAGTGTACCAAGGCCAGGACTGAGGCCAGCACTTTGGTGAAAACTTGTGGAGAGGCCAAATTGAACAGCACCAAACTTAACGTGACGCTCACAAACAGCAAAAAGAAAAACGTGTGGGGAAAATTATTATTTTTTTTATCCACAGAAGCCAGGAGATCCCCCTGTTAGAGGGAAGCAATGACAAACTGAGCTGAAACTATTCAGAACTTCTGAACCCAAAAGAAGTTTAGGAACTTCAGATCCAAGATGGAACGATGCCACTGCTGGCCTTCAGAATTATACACAGGTTGGAATAGAAACCTTGAAAACCACAATGAATACCAAGGACAGCAGCTGCTGCAGCGCAGTCTGCAGATCCTCCAATTGCTGCTGGGAGGAGGGCAGATTTGGAGGGCATGAAACAGGCAAGAGGAGGAGTGAAAATCTCAAGCCTGTACCTTCTAGAGAATTTCTGGACCTACAGCTCTGGACTGACCTGGATCCAGACAGCTGCAAAGGCAGAGACACATCCCCCCCAAGAAGTGCGGATGTCCCATCACTGTGAGATGCTCATTGAATAGTTGTTCCCCTAGCAAAGGGCATCCTTTTCAGGCAACTCTTGCACACCAGCTTCTTTGTCCAGTACCCTGCACATCTGAAAGGATATGAGACCTACTCTGGACATCTGTTAGAGGGTATAGCCCCAAACTGTCCACACAATATTGCAAGGTAGTAGAAATTAGTTCTAAACACTGTAGAACAGCAGAGTCAATGAGAATGGAGCCCAGATTTGGGGCCAAACACCTGGACCAGGCCGACAGGGTCTAACAAAAAACCAAGAGCTGGTTGCATGATGGTACTTAGATGACTAAAAGAAAAGAAAAAAAAAAAAAAAAAAAAAAAGGATTTGAATCTTTTGTCCACCCTTCGTCTATCAGGTATTGCTGACCAAACTGCTTAGGGGAGGTAAACCTTTTAAGGTTACAGCCAGCCACCGTATAATGCCTCCTCCACTATACAGTGTATAGGGAAATACCATATGGGTAACATGCGCTGACACTGATACCTACAGATTTATGCAGGTAAAGCTAATCCACCAGAGTAAAGATTGTGTCTCTTTGCTTGGGAGAGACAGCGGCAGCTGTACCCTCCTCCTGCGTAGAATACTCAGATTTCGAATGGAATTTACCTTATTCCTCTTGATTCCGATCTTCTGCCCCCTTTACTCCTCTGGAAGAATAACACTAGCCATGGTAGAGTCAGAGATGAACCTAGGAGGGGCAGCTCTCACAACCCCTGCATCTCGATATCTACCATGGGGCAGTAATTTTACCCATAAATACCACCAGAGAGGCGGAAAACTCTTCCTTACTTAAGCATAAGAAATGTGGGCACTTGAGAGAGCTAAAGAGGTGCCCAGAGAAGGGAGGGACCCTGAGGGGGGATTGCTAAACTTGTTGTCCAAAACAGAGTCTGAAGCTGGGTCCAGACAGGATGATGAAGGGTGGCCCGGTGGTTGAAAACCACTGCTTAACAGACAGTGAAGGGATTATGAAGCAACTATCCCTGGATCAGGTAATTTGTTTTAGCTCAAATCTCTGTTCTTATTGAATAACCAAGTGAGGTGGCCCTCGGCGCAATCAGTACCTCACTTTCTCAAAAGCACTGTGTATATACACCTTATAATTGCTGCTAACATTGACATGTGTTTCCACATCCAGATTGCTTATAAAATAACAGCACAACAATGTGATAATTACGATTTTAAAAAACAAATCAAATATTATGCACAAAATTGCCACTATTTTATAGCAATAAAAATTAAAACCAATTATTTAAAAAAAAAAAAACACCTTGAGGAAGTCACGTGACATTATGACGAAAGCATCAGTCAGAGCCTGTAACATCATCGCGCAAACCTGGAAGTGGACAAGCCAAGGCTTTGTTGAGATGATGCCGAGCGTCAGCTCTTAAGGAGGCAATATACATAACATTTTTAAAGTGTACTATCTGATGTGAGTGTATTTTTATTCATTTAATAAAGTACGTTTTAAGTGAGATGGAAAGCATGATTATGGTTTTACTTTGTTTGAGCTAAGGAGCTTATCATCTGGCAAGTGTGTAACGTTTTCTGCTGTACCTGGCTGGAGGATCCATAAAGAGGGCGATCTGGTGGTATATCTGGAGGTATCCTATGGAGGTGTTTGTAGCCCCTTAAAAGGGAAGGGCGCATTTTGACCTATTTATGTATTTAGATCTACATCTTCAGGTGAAAGCACTGAGTGAAAGGTGCTTGAGCACTACACGGGAGCATTGAATAATAAAAGCACAAGGACATATGTGAATTGCTTAGTAATAAAGTGAAGGAATAAGGGCCTATTAATAATCGTGTGGTGTTTGCACAGAATAACTTTGGGACTAGACACGTGCAATTATTGTTGCTGCATTATTCACTTAAATGTTTTTTTTTTTTGATCGAATAATAAATAATTTAATTTGTACTCATAAAATAGCAGTCATTTTGTGAATAGCATTGCTTTTTTTTTTTTTTTTTTATTGTGATTATCACATTGTTGAGCTGCACTTTTATAATTAAATGATCTCTGTTCTTACACTCCTATATACAGTAGATTGTGTCTTTATTCAGACCTCAGTTTGTACAATCTAATGAAGGAAGACCATTAGGGTGTAAGATACAAGACTTGGCCAAAAACACTCAAATGTCCAAACTGAAAAGGGCCCGACAGGGCAACTCTTATCTGGATCTGGGGATACTCTAATTGAAATAGGTGCTGTCAGGGCAATAAAGTGACAATTATTTTTCTTGAGACGGAAGAGAGCCTATAAGTCATTAGAAACTGGGAGCAGAAAAAGTCAGCTGATTACAGCCTTTCCTCTCCTGGGCCTCCCAGCCTGCCCTGCACATTCTATTTACAGCGATTGAGAAAAGACTATTTATCTGACACCCGCAGTAGTCATGGTGACCGTCGCTGTGGAAACAGGAAATCAGCCGTCTGCTTCATGCATCCCAGGTGCCCTTAGCTGGGGAGATGGGTGCATGTTAACCTCTGCACCACCAGGGCCGTCACAAAGTGCTCAGGTATCATCATTGTCCTACCAACGTCTGCACAACTTTATTAAACGATAACTTTTCCTGTTTCTGGCTCCTTGATGTGGCAGACCAAACTGATACCCACTTCTGAGTGTATCACCAATTTTCAATGTCCCCCACAGCACCTCCTGTGGGTAAAATCTGGTACTTTGGAGTAATTATCTTGCACAGTTGTACAGGCTTCTCTTCTTACCAAAATTACTTATGATTTCACTGCACACTGGGAGCTGCTCACAAAGTGCATTAGAAGCTGCATGAAGTCAGAGCCCAACTCATTTCCTGGCTGTCGAATGTCCAGATTCATCCAGCTCTTTCCTCTCCAGCCTGACTGTCCCTGGTCCACTCCTGTTATTCACTGGATTTCAGTTCTGTTATTTATGAAAGCTCAGCATCACATGTTAGCATTACCTATGGTGGCCCCAATGCAGACATAGTCTGCTTAGGAACTCCCATTCCTCTAGGCAGACATTCACCCATCAAAGCATATACAGTAGATACATTAATACCTTGGTTTACGAGCATAATTGTTCCAGAAGAATGCTTGTAATCCAAAGCACTTGTATATCAAAGCGAGTTTCCCTATAAGAAACTCAGATAATGCGTTCCACAGCCACTGCTTGTCTATGCAGTACTGCATGTGGCCAGAGGTGCGGGGGCGCCGGAGATGCTCGGAGACACTTGGGAAACAAATACGGTACTGCACACCCCAGCTGCTTGAATCCTGCTCGTCTTGCGAGACAACGTTTGCAAAGCGAGTCAGGATTTAAAATTTTAAAAAAAGCTCATATTGCGAAACGCTCGTAAACTGCGTTACTCGCATTCCGAGGTTCCACTGTATGTGTATAACTCCTCGTAAGTGCCAACACACTGCTTGCATCATTGTTGACTTGAGAGCATTTTTTTGACAGGGCTGCTGTGAAGTTTCAGGAAGCTATGTACAGCACCCATCCCGTCCTACCTGCCATGACCTACCTTTAAAACCCTGTCAGGTGTATGTAATTGGTGATGTAAACTTTGATACAAAAAGACAAACAATTTTGACATAGGCACAGTGGTCCACCCCTTCAAGCACAGTTAAAATTGTTTTAAAAAAAAAAAGACAACGTTGTCACTTCAACATAACACACAGAATGCCATTCACAAGTGCAATTGAACCGCAATTAACTTAAGTGGGAAAGGCCCAGGTATCTAAGCCTAGGGGGTCTGGGTATAGGGTGATCAGGCACAAAGCAATACTTGTATCAATTCAGCATTGTACCTGTCTGCAGCAGTGCTGGCTCTCTTTCCCTCCTCTCACAGGCTCTTTCTGCTGTCAATCAAATCCAGTGAGCTGAGAGCAGGGATCAGGGCCGAGCCACGCTGTGTGTGTCTATGGACACACACAGTGAGGCTTGGGAGCAAGCCCGCACGTGTGCCACCATAGGAATCGGTTTCCCATGGTGGAACATGGAAAAGAGGAGGAGCCAGGATTGCCGGCAGCGGACCCTAAAAGAGAAGGTTCGGGCAGTTCTATGCAATACTATTGTTTGTTTTTTAAACTAAGCTTTCCCCAGAACAGAGGGGAAATCTTCCAATAGGGACACCAGTTCTGGTGACCTGGGGGGGGGGGGGGGATAGATTCCCTTATTTGGCAGAGATTTCCTCTTACTTTCTGTTTTGGGACAGAAATACAAGGTAAATCTCCCCAATGGGACACAGATGGTAAAAAATAAACTGGCAGGGGTTATAACCCTGCCTTATTCTACTTTAGGAGTGCAAGTTCTTGCAATCAGATTCTTTATCCACCTTGCAATGGTGGATTTTTAAGTAGCCTGCCCCTTGCAAAGTCCTGTCCCAGGAATAGAACAATCAGGGAGTTTTTCTGATGGAAGCGGTAGCTTTTAAGTATACTCTAATGGCTTTGACTATGTCAAAGCACTCTAGAGAAAATTCCTTTGGGTGCTTAAGAACAGTGTGCAAGGATGGCGGAACCATTCCCCTTGGTCCAAGCTGCTGCGGCTGAGATAGTGCACCTGCCAGTTGTTCACTCCTGGGATGTGGATCTCAGAAATTGCTGGAGAGCAAAATTCTGTCCAGGACAGAATCTGGTTTAATTCCTTCAAGGCAGCCAGGCTCCTTGTGCCACCTTGATAGCAAATATAAGTCACTCTATTTGCATTGACTGACTGCACACAGATTTGGTGTCCTTTCAGAAGGTCGGTCCACTGCTGCAAAGATAACATGACTGTTCTGAGCTTCAGGATGTTGATGTGGAGTTTGGTTTCCTCTCTTGACCATGTTCCCCAAACTGTCAAGGACAGAAGAGGGTGGCCATTAGGCCTAAAACTCTCATCGCAAATCTCACTGTGGGATATCTCTTGGATCTTTGTTGTCAATCATGAGCTTAGAGAAAGAGTGTTGTTTTCTTAAAGAAAAAATTTAGCTTGAGACATGCCTAGGATCAAACCCAAGTATTCAAGGAAAAGGCTGAAGAGCAGACTTGTTGAAATGTATCACCTAGCCATAGGGCTGGAGCAACTGAATTGCCTTGTAGATAAGAACTGATAAGGGGATGAATCCTTCAGCAGAAGGTTACCTAGATAACCTTTGTGAATACCCTGCTCTCTAAGGCCCCTTTCACACTGGGGCGGTGAGCCGCGGTGACGGTAAAGCAGCGCTATATTTAGCGCTGCTTTACCGTCGTTTTCACCGCGGTTTTCGGCCGCTCGCGGTGCGGTTTTAACCCCCGCGAGCGGCCGAAAAAGGGTTAAACACCCCCGCAGAGCGCCGCCGTAGCGGCGCTTTGCGGCGGTATTGCCGCGGTTTTACCGCGGTCTCCCATTCTTTTCAATGGGAAGGAGCGGTATAGGAGCGGTGAACACACCGCTCCTATCCCGCTCCAAAGATGCTGCTAGCAGGACTTTTTTTTGTCATCCTGCTAGCGCACCGCTCCAGTGTGAAAGCCCGCCGGCTTTCACACTGGAGTTAAAGGGGCCGGATTTTTTCATGCGGTGAACAGGCGCTATTTTTAGCGCTGCACCGCATGAAAAACGCCCCGGTGTGAAAGGGGCCTTATCCTCTTCTCTCAAAAAGGCAATTACTGACCTTAGAGGTTCCAAGCGATACTTTGGAATTTGAAGAAATAGGTCCAGAATAGGACGAATACCTCTGTTGGGCTTTGGTACCATGAACAGGTTTAACCCCTTCATGCGGACCATACACAAATATGCAAAAAAGGATGTTTGTTATGCTGGCCCACCTAAATCAAACACCTCTCTGCGCTCAGACGGATACCGATATCTTACTATTTGAACTCTATATAGAGGGTATATACATAAATAAATAAATAAATAAATATATACGCGGTTCAACTGTGCAACGCAAAATCTTGGTGCACTGGTAGCAGCTGCTTAAATAAAGGTCATATGAAAAGGTACAATAAGGTAGCAGGTGAAAGAGGATTTCAACTAAAAGTCATCAGAGAAATCCCAGCCTGCTAAGCTATTGCAGCAGCGCTTAGATATCAGAACGATAAAAAATACTGATACAAAGGTGGAAAAAAATTGATGCGTTAGACGTCACCATAGAAATAATGAATAATGATCAGAAATAAATAAATAAATAATCACAAATAAATAAATGGGGGATTAAAAAGAGATAAGATGTAGTTGATTAATAAATAAATAAATAAGTAAATTAATCAGTCATAGGTATCAGCAGAGTGTCCATTCATCACACAGTGACTAATAAATCAGAGTCCCGCTCTCTCCATAAAGAGGTGATAAACACAGGGTGATACTTCAAGCTCAATATACGATGTATCGCAAAACTGATTTGTCCATCCACCAGTGTACTCCACCACGTGATACAAGGTTCCCCTTTGGGGATGCACTCACCAGAGCTACATAGAAATTGGGCATATCAGCAATCTCATCATGGTACTCTGCCTCTCTCTACCGAAGTCATCCAATTCTCCTCCACAGCCTCCTATTCAAAGCTCACCCTTGCCAGGTAGGTCATATGCAGAAAGAAATTGCACCACATAGTGTGACTCTGCTTAAAAACGTTTATTTACCCCCCATTCAATTGATCAAAAAACGACACCCCCTAATAAAATATGCGTACCAAACATTAAAATCAAATCAGCATGTAAATTGGATAAATGTATGTCACTCTGCCTGTATGCGCCTTCCGGATCCTTTTAGGCTGATTTCCGCTATGAGGAGCACGCCCTCGTGACGAAGTCGGATACGACGAAACTCGCGTCAGGGACGTAGACCAGAGAACAAAGGAAGTGACGTGTGCGCTCCAGCCTGTGGTTCACCGACCAGGAAACCCTGTAGGACGCTGGAAACACCGCTCCTCATAGCGGAAATCAGCCTAAAAAGGATCCAGAAGGCGCATACAGGCAGAGTGACATACATTTATCCAATTTACATGCTGATTTGATTTTAATGTTTGGTACGCATATTTTATTAGGGGGTGTCGTTTTTTGATCAATTGAATGGGGGGTAAATAAACGTTTTTAAGCAGAGTCACACTATGTGGTGCAATTTCTTTCTGCATATGACCTACCTGGCAAGGGTGAGCTTTGAATAGGAGGCTGTGGAGGAGAATTGGATGACTTCGGTAGAGAGAGGCAGAGTACCATGATGAGATTGCTGATATGCCAAATTTCTATGTAGCTCTGGTGAGTGCATCCCCAAAGGGGAACCTTGTATCACGTGGTGGAGTACACTGGTGGATGGACAAATCAGTTTTGCGATACATCGAATATTGAGCTTGAAGTATCACCCTGTGTTTATCACCTCTTTATGGAGAGAGCGGGACTCTGATTTATTAGTCACTGTGTGATGAATGGACACTCTGCTGATACCTATGACTGATTAATTTACTTATTTATTTATTTATTAATCAACTACATCTTATCTCTTTTTAATCCCCCATTTATTTATTTGTGATTATTTATTTATTTCTGATCATTATTCATTATTTCTATGGTGACGTCTAACGCATCAATTTTTTTCCACCTTTGTATCAGTATTTTTTATCGTTCTGATATCTAAGCGCTGCTGCAATAGCTTAGCAGGCTGGGATTTCTCTGATGACTTTTAGTTGAAATCCTCTTTCACCTGCTACCTTATTGTACCTTTTCATACACAAATATGCGTTCATGGCTTGAAGGGGTTATACCGGGTGATGTCTGCAGCTGCAGGCACCCCCCCGTTACCGTTTTCGAGAGCCAGTGGTTGGCTTTTTAGTGATAACAACCAATGTGGCTAAAAGCTGCTTGGCTGTTATCCTAAAGGAGTGGGAGGGGACAACCCCCCCTCCCGCCGCCTTCTACCGCTCTACCCGGGCCTCCCGTCCCACCGGGAGACCCGAGCCACCATTCGGCCTATCCGCCGCCTAGGCTGAGACAAGTACGAAGCCAGATTCGGCTCAGATCAGGTCTCCGATGTAAAATGCCAATGGCGCGATAAAAAAAAACAGTATTCAGAAATTCTGATTTTTGCGATCTGAATACTTTTTAGTGCAAAGGACAGATTTGGACCGACCCCTCCATAAAGAGTACCTGTCACCATCTATTACTGCCACAAGGGATGTTTACATTCCTTGTGAAAGCAATAAAAGTGATCCGATTTGTGTTTTTTTTTTTAAAGGACAATGTTAAAAAAAATTAAAAAAATAAATAAGAAACATTTTTTTTTTTTTTTTTAAAAGCACCCCTGTCCCCACGAGCTCGCGCAGCAAAGAAAATGCATACGCAAGTCATGCCCGCAAAATAAAACGGTGTTCAAATCACACGTGTGAGGTATCGCTACTAGAAAAAGTCCTGCAAGCAGCATCTTTCGGGTGGGGGAGAAGCGGTGTATACACCGCTCCACCACCGCCCCTGCCCATTGAAATGAATGGGCACCACCGCTGAAGCACCGGTGCAAAGCACTTCGGCAGCGGCGCTTCTCGTGCGCATTGAACCGTTTCAACCGACAGTAAAGCTCCACTAAAACTAGCGGCACTTTACCTCCAACGCCAAGCAGTGCCAGTGTGAAAGGGCTCTTAAACTTGAAATCTCATATCCCTTAGGAGAGCAGGAATTGCCCAAAAAAATTTAACAAGGTATGGTCGCAATGGATCGATGCATATGGTTCGACATCTCAGGGTACCTTGTGAACATCCTATATGGTACTCCTTTGCTTGCATCCTTCTTCCCCCTCCCCTCTAGTCACTCCTTTTCTCTGATCCCTCCTCCCGTCTTTTCGCCACCTCCCTCTTTCTTGCAAAGACTTTGGGTGGAGTGAAAATTCTTTCAGGATTGACCCAGTGGTCATAGACTGCACATTCTATCTGTTTATGAACAGGGAAAGTTTTGCAGGATTTTGTAGTTTTCTTTGTTCCCATAGTGGCATGTCGAGTAGGAGAATCAAGTTCCACAATGCCAAGGCTTTTGTGGACAGAGTTAATGAGCTTTTCAACATTAGCAAGCATGCTGTGTGAAGCTCCCTCTTCAATATAGTGACACTCTGGGGAGGAGAACTCTTCCATAGCCTCCTCCAATACTGCCTCCATATCCCCTTTATTCTCTTCTGTGTCTGCATCCTTTAAGACCGACTATGGTTGAGAAATGGGAATATGAGAAGAGGCAAGGCATTTGTGAGCCCTGGACAAATATAGCTGTATTAGGGCTGTATCCTGTCCAAGGAAATGTGACATATATAGAGAATTATGCTTAGGTCAAATAGGCCACTTTTGCATTTCTGAAACACAGCTAGAATTGTATGCTGAGGCCAGTGACTAGTTCCTGTTCCGATGCAAAGAACATTATGAGGGTTCCCACCATTTCTTTGCTGAGTTCTCAGGCCTGCCTGATATCATTGTGAGGGGATTTCACCATCCCTGCTCAAATGTTTTACTTAATTAAAATTTTATGGAGAATGCAAGGGGAGGTTCTGGAAGACACAAAAGTGGACAGAAACACACAATTCCCAAAAGGCCAAAAACAGAGGTGGGATTTGCATACTAGCTCATTATGAAAAACTTATCTTAGAACGAAGCTCTCTCGGTGGCGCCCACACACCGCTGAGATGGCTGACATCTTTCCCGATGTAACCCTTGGTTCATGGGCTTCGGCACTGTGATTGGCCGGAGCAGCGATGACGTCACTCCCACGTCGGCGTATAATATAAATATCTCCTAAACGGTGCAAGTTTAGGAGATATTTACAGTACCTACAGGTAAGCCTTATTATAGGCTTACCTGTAGGTACAATTAAAAAGGAAGACTTTACTACTTATTTTATTATGGTTGCTCAGGGGAGGCTCAGAATATATATAATGGGGACGGGCACCATTGATTTGACTTTATTTGAAAATCACATATTTATTCTAAAGTAAATGTACTGGGCAAAGTAGCACAATCTGTTAAAAACCAACTCTCCTGAAAACCCTACTCTCTCTTCCTCTCTGCTCCTTCCTCTGTTGCAGTCAGCACAAATACCTGGTGTCTGGACTTTGAAGGAGTGGTTATGTCACACCCCACTTCAGGTGAAAGTGCTAAAGCCAAAAGACTGTCTGTTACACCCAAGCATTGCATCATGGGAGTAAATCACATACTCCCTAATACTAGGTATTCTGTGGTGGCAGCCACAAAAGTAAAAGTGGTGGGGTATGGCCTCATAGCTGTCTGTGACAGGGTCTCTTTAAACCAGAAAGGATTTAAATATTAATAATTACCCCTAAAGAATGTACCTTGTTGTTAAACTACCATGCAATATTTTCTTCCTGTAAAAGACAAATTCTGCTTCCAGGTAGTGCCCGGTCTCATTCACTCTACCTAAATGGTCCTGGATGAACCCCCAAATTCGCAGAGACAATGCGACTGATTGCTTTGTCATATGATGTCAGGGGGAAAAGAAATGTATCCTATTACAGGGAATAAAAAGATAAGCAGCTATGGCTAAGTGTAATAGAAACAGTAGTAATTGAGCTACACGGTTTACAATCACCTCTCTCAGCATGTTGGTCTCCTTATCCTTCTGATCAAGCAGGCTCTCTAGGTGGTGGACATGCATCTCAGCCTCAGCCAGCCTTCTGGTCCTTTCGTGGTCCTCATCCATCACCTTTGAGGAGATCCCTTTGCTTTGCAGCATCTCAAGCAGTTTCTTGATGGATTCATCTCTGGCATTGAGCGTCTGTTTCTGAGTCTCAATCCTCAGCTCCATCTCCTCCAGCGTTTTTCGCAGCAGGAAAAGCTCCTTGGCCTGGCGGTCATGCTCCACCTGGAGGATGCGGAAGTTCTCCTCAGTTAGATCGCCAGTAAACATTTCCTTGGATCTCCCGCCACTGTCCTGCTGGAAGAGCTGATTGAGGTCTCGCTGAATGCGCAGCTCATCTTGCATTGCCTGAATCGTCATTTGTAGGTGCTAAAACAGAAGAATATGGAAATAAAAATTGTTTAATTAAATAAACACAAATCAAAAGGTAAATACCATAAAAATTAAAAACAAAATTAAAAAAAAATAAAAATATTTTATGTACAATTGATGCTAAATAATTTTTCTTTGGATGTCATGGAGGAAAAATGGCAATTCTGACAGATATTTATTGCAGTCTATGTATTCATAGAGAGACCAGAAGACACCCCCATCTTAATCTGACACTTAGACGGCCGTTTGTTAAAACTACATGGTGCAAAATCTGGTGCCGCTCTGCACAGAAACCGATTAGCTTCCAGGTTTTATTGCCCAAGCTTAATTAAACAAGCTAAAGTTAGAAGCTGATTGGCTACCATGTAGAGTGCACACATTTTAGTAAATCTCCCCCTTAGGGTTTATTGGGACAGGATATGAGGGGAATTCTCCCTGTCAAGGACAATAAATAGGGAATTGGTCCCACCCCTCTTGCGCAGTGTGAACTATGGTTCTATACATATATTTATTCTCAGTATTTTTAGGTAACGTTGCCCCCCCCCCCCCCTCAAATCTACAAGGAAGAGAGCAGTGTGATAGAGCTCTAAGCGGTCTGACAATGGCTCCTAATAAGTGGATTCCCAACTTGGGCTTTAAGTAGGTCATACACTAGTAGATTTTCATACAAACATTTGTATGAAAATTTACAGTGCATTCAATGACTTTGATGAAAGTTTGTTTGCTTTCAAAATTTAGTCTCTATGAATCTCCCAAACAAAAACCACATTCAATGTTGGAAATTTTTTTGAATTTTTTTTTCATCCTGTTCCTTTTCTTGTAACAATTTTCTCATCAGTAGAGTTGAAAATAAACAATGATTTGACCCCACTAACAATTAGAGAACCAAATGTTCTTAAATGGGGAAAGTTCTTTGATGGGGATACAGACGTTCTTCTCATTACACATATAACTATAACTCATAATGTGATTAAAGCTTATGGACTCTCCCGCTCAGCACTTATCTACAGAGCAAAAGAGATCTGAAAAAATTATAAAAATCCCTTTAGTGTAATAAAAAAAAAAAAAAAAAAAAAAAAAATATATATATATATATGTTTTTCACTCAACCAAAACAGTTTCATCTAAACTTTTTTTTCCCCATTCAGATTGTCCACTTTTTAAATTAAAAACAGAAGTTTTTATATATACTTGACCTTTTATATGCTGGTTCCCCACTGCTCTTCATTACACTGCATACAATTTAGCATAAACTAGAATTTATGTGTAAAGGTTAAGTATATGCAGCGCTAGAAGCATCAAATTATAAAATAAGAGTGTTAAAACAGGGTCTTTGTTTAGGGGAAATACTGGAACCACCCACGGTGCAGACAGAGATGCAATAAGGTGAATATGAGATTATCCTCCACCGAACATCAACACACCGGGCCTCTTACCAAAAAAAATGAAAAATGGACCACTGAATTACAGGTGGTTAAACAAGCATGATATATCCACAGTGCCACGGAACCACTTCAATTGGATCATAGAAGGCTGGATCTTGTAGTCCCACTCAATGGTAATTCATAGTTACTTGCATAGGATACAAAAAAAGCCACTATTCATGGTGTAGTATTTAAAACCAAGGTAAAATTATTTCTTATAAAAAAGCCAGGGTACTCACATTTTGAGAAATAAAAACAGGCATGTATCCTATGCATGTACCTATGAATGAAACTCCTTTCACCACTTCTGCACTGTCCCGCAACAGCAATGCTCCTCTCGCTTCCTGGTCTCACAAGAGATACCATGAGCAACGGGAGCCACGGGCTCCCACTGCTGCCAAACACCTCTGAGGAGGGATCGGGGCGTGGCTTACTGGCACTGTGTGTGTCTGTCTTCCAGCTGACAGTCAACTTGTCGGATTTACACACGTGGCAGCGAAAGGGTTAATGGTGGGGTGTTCTGCTGTATAGCCTAAACTTCTACTTAAAACATACATAGAAAACCAAAACCTATTTTTTCTTTCTGCCTTAATAAAAAGTTTTATACATGATGGACTGCACAGTGTAATATACTCTTTACTTTCGTATCACGTAAGCATTTTTCATACATTGTGCTTTATGCTATATTTCTTGACCATCTATGCTGTTTGCGTGTAAAAAAACAACAACAAAAAATATCTTCAAATGAAGATTTTGAAAGATGAAAGAAACAAAAAAACATACAAAAATAATAATAAAAACGAGTATTTAAAAGTTAAAACTCGTTACAGCAGTGAAAGGCTAAAGCTGAACTCCGGTCTTCCCCTCAGTCTTGCACAATTGTACGTGCTCCTCTGTACTGAAATGGATTACTTTGATTTCACAGCACACTGTAATCTTCTCACAATGTGCATCCGAAGCTGTAGTAAGTCATAGAACCAGTCTCAATTCCTGGCTGGAGAACATCCAGCATCATCTAGCCCTGTCCACTACCTCACTTCACAGGTGGGCATTACTTGGTGTTCTGCTTGCAAATACAATACACCACCAATGCTACTCCAGATCGTCATCCACCCATATCAAGGCATTTTGATATTTTCAGAACTCCTTCCAGGAGCCAGCCCACTGCTTGCATCAGGACTGGGGGCACAATACTGACGCAGGGTTGCTGTGATGTTTTGTAAAGCTTAATTTTTTTTTTAAATAACAAAAAAAAAATGTTATACTTAGCTTCTCTGTGCAAGGGTCCCCCTGTGGCTCTCCAGGCTCCTCCTCTTCTTGAGTGCCCCCACAGAGAGCAGCTTTCCATGGGGGCACTTCTGCGGGTGCGCTCCAGAGTCCTGCTGCTGTGTCCTTTGACATAGACAGAAGGACTCGGCCCCGCCCCCGCGTCACTGAATTTGATGGCTCCCGCTGCTATCAATCTATCCAATGAGGACCTGAGACAGCGGCTTAAGCTGCTGTGCTCGTCCCTGTTGATGGAACGATCTGGTTCAGATAAGAAAAATGGGGGGGGGGGGGGGGGTGCTGCAGCACAAAAGGTTTTTACAACCCCTTTAAAATGGAACTTCATCCAAAAAGGGGAAGTCTCGCTTCTTTGCATTCCACCCCCCCTCCTCTTTAATTATTGGAAGTTTTTTTTTTGGGGGGGGGTGCGCGTACCTGACCGCTGTGGCAATCTGAGCGCAAGTTGGGCTCCCCTCCTTCTCCTGCAGGCCTCTGGGACACATCACAGGTCCTAGAAGACTGTGGGACCGACCAATCAGAAAGCGTTTTTTTTTTTTTTTAGAGTAACAAACAACAGACCCTGTTCCCTTAAAGAATGAATAACAGCACAGTGTTTGTGCTATGTAATTTGGCCTCTTTTATCACCTAAAAAACCTGGTTGATCATGCTTGTGTCAGTGCCTGCCCCTTCCCCTACTGGTGCTATTATAACTAAAATAAAAACCTCCAATTCCTTCTGTAACATAACCTTTTGTGCGCCTGTTTTATATAAAAAAAAAAAAGCTGCCCATGTGTACCTATATCGCCTCCGACGACGTCCTATTGACGAAACGTACGTCAGGCGATACCCTGGTACACTACACGTCATTTCCTGTTAGCGGCTTCCGGTTTCGTACTAGCCGCCAGTGGAACGCACGCTGTAACCGGGGCTTTGCGGTGCCGTCATCGCTCTGCCCTCCAGCTGCGCGCTCTGCTTTTTAAATTAATTTTATATTATTTCTTCAATTATTTGCAATCTTTTATGTCCTAATAGCCTTATTGGCTATAATGTTATTTTGTTCCCCATTTTTCTAATTTGATCAATAAATAACCACTGAGTTAGCAATATTACACTATTAGTGTCATATATATTTTTTATACATACGGATCCCATCGGTGTTTTACCCCCCCTCCATGGAGAGTGGCAGAGGCTGGACACCCCCACAGAGGAGGCTTTTCTGAGTAAACCGCCCCTACAGAGGAGGATTCCTACCGTACATCCAGGAGATTATATGCCTATTACCCCTGCAGGGGTTAGGCACTCTGGTGAGTGTTTCCACATTAGGGGTCACCCGGCGGATGGAGGGGAGCACTTGAACAATCACTGCTTACAAGTCATCTGTTTGCTTATACGAGTTATATGATGTCACAAGATTTCTGAGACCTAAAGGACAGCACAGGACTTCACCAATTTGATCACTGATCACTATCATTTATTTAATATTTTTTTCCACTTGGGACAATTGTCAAGAATAATTTATCTTACCATACTGGGAAAAAAACTTTTTTAAGTGGATACAATTATTCGATCCTCATTGGATTAATTCATTTTTTATATTTTATTTTTTACATATATATATTTTCTCATCATCATCACTGCACGGAGTCACTTGTATCTTATATATCTGCCTAGAGTTCAACTTCAATAAAAGGCTGCTTGAGATTTTGTTCACCATCCTGCAGATTAAGGTTTTGCCCATGCTGCACTATCACATCAGACATGACCTGTTAGCATGAACAACCAATGACATTTACAGTGTTGCCGGCATCTTAGCGACTATATCCCTGTGATACAGGAGTGTTTTCTCACGTCAAGACAGTCTAGATTGAAATAACATATTGCCTTGTACTTCAGGGAAAGCAACTGCTTGCGACACTGTTGTCTGTGTCGAGGCAACATCAGTTACGTGCCTCAGTGTCCTCTATTCTTCGGACACATCTGAAACGATAAATTTTGGGTTTCTAGCAGCAGTCCAGACTCCAGGACAATGCGAGAACCCAAGAACATTGCTTGCAGGGCGGGGTGGGTGGAGGAAAAACGTGACGGCGGCATTAAACACAGTTAGATACAGACAGAATACACAATGAGCTGTCGGAGGCAGACAGCATAAGGTTCATATGGGGTGAAAAACTAAAGATGCTGCAGGTTTTAATGATCAGAGGACTGTTTCGTTTTGGTCACTGGGGACAAAAATAAGTAGATTGTCAGCATCAATATTACAGCAGAATTAGCTGCTATTTCATAGAGCTCTCAGAGGCTCCAATGGTAAACCTTTGAGATAAAGGCAAGTTTTGTCATTGTTTGGTCAGTTTGATGAACTGAAGTTTGCAACAGGTTAACCTTACTTTGCATTAACAAGTTTAACTAAATCCACTGCAGCCACAATCCAGAGAGCAGTTCACATGTTGGGTGCAAAGCCGGTTTTGTCTTTTGTACTGGTGAGAATCGAATGGTTGTTTAAAAATTTACTAGTGTCTTGCCTGCTTAACCACTTAAGCCCCGGAAGGATTTCCCCCCTTAATTACCAGGCCATTTTTTGCGATACGGCACTGCGTCGCTTTAACTGACAATTGTGTGGTCGTGCGGCGCTGTACCCTTTTTTCCCCCACAAATGGAGATTTCTTTTGGTGGTATTTGATCACCTCTGCGGTTTTTATTTTTTTGCGCTATAAACAAAAATAGAGCGACAATTTTGAAAAAAAAGCTATATTTTTTACTTTTTGCTATAATAAATATCCCTCAAAAAAAAAAATATAAAAAAAAAAAAAAAACACACACATTTCTTCCTCAGTTTAGGCCGATATGTATTCTTCTACATATTTTTGGTAAAAAAATGTAAATAAAATAGCAATAAGCGTATATCGATTGGTTTGCACAAAAGTTATAGCCTCTACAAAATAGGGGATATATTTATGCCATTTTTATTATTATTTTTTTTTTTTACTAGTAATGGCAGCGATCTGCGATTTGTTTGGGGACTGTGACATTGCGGCGGACAGATCAGACACTTTTGACACTTTGTTGGGACCATTGACATTTATACAGCGATCAGAGCTAAAAACAGCCACTGATTACTGTATAAATGTCATTGGCAGGGAAGGGGTTAACACTAGGGACCGATCAAGGGGTTAAATGTGTGTCCTAGGGAGTGATTCTAAGGCCCCTTTCACACTGGGTCGTTTTCAGGCGGTACAGCGCTAAAAATAGCGCCTGTATACCGCCTGAAAAAATCCGGCACCATTCACTCCAGTGTGAAAGCCGGCGGGCTTTCACACTGGAGCGGTGCGCTAGCAGGACGGCAAAAAAAGTCCTGCTAGCAGCATCTTTGGAGCGTTATAGGAGCGGTGTATTCACCGCTCCTATACCGCTCCTTCCCATTGATTTGAATGGGAAACGGCGGTAATACAGAGGAAATACCGCCGCAAAGCGCCGCTACGGCGGCGATCTGCGGGGGCTCTATAACCCTTTTTCGACCGCTCGCGGGGGGTAAAACCGCACCGCGAGCGGCCGAATACCGCGGCTAAAACGACGGTAAAGCAGCGCTAAATATAGCGCTGCTTTACCGTCACCCCGGCTCCCGCCCCAGTGTGAAAGGGGCCTAACTGTGGGGGAATGGGACTGCCTGGGGGAGGAGACATATCGTTGTTCATACTTAGTATGAACAGCAGATCTGTCTCCTCTCTCCTGACAAAACTGAGATTTGTCTGTTAACATTGACTGGTCTCCGTTATGTCTCTCTCAGGAGCGATCGCGGGTGCCTGGCGGACATTGCGGCCGCCGGGCACGCGCACTGGCTCTGTCGTCGCGGGCATGCGCCCCCTAGTGGTCTTATAGCCGACATATAGCTATGGCGATTTGCCTAGGAGAGCCAACCTGCCGCAGTATAACTAGTAGTTAGTGGTTAAAGGGTTAGTTTACCATTACAAAAAAATGAAAAGGTTAACACTGGACACTTCCCCATCCCCTTCCAGTCCCCTCTGCACATACCTTGCTAAGCTTTCAGCACCCCTGCAGCTGCTCCAGGGGTCTGGGGATGTGAAATCCCTGTTCTTCTCCCTCAGCGCTTCCAGGACAGACCAGATCGACTAATTGGTCAGTGCTGTTACTGTGACCGATGCTGAACGATCTGAATTGATCTGGTCTGTGAAAAAAGCGCTGGGGGAGAGGGAAAAGAGCAGGGATTTCAAATCCACAGACCACTGAAGCAGCTTTGGGGGTGCTGATAGCTCGCCAACCCTGGAAATAAGTACAGTGGGAAAGGTGTCTGGTGTGAGTTCATCTTTACATTTTTTTTGTAAAGGTGAACACTTTAAAGTGGTTCTAAAGCCATAAGGTTTTTCACCTTCATGAATTCTATGCATGAAGGTGAAAAGCCCTCTGGGCTGCAGCTCTCCCCTGGACCCCCTTTTTTCTTAACTGAGCCCATTCAATCCAGCGATGTTAACGAGCGCAGTGGCTCCAGACACTGTCTCTCTCCTCATTGGACAGATTGATAGCGCTCAAGCAAATCCTGTGACACGTGAGTGGGGTGGGCAAGCACAGACGGGTGTCCCGATGGAAATCGTCTTTCCGTGGGGGCACCTGATGAAGAGGAGAGGCCTGGAGCACCTGCAGGGGACCCCAGAAGAGGACCGGGGCTGCACTGTACAAAAGCATTGCACAGAACAGGCAAGTATAGCATGTTTGTTATTTTAATACAAAAAAGCTTTAGAACCACTTTAAGTTAAACGCAGCAGCCACCCACATATGGGACGCAAATAATTAGAGATAAATTGTTGGTACAAAGCAAACGTGCAAATAAATAGGAATTTTGACTTGCCTGTAAATGTCATATCTTGGAGAACAGTACAGGACATAGGCTAAATATTGATAGACCCTGGGTTATAGGCTCATACCTTCATGTGATTGGACACTGTTAAAGCTTGCCAACAGGCCCAACAGCAAGGACCATCAGACTCAATTTCAGAGTGCAGCAGAAAGAACTTTGATGCTAAAAGTTGCATCCACAGAAGCTTAGACACACACCTGGTAGAACTTTGATAAGATATGGACAAAGGACCAGGTGACAACCTTACAAAGCTGGGCTAAAGAGGCCTGGTAACGGAATGCCCATCCTGGAGGAGTAAGTTCATAAAAGTGCAGATGGAAAGTGTACACTCTAGTAATCAGATATCTTGCCCATCAAGCGATGGTGGACTTGGAAGCAGGATGCATCTTGCAAGGTCCCGAGGGAAGGAAAAACAGGGAATCCATCTTCCTGATAAAAGCTGTGGCTTTGAAGTACACTCTTATGGCTTTGACTAGGTCAGGGTAATGGAGAGCAATGTCTCTTGGGTGCTTTGGAGCAGGCCACTAGGATGGTAGGACTATGTCATCACTGAGGAGGAAGACTGATACCACCTTGTGAGTAAAACCACCATGTCATAAGAATAAAGAACTCTTTACAAGATAGAGCTGCCAACTCAGAGACATGTCTAAGGCTGGCCATACACCAAAAAAAAAGTCAGCAGCTACAAATACTGCAGCTGCTGACTTTTAAAAGAAGGACACTTACCTGTCCGGGGTGCCCGCGATGTCCTCACCCGAAGCGGACCTGTCCCTCGGCTCTGGGTGGAGGCATCGGCATCCTTAGTAAGGTAATCAGGAAGTGAATCCTTGTGGCTTCACAGCCTGGTTCCCTGCACATGCGCAAGTCGCGCAGCGCATTCTGAGTGGTCCCTGCTGTCTTCTGGGACCTGTGTGTCTCCCAGAAGACAGTGGGGGGGGGGGGCGTAGGAGGGGCCGGACATGGCGTAGATCGCCACGGATACTGCGGCAATCTTTTGCCGGTAGTGGGAGCAAATACCTGTATTAGACAGGTATCTGCTCCCCCCCCCCCTGAAAGGTGCCAAATGCAACACCGGGGAGGGGGCTGGGGGGAATTTCGGGCAGCAGAAGTTCAATTTTTTTGGATGGGACTCCGCTTTAAGCAAGTTTCTTGATTTCCCCACCAGGGCATTCACTATAGCAGGCGGCAGTAATCATACAAAAAAAAAAAAAAAACTGACAGGCTGGCTGTACTGAAGTCGATTGGTAGATTGACTTCAGTACAACCAATCTGCCTATAGATGGATTGAAATTTGTCCGTTCCTGCTGCACCAGAAAAAATTTTGATTTATCTATGGCCGGCTTTACAGATGTGATAGCAACCAAAATGGACAGTTTGCAGGAGGGGGTTATCTAAGAGGATATCCCTGCTGGATTCAAAAAGTGTTTTTTGCAGGGCAGAGAGAACCAAATTGAAATCCTGAGGAAGAACAGGTTGTTGCATGGTGGCTGCATGCGAGATACACCTTGAAGAAAAGCTTTCTTTAGTCAAAACCTAACCAGAGGTTTTAGAAAACAATGGACAAGGACAAAACCCATCCTTTCTGAGAGCATAAGGCCAAGTCCTGGTCAAGACCCGATTGTAGGAAGACCAAAATTTGAATCAGAGTAATCTTGGAGATGAAAGAGCCTGAGTTCACACCAGCCATGATAGTACTCTACCTCCAAGTGGCCAAGTTAGAGACGGTGAAATCATCTATCTGCCTCCCCACTTCAACCATTCAAAGGAAGCCTTGTATTCATTTATACAAATATGCTTGTTTTGATTGACTGAGCAGCACTCTGCCCAATTAGACTTTGTTCCAGGAACTTGACAGAAAGTTTATGTATCGCTGCTGGAAAACAGCACTGTATACTGTATGTTGCTGATGCTACATGCAATTTATACAGCACTTTCAGTGGTTGCACGTATAAGTAAAGGAAATAGTTTGTTTCTACCAGTTTGTTTCAAATGAACCATTTAAAAATTAAATCAAACCTGGCTTTACTCAGTACACATGTATAAGGCTTAGTTCACACGGTGCACCGCCTGTGAATCACACAGGAACGGCACTGCATTCCTGTGCAATTCACATGCGTGGTTCAGTGTGGTACAATTTGAGCCCATTCATTTTGAATGGGCTCAAATCACACCACATCGCACCATAGCAGTGCATGCACCTTTTTTGGGGCCATACCAAACCAGATTGCATGGTCGTTTTGTACCATGTGATCCAGTGCAGCATACGCACTGTGTTTGCGACCTGCGTTTGGAATGTCAACTTTGTATTGACACTTGCACTGTCCTTGCGATTGCAATTTGGTATGGGAAATGCGCATGGATCTCAGCGTTTCCTGTACTGTACAAGTGTGAACCTAGCTTAATGGGCAAATGTTTATTGAGAACACCACAAAAATGTTAACTCTTTAAAGAGCGTGACTATTTGTGGTATTTGTGAAGCTGCTTCACTTCTATTAACAATAAAATATTTATATATTTAACACCATCTTCTCCATGTCAACTGTCTGCTTCTTCCCTATATAAAACACCAGATATAGTGACATCTGTCTAGCCGAGGCCTTTGGACATTGATCTGATCTGCAGGCAATTTCCTGCCAGCCCTTCGACAGAAAAAAAAAAACTTACAGGCATTTTTATTCAGCAGTGAAAAGAAAACTTTTTCACTTTATTTTAAAAATGTCATCCTTTTTTCTTATTAATTAATGAATGAATAAAAGTCCACCCGTTATTGTACCTGGTATATCACTGATTTATTTATTACCCATTACAGTGCCTTGAAATGTAACACATTTTGTCATGTTACAACCGAAAACGTAAATTTATTTTAGTCAGATTTTATATGATAGACCAGGGATATGCAATTAGCGGACCTCCAGCTGTTGCAAAACTAAAAGTCCCATCATGCCTCTGCCTCTGGGTTTCATGCTTGTGGCTTTCAGCATCTTGCTATGCCTCATGGGAATTGTAGTTCTGCAACAGCTGGAGGTCCGCTAATTGCATATCCCTGTGATAGACCAACACAAAGTGGCACATAATTGTGAAGTGGAAGGAAAATGATAAATGTTTTTCCAATTGTTTTTACAAATATCTGAAAAGTGTGGGGGGCATTTGTATTCAGCCCCCCTGAGTCAAAACTTCGTAGAACCACCTTTCCCTGCAATTACAACTGCAAGTCTTTTTGGGGATGTCTCTACCAACTTTGCACATCTAGAGAGTGAAATTTGTGCCCATTCTTGTTTGCAAAATAGCTCAAGCTCTGTCAGATTGGATGGAGAGTGTCTGTAAATAGGAATTTTCAAGTCTTGGCACCAATTCTTAATTGGATTTAGGTCTTGACTTTGACTGGGCCATTTAGGATCGTTTTCATGCTGGAAGGTGAACCTCTACCCCAGTCTCAAGTCTTTTGCAGACTAACAGGTTTTCTTCTAAGTTTGCCCTGTATTTGGCTCCATCCATCTTCCCATCGACTCTGACCAGCTTCCCTGTCCTTGCTGAAGAAAATCATCCCCACAACATGATGCTGCCACCACCATGTTTCGAAGTGGGAATGGTATGTTCAGGGTGATGTGCGGTGTTATTTTCCGACACACATAGCGTTTTGCTTTTAGGCCAAAAAGTTCAATTTTGGTCTCATCTCAGCAGAGCACCTTCTGCCACATGTTTGCCGTGTCCCCCACATGGCTTCTCACAAACTGCAAACAGGACTTCTTATGGCTTTCTTTCAACAATGGCTTTCTTGTTGCCACTCTTGTGGAGGTGCACAACTAATAGTTGTCCTGTGGACAGATTTTCCCACCTGAGCTGTGGATCTCTGCAGCTCCTCCAGAGTTACCATGGGCCTCTTGGCTGCTTCCCTTAGTAATGCTCTCCTTGCACGATCTGTCAGTTTAGGTGGATGGCCATGTCTTGGTAGATTTGCAGTTGTGCCATACTCTTTCCATTTTCAGATGATGGATTGAACAGTGCTCCGTGAGATGTTCAAAGCTTGGGATATTTTTTTATAACCTAACCATGCTTTAAAACTTTTCCACACCTTTATCCCTGACCTGTCTGGTGTGTTCCTTGGCCTTCATTATGCTGTTTGTTCACTAAGGTTCTCTAACAAACCTCTGAGGGCTTCACAGAACAGCTGTATTTATACCAAGATTAAATTACACACAGGTGAACTCTATTTACTAATTAGGTGACTTCTGAAGGCAATTGGTTCCACTAGATTTTAAATAGGGGTATCAGAGTAAAGGGGTCTGGAAAGGCACGCCACACTTTTCAGATATTTATTTGTAAAAAGTTTTGAAAACCATTTATTATTCTCCTTCCACCTCACAATTATGCATCACTTTGTGTTGGTCTATCACATAAAATCCCAATAAAATACATTTACGTTTTTGGTTGTAACATGACAAAACGTGGGAATTTTCAAGGGGTGTGCATACTTTTTCAAGGCACTGTAATCAGGGTGAACTCCACTTTTCTGATGATTTATATATCGCAGTTTGCGCAGCGATTTACAACATGAGGGCAGACAGTACAGTTACAATACAATTCAATACAGGAGGAATCAGAGGGCCTAGCTATTAAGGAACCATTCACATTAGAAACTGCATGTGAATCTCTCAGGAATGTAGTGCGGCTCCTGTGCAATTCACATGCAGTTCTGTGCAGTGCCAATTCGTTTGAATGGGCTGAAATTGCACTGCATCAAACTTGAAAACACACTGCAACCGGATCGCATAGTACTTTTGTACCATGTGATCCAGTGTGGGCAAACACACCGCTTTTCGGGTGTTGTTAACTTTGCACTGACACCCGCTGCAGATCGCAAGGGCAGTGTGATTGGAATGCGATGCGAGAATCTGTCACAGAACGTGGGTCTCCCAAATCGCGTTCTAGTGTGAACGGGCCCTAAATATAATGTCATTCGAAAGCAAAAGAATTTGGCCTTCTTTCAGCTTTCTAGAAGTCTAGCCTACTGCGTTAAAAAACAAAACAAAAAAAAAAAAACTATGGGAGCTATGTTAGATGAAGTTCTCCTGCATTTAAATGCGTTTACAACTAATTTGCCCTGGATGCAAAGAATTCCATTTTGTCTAAAGTCAGACAACTGAATCCACCTGAATGCAGATAACTGCACATGGTGAATTATACCATTTAAAGCCATTACATGCATTTCTAAATGTCATATAAAACACATATGGATGTGAATGTACAAAATATATTTAAAGCTCTGCGTAAATTGATGGCACTATAGAAGTACCTGAAATAAATATAAACGTATGTATGTCATTGCCAGTTTGATGCAATGCTACGCACAGTAGCAATCACAGTGGAAGGGGCAGAAATCTGAGCCTATCATGTTCTGCAGCAGTTGCACAGTGCTGTCGGCAAACATGCTGTGATGCAAGGATGTGTCACCAAGCTGCAGATCTTTCCGTGTTCAATAGGTATGCCGAGGGAGTATCCTTGACCAAGCGGTACCTTACCAACTGCAGTGCAGAAAAGTGGAGGTACCATCCTAGCCATGCTGTCCTGATCCTACGACTTACTAAACAAAATTGCAAATCCTTTGCGCAGTAATTTGGTTTAACTTATTTCAGTTCAGCTTTAAAGTTGAACTACAGGGCAGCTATTATTTGGAACTATAACTTTTTGTCCCTATGCCACATTTTCGGCCTCAAGCACACAGCACCTAGGGTCTTAAAACCCCCTCCACCCAGGAGCCACAAGTGCTGCATACAGCCGCCCATAGAAATCAATGGCTGAAAGCTTTGCACACAGGTTTACACCGACACTTGTGTTAACACACGCACACATACATATGTACAACTGAGGAAGCATACTGTGAGTCTGAGACGCCCGGGTCCTACCACTACAGCGAGGGGGCTATGTAATCATTCTGCCACTGTTGGTACTAAATTACAATGAGAAAGTTAAAATTGAGTACTGTCTGTGATACTTTTTTTATTTGCACCAATATATCATTTTTCATGGACGAGCTTTCGAGGTGTGTCCCCTTCTTCAAGGTCTAAGCAGTACTGATTCACAAAAATATGGGAAAGTTAAAAGACAGATAGCCCAGGAAGAAAGTGGGCACAGCACCACTGGTCTTACAAACAGGATGCTAACTACACTGAGCCCTGGAAATCGCACACTCCACGAAGGATTGATCAGCGTCTGCTGCTTTGATTGGAAAAAGAACACCATGTTTGTTAAAAGTGGTTCAAAAGCCTAAACATGTTTTACCTAAAGTGGTTGTAAACCCCTTTCATGAAATCTGACCTATGCACATATATCTGTAATGTTTACTTATCTCTCTCCAAAGCTCAGAGTACCATGTCTTTCTGCTGCTCTGTTCCTCGGTTATCAGCATAACTTCTGACAAGTTCTCCAGCACCCGAGATAAAAGCAGCTGGAAATTAGTGTCGGGGAGGGAACTTAGAGACAGATAAGCAGAGAGCTTGTCTATTCAGACTGCAGCCCTGCAAGTTCCTTCTTCCTCTGCCTATGTGGGGGGGGGGGGGTCTTCCAATCAGCTATAACACAGTTTATGCCCAGACTCCACACCCACTGTTGACACAGGAAAAAAGATTTGTAACACGATGTGCACTTTCTAAAGAATGTAGAAAGGGGAAGACAGCAGATATACTGTACAGTACATGTAAAACTTATGTAGGGAGATTTGTTTCATCTGTGTATCATCCAGTGGCGTATCTAGGGTATGGCAGCCATGGCTAGTGCCATGGGCGCCGTGGGGGGGGGGGGGGCGGCAAAAAAGCCGCCCCTGCACAATAAAATAGTTCCATCCGTCCATTCGCGGCCGCCTCCCGCACTAATGCAGTCCCCTGCGCCACGGCCGGCCTGCTGGAGCGCAGCGCCGGCACAGCACTGCACTAGCAAGTGAGGAGGGAAGCGGCAGTCTCCCCCATCCCATGACGGCTGATGAGTTGACTCTCCCGCCTCCCGGGTCATCTACGTAGCCGTAGTGTAACAGGCGGAGGCGGAGCCTAATGCCGAGGCGGAGCCTAATGCCGAGACGGAGCCTAATGCGGAGGCGGAGCCTAATGCTCCGCCTACGCTCCTTTCTGCAGCTGCTTCAGCTTCTCCACGGAGCGAGGTCTCCCGGGTCTGTGTGATGTCACGTGACTGTGAGGACTCTGGAGGCTGGAGAAGAGAACTCTAAAGAGAACATTATGTCACTAGAGAGAAGAGAAAAAATTGGAACCCCCAGGCAGCAGCACCTGGAAGGATTAGCACTGCAGCCGAGAAGCAGGTACAATTACAGAACCAGTCAGTCACCACGATCTTGAGCATCAAATATAGTGCTCAAACAATATGGATTAAATAAATATACTTAGCCATAGATATCACAAGTAAAGTGTAATAAAGTGATTTGTGCAAGTAGTACCTGCTTTTGCACAAATCAATTTTATTACACTTTATTTGTGATATCTATGGCTAAGTATATTTATTTAATCCATATTGAGCACTATATTTGATTGGCTGCTTGCTTCTGCTTGGGCCTGGCACACGCGCACAATCGCACATGGTGGTGACTTAAAGTCATCATGTGTGATTCTGCGTGTGTGCCAAGCAGACAGGGCTGGTGCTCTGTCGAGAAATGCCCGGCTATCGAATAGTGCCCAGGTGGAACTGCGCATGCGCCGCACGGAGCCGCAGAACAGCTGAGTTTACGATCAGCTGTTGTCCCCTGTGGCCGAGGCACGTTCATGTAGGTGAGGGACGGATATTTACATGAAGGGGGCGGATATTTCAATGATGGGCAGTGCTGGGGGTGGAATTTGTATTGATGGCCAAAGAAATTTGCAAAATAAATCTTTATCTGCTATTCATTTTTTTTTTTTTTTTTCAAATATAACTTTTTATTGATTTTTCAAACAGAGAAAAGGAGGCCAGTGCCTCAACAAGGCATACAATCATATAGTCTCGTAGGGGGTCGCAGCCTCCCATTATAATATCACAGTCATAAATAGAGTTTTGTAGCTATCCGTGTATCCTTTACTGACTTTACTTTACAACATGAACATTTTGGTTTCTAGTCCTCGTATACACGGAGGCTGCTATTAGGTTTGTGACTTGCTGCAATTGTCCGTTCCGGGAGGACCTCTTGTGGGCAATGCGATCGTATGAAGAGAAAGAGTAGCAGGAAGAGAAAGAAAGGAAGTGGGAATAAGTGTAGTCCAGAATCTAGCAAAAGGGGTAAGGGGGGGGGGGGGGTGGGTTGGGGTAAGGAGGGGTAGGGCAGGTGGGGTAGGGGTGAGGAAGCTCAGAGAGTTCTTTTAGTGAGCTAAGGTATACTGGTGTCTACTTGGTCGCCGGGTATTTAGCGGGCTTCAGCCCTTTTGTTTCAGGGTTCTAAGATTCTAGTAGGGACTTTCCCTCATCTGATAGGATAAACATGTTCCATAGTGCCCATGTTTTCCTGTAGTTTTCTTGTTTATCTTGGGATGTCAGGATAAGGTCTTCCATTCTGTTCACCTCTTCCACCTTCCGTAGCCACATTGCTACAGTCGGTGGATTCTGTTGCTTCCATAGTGCCGGGATGCAGGACTTTGCTGCATTGGTAAGGTGTCGCAGAATTAGTTTCCTATACTTTTTTAGTGGGATAGGTGAGATATGCAGCAGGAAAAATGCCGGGTCATCCGGGATCTGAAATTCCGTGAATTTCTGTGATGTGGTACGAACCGCATCCCAGAAAGACTTTAACTTAGGGCATGACCAGAACACATGTAGCAGTGTGCCTTTCTCCCTTTGGCATCTCCAGCAAATATCTGAGGTTTCAGGGAACATTTTTCGCAGCCGACTAGGCGTTAAGTACCACCTTGTCAGGATCTTGAAGTTTAGTTCCTGCATTTTAGTGCAGAGGGAGGATTTTAGTGTCAGGCTGGTCATATTCTGCCTCTGTGACTCGGTAAAGGTGCGTTGTAAATCTGATTCCCACTGTTCTATATATTTCAAGTTTGGTCGTTGGGAGGGCGTATTCAGGATGGCGTACATTTGTGATAATACCTGTGTCATGGGTTCCGTGCCTGTCAGGATTTCCTCGAACGAGGTCTTTGGCCTATTATACAAATGTGGGTCCGGGATTTTGTGCAAAAAGTGGTGGATCTGCACTGCGTTCCAAAAAGGTAGGCCAAACCTACCTCCCTGGACCGTCAGCTCTTCAATAGTAGGCCACCTATCTTGTATCACGAATCTTCCCGCTAGTATACGGTCGTTCCGTCGCAGGTCCTGGAAACTTGTCAGGGAGTTCCCCGGGGGGAAGTTAGGATTGTCCAGTATAGGGGTCATAGGGGATGTCCTTGTCGTTTGAGCGTTGTAAAAAAGTGCCCGTCTGCATTGCTTCATGGTGTTCCCAATCAGTGGGTGTGACTTTATTTTGGGGGGTAGTGCTTCCAGGCACCATATTGCTGTGCCCAAGGGTGTGTTGGATTGGTGTTGCTCTATTTGGGCCCATAGCTTACTGTCTTGGTGTCGTCTCCAGTCCGTTACTCTGCCTAGGTGTATGGCTTGGTAATACTTTTTAATGTCTGGCAACGCCAGTCCCCCGTGTAGTTTCGGTGCTGTAATCAAAGTTCGTGGTAATCTTGGTTTTTTTTTGGCCCACACAAAGCTGATAAACAAGGCCTGCACTTGTCGAAAGTACACGGGGGGTATTCTAATTGGTAGCGCTTGGAAGAGGTACAGAAATTTGGGCAGGATGCTCATTTTAATTAAGTTGCATCTCCCGAACCAGGAGTGTACGCCTGTGTGCCATTTATCTAGGAGTGTTTTTACCTTTGTCAACAGGGGGGGAAAGTTAGTCTCATATACCCGTGTTATGTCTGGTGGAATTTTAGTGCCTAGATAGGTCAACGTGGAGGTGGTCCAGCGGAATCTGAAGTTTGCCTTTAGGATCTGTAGTTCTGTTGTCGGGACTAGTATCCCCATGGCCTCCGATTTGTTATAGTTAATTTTAAGATTGGAGAGTTTCCCAAATTTCTCTAGTTCCCTGAGGAGGTTCGGGAGTGATGTCATTGGGTCGGTCATGGAGAAGAGCATGTCGTCTGCGTATGCTGAGATCTTATGTTGTTGTTGTCCGTTCGAGATTCCGTGAATGTTAGGGTTCAGTCTGACCGTGGATAAGAAAGGTTCGAGGGCTATGGCGTATAACAGGGGAGACAGTGGGCATCCCTGTCGGGTGCCATTCGTGATGGGGAACGCGTCCGATAGGACTCCGTTGGCCTTCACTTGAGCTGTTGGGTTCCTGTATATGCTGGCTATGCGATTGATCATCACTTCCC
Organism: Lithobates sylvaticus; assembly: GCA_028564925.1. Taxonomy (NCBI): domain Eukaryota; kingdom Metazoa; phylum Chordata; class Amphibia; order Anura; family Ranidae; genus Lithobates; species Lithobates sylvaticus. The sequence goes on along the minus strand of CM053029.1, from coordinate 160,673,728 downwards.
CAAGCCCTATGCCTCTCAGTACTGCGAACATATATGGCCAGTTAACCCTATCAAACGCCTTTTCGGCGTCCGTATTCAGGAGAATGCATGGGATTTTTGCGGTCTTGGTGATGTGTATTAGGTTCAGGACTTTTGTCGTGCTGTCCCTCGCTTCCCTGGAGGGGATAAAGCCCACCTGATCTAGGTGGATGAGGTGTCTTAATTGGGATGCTAATCTGGTAGCTATAATTTTAGTGTATATTTTGAGGTCTATATTCAACAGCGATATGGGCCTGTAGCTGCCACATAACGCTGGGTCTTTCCCTTCCTTACAAATCACGGATATGTGGGCGCACAGTGTATCCCTGGCTAATGTACCTCCTTCTCCTAATGTATTGAATAGCTTCAATAACCGGGGTCCCAGTATCGGCATCAGTATTTTGTAATACTGTAGGGTGAAGCCGTCTGGGCCTGGTGCCTTTCCTGGCTTCATTTGCTTAATGGCTTGTTGCAGTTCGGTGGTGGTTATGGGCTCTTCTAGTTCCGTCCGGATTTCTGGGGATAGGGTTGGAAGTTGGGCTGAGGAAATGTATTCCTCCATTTCTCTGTGGGGTACTGTCCCCGGCGGCAGGTTGTACAGGTTGTTGTAGAAGGATTGGAACTCCTTTGTGATTTGTTGGGGTAGGGCTGCTTTGTCTCCCCCCGGTTTGTTAATGTATGGAATGTACGTCGACAGTCTGAGGTCTTTAACTGATTGGGCTAACCGTTTCCCGCATTTGTCCCCCGCTTCGTATGTATTCTTGCGACATATCTGCATAGCTGCTTGGGCTCTGTACTGTAGTATGTTGTTTATTTGTTGTCTAATCTTCTCCAATTCTGATGCTAGTGTTGGGTTGGGGGCGTGTTTGTGTCTGGCTTCTGTCTTTTTTAGGTCTTCTAGGAGTTGGGTCAGTTTCAGATTTCTGTCTTTTTTTATCCTAGCCCCATGTTTAATGAGGGTCCCCCTTATCACCGTCTTGTGGGCTTCCCATAGAGTCCCTGGCTCGCAGTCTGCTTGGTCGTTTTCTGTAAAATAGAGATTTAAATCTCTGGTGACTTCCTTTAGAATTTCCGGGTCTTGTAGGAGGCTCTCGTTGAGTCGCCAGAATCTGTGTCTAGGGGAGGAGGTGTCGGTAAGTTTATATGTCAGGAATATAGGGGCGTGGTCAGACCATGTTTTGTTCCCTATGTCCGTGGTTTCAATTGCTTGTAATTGGCTATGAGGGAGCATGAAGTAATCAATTCTGGTGTACACCTGGTGTACGGGGGAGTAATATGTATAGTCTCTGTCGCCTGAATGTTGCAGGCGCCAGGCGTCTATTAGCTGTAGTCTATGGAATGCCTTAGTCATGCGTTTAAGTTGGGAGGCGGGTATTGAGGTTTTCCCCTGTGAGGTGTCTACTGAAGGGATCAGGGGTGCATTAAAGTCCCCGCCTAGTATCAATTGCCCCTCCGTGAATCTCTGGAGCCTTTCCAGAGTTTCCTCTAGGAACAAAGCCTGTCGTTCGTTGGGGCCATATACCGTCGCTAGCGTTAGTTGTGTGGTCCCCACTAGTCCTTTAATAAAGACATATCGACCTGTAGGATCTATTAGATGTCCCTGACATTGCCAGGGGATTTTGTTGGATATTAATATAGACACCCCTTTAGATTTAGTAGTCGGGTTAGTAGAGTGGTAGGCAATGGGATAATGTCTGTTGCGGAGGTAGGGTAACTTGGTGTCTTTAAAGTGTGTCTCCTGTATGAATGCCACATCTACTTGGGCACGTTTCAGCTCTGTCATCAAGATGCGTCTCTTCTCTGGGGTGTTCAGTCCTTTTACATTTAGGGACATCACTTTCAATTTCTGTACTGACATGTTGTACCGAGCTGTGGGGATGGGTAGGGGTATTAAGGGTCAAGATTAAGGGGGGGGGGGACGGGGGGTGGGTGGGTGGTGCAGTACCAGTAGTATAGATAGGTGTGGAATAAGTGTAGTCAGAAGAAAGAGGGTATTGGTAGTCTACTACCAAGTCGGGGTTAGGTCTAGTACCTAAACCCTGTCTTAAATTAGTTTAATTCTGCGCGTGTCGGTCGGGGAGTTTTAAAGCGTCCCCCACCGAGGTGCGCTATCCTATGTAGAGGAGTGGTAGGTCAAGGCCCATAAAGGTGAGCTCTCAGCCGCCTCCTCCCCACCAACCGTGCTATATTCAAATATATACAACTATGCATTTCAATTTCTTAACAGTACCTTTAATATTTGTTTGCAAACAACTTCAGCTTATATATCTGTTGCAATCTAACTGAAAAATGTCCTTATTCTGCCAAAACTTTATGGTCCTCTATGTAGCCCCATCCGGTATTCCTCCTCGCTTTAGTCTCCTCCCCCTAGTTCCCCCTGTTCCCCATCTGTTGTTGTCTGGGTATATGTGTTGCCTCTAGGGCACTCCCTCCCATGGGGCAGAATTATGTTTGCCCTCCCCTCTGTGGCATCCCCTGGGAAGGGGTCTGTTGCTATAAGAATGTGGGATGGAGCGTTTGCCTCTGTGGTATCCTATTTTCCTTGCCTGGCTAGGCTCAAATCAGGATACTACCTTTTAGGGTAGTCTTCTTCTATCTCTTCTGGTTTCTTCCCCCCTTTTAACTATCTCCTGCCCTTGGATGTGTGTGTAACCTGTTCTCTGTATAATTCCTGAGATTCTTCAGCGGTTGTGTGTTCCCTATCTTGAGTGTAGTTGAGGTAGCGGATATGTCGTATTTTAGCATGGCCCCCCTTCCTGTATATGGTTATGTTTGCTGGTCTGTATATACCCATGCGGGAGCTCGTGTAGATGCCTAGTCTGTTGGGTCCCCAGGTATACACTACCCATCTAATGGTATATAACAGGTGCCTACTAAGCTCTCGAGCACTGTTCGGTGCTCTAGCCGCAACGTTTTCAGGAGCTGAGATGGATGATCAAATACATTGCAGAGGTGGGAGGGTTATGATACAGTTTACATTTTACATCAGAAATATCTAGTATGCAGTTATCTCCAGTTCTGCGGCCCTGAGACAAGATGCTTTGCTTAACCATATATACCCTTTTTGTCTTTATCTCTTTATATCTACTTTACCCCTTCTCCCTCTGTGGGGCGTTTTCTGCCAGGTAGAGTGCTTCTCTATTACTTGTCACAGTCAGTGCCTCTAGGTAGCCATATCTCGTCTCCCTGCGGCTGTGTAGGTTCCAGCCTGACCCTCTCGTCGCTTCCAGTGTTTGCAGGGAGATAATGATAGAGTCAGGGTGTCTCCCCTTAGCTCTCCCTCCAAGTGTCTCAGTTTTTTGTACGGCCCTCTGGCCGCCACAGGAGGGGGGTGCGTGTCCTCCGACCGTTTGGTTCCTTAGTCAAACAAATTTTGGTCTTCGGTTCGGCGGGGGTAGATCCCACAGGGGCAGTCTTGTTGTTGACCATGGTGGGGGGGTAGCTGGTGTCCAAGCCAGGGCCCGCGTCTATCGGGGGTCTCTATTTCCCCCTGTACTTCCCTCCCGGAGTGGTTCCCTGGTGCGAGCAACTCCTCATGTATTGCGAGGTAGGGGGAGGGGGGGGCAGGGCGGGGAAGGGGGGAGCGGTTACTGGTATCCGGGACATCTATTCCAACATGAGGCCTCCAGTGAGTTTTTAGTGGCATTTGCGGACAATAGTGGTTAACTGGGGAAAACAAGGGTCGCCTTCTTCTGCGAGGCAGAAGAGGCTAGACATAGTGGGCGTTCACAGTACCTTATGTTTCCCGCGATGACTCGTGGGGAGCAGCTCTCTGTCTGCGGCGGTTCCTCTGCTGCCTCGAGGTGGAATCTTCCCTTTGTCTGAGGGGGGGCGGACGGTTCTGTGGTCCTGGTAGCAGGGCCAGCCAATTCGGTACCTCTATAGGGTCTGCTTCCATAAAGGCAAATAGCTCAGGGAGCGCGTCCGGTCTACGCAGGTTAAAGTACCGCTGGTCTCGTCTGAAAGTGATGGACAGCGGGTATCCCCATCTGTATGTCATTCCTTTCCTCCGGGCTAGGTCTAGTAGAGGTTTTAGCATTGCCCGTCTCTGTAGCGTGGATCTGGATATATCAGGCAGGATCTTGATCACGGCTCCATCAAACTCCAGGTCCCCTGCTTCCCACGCTTTTCTTAGGACCTGCTCCTTGTGGACATAGTGGTGGAGACGGCAAATGACGTCCCTCGGTCGCAGGGGGTCTGCGGATTTGGGGCCCAGCGCCCTGTGGATCCTGTCAATCACTGGTCGTTCCGGCAGATCTGTGCCTTCAATTGCCCTGAATATGGCTATGGCCGTGTCCGTTAGGTCTTCCGTTCCCGTGGCTTCTGGGAGGCCCCGGATTCGCAGGTTGTTCCTGCGGCTCCGGTCCTCCATTTCCTCCATGCGGAGCTGCTGTTCCGTTAATGTCTCTGTTTGCGCCATTTGGGTCTTTTCTATAGCTGTGACCCTGCGCTCCATGCTGGCCAGTGAGGACTCCCCCGTTTCTAGTCTGGAGGACAGGGATATTATATCGGCTTTCACTGTCTTCATCTCCTGGCGGTGTGCTGCTTCTACGGTGCCAATAAGCACCGCAATGTCCTCTTTGGTAGGTAATGCCTGGATGAGAGCCCTCAGTTCTGGATCCACTCCGCTCAGTCTTAGGGGTGTTCTTGATGGTTCCCCCATCTCTGTGTGGAGATCTGTGGGGAACTCGTTGTATGTTCCAGCATATTCCGGGTCCTGGAATGGGGACATTGGAGCGTTGGGGGATCCTTCTCCTGCTTCTTCCCCTCGTGGCGCCGCCATCTTGGGCTGCGGGGTACTCGCCTGAGATAACCGGAATAACCTCTCGATTTCCCCTTTAGCGGGGGTTTGTCCTGCTGATTTCGGTGCCTTATTCTTTCCCTTGGTTGTTCGCTTCTTTGCTGAGTGCATAGTGCATTAGCTGCAGGTAAATCTGGTGGGTTAGCTGGGAGACGGCCGGGAGCTCAGCAAGACACGTCTCTATCCAGCCATGTCCAGACCACGCCCCCCCTGCTATTCATTTTGAACGCTGCGGGGCGTGTTTAGTCAATTGAAGGGCAGATTTTTCTATATTACATAAAGGTTTCTTTACCAGATTTGTTTGTTCAGCGATAAAAATTCCGCCCCCAGCACTGGCCATCATTGAAATATCCGCCCCCTTTATGTAAATATCCGTCCTCGCCTACATAAACATGCCTCGGCAACGCGAAACAGCTGATCTTAAGCTCAGCTGTTCTGAGGCTTCGTTCTGCGCACGTGCAGTTCCGTCCCAGCATTTTTCGATAGGGGGTACTTCTCGACAGAACACCGGCATTACCACTAGCCAAACTAGGCAGCTGCCTAGGGCACCTGGCCACTGGTGATCCTATTCCCTCTCTACCTCTGTCCAATGTCAGAGGCGCTGGCGCCGCATTTATGGGTGCTGATGTTACTGCATTTATGGGTGCTGATGTTACTGCATTTATGGGTGCTGGTAAGGCTGCATTTATGGGTGCTGATGTTACTGCATTTATGGGTGCTGGTAAGGCTGCATTTATGGGTGCTGATGTTACTGCATTTATGGGTGCTGGTAAGGCTGCATTTATGGGTGCTGATGTTACTGCATTTATGGGTGCTGGTAAGGCTGCATTTATGGGTGCTGATGTTACTGCATTTATGGGTGCTGGTAAGGCTGCATTTATGGGTGCTGATGTTACTGCATTTATGGGTGCTGGTAAGGCTGCATTTATGGGTGCTGATGTTACTGCATTTATGGGTGCTGGTAAGGCTGCATTTATGGGTGCTGATGTTACTGCATTTATGGGTGCTGATGTTACTGCATTTATGGGTGCTGGTAAGGCTGCATTTATGGGTGCTGGTAATGCTGCATTTATGGGTGCTGGTAAGGCTGCATTTATGGGTGCTGGTAAGGCTGCATTTATGGGTGCTGATGTTGCTGCATTTATGGGTGCTGATGTTGCTGCATTTATGGGTGCTGATGTTACCGCATTTATGGGTGCTGATGTTACCGCATTTATGGGTGCTGATGTTACCGTATTTATGGGTGCTGATGTTACCGTATTTATGGGTGCTGATGTTACCGTATTTATGGGTGCTGATGTTACCGCATTTATGGGTGCTGATGTTACCGCATTTATGGGTGCTGATGTTGCTGCATTTATGGGTGCTGATGTTACCGTATTTATGGGTGCTGATGTTACCGTATTTATGGGTGCTGATGTTACCGTATTTATGGGTGCTGATGTTACCGTATTTATGGGTGCTGATGTTGCTGCATTTATGGGTGCTGATGTTACCGTATTTATGGGTGCTGATGTTACCGTATTTATGGGTGCTGATGTTACTGCATTTATGGGTGCTGATGTTACCGTATTTATGGGTGCTGATGTTACGGCATTTATGGGTGCTGATGTTGCTGCATTTATGGGTGCTGATGTTACCGTATTTATGGGGGCTGATGTTACCGCATTTATGGGGGCTGATGTTACCGCATTTATGGGTGCTGATGTTGCTGCATTTATGGGTGCTGATGTTACCGTATTTATGGGTGCTGATGTTACCGTATTTATGGGTGCTGATGTTGCTGCATTTATGGGTGCTGGTAAGGCCGCAAATGTTTTGTCAGGGGCACAGTTTCAGTGCTTGCCATAGGCGCCATTTTCACTAGATACGCCTCTGGTATCATCTGAGGCTGTTCACTTCACTGGGTATAGGAGAGGGTTTACATCCACTTTAACGCATTCCTTGCATTAAGGTAAAAAATGTTTTAGGCATAAATTTTGGCTCCTGACCCCCTTATACTTACCTGAGCCCTGATTGGATCCAGCGCTGTACATGTCTGCTGCTCTTCTCTCCGCCCGCTTCTGCGTCCACTGACTTTGCTGGGGCACTGGGAGCCATTGGCTCCCACTGCTGTCAATCAAAGCCAGTGACAAGGGTGCAGGGGGCAGGGCTGAGTCCCGTTGTCTGTGTCAATGGACTCGCAGGAGCAAGCACACACGAGTGCCCCCATTGGAAGCAGCCAGAGAGCCCTCCACAAACAGATCTGCTGGTGGTTTTATGAAAACCCCAACGCATATCGGCCCCTTTCCCACCAAAATCAAAGAGAACATGCTGGTAGAATAGACTCAGTCGTATGTTGGCCTATATTAAGTTTTTGAATCCAGTGAGCATCTGGTTTATTTCATAGGGTCTGTAGGAGCTGTTAAACTCTCTAAAGGGATTGATCGCAATGTTTTATTTTATTTCCATGCTTGATTTTCTAGTAACCCATGTATTATATGTTAGCTGTATTTGACTCCAGATCTGGAGCCTCTATACAACATTTGAAAGTATTAATGTATGATGAGACAGATTGCTCTTGGAATTTTGTAACATTTTTAGTGTTTATTCTTCTTCTTTTCTATATTGGAAAAATAAGAAACTTCAATAAAAATTGTCAATTACAAAAAACAATTGACTCCGACGATCAGATGAACTGGCCTTCTAAAAAGAAACCCTATCATATAAAAGGGACGTGTAGGCTACCATTGCTACCCTCTTTGAAGCTGCTAGTTGTCTGGCTTATAATGCAGATTGTCTGGCTTCTGTACTTTGAGTCACTGACCGGCAGCAGGCATGCAGATCAGGACACCTGCCTTTGCTGGCTGCATGCTTGCCACTCAGAATGCAGAGGCAGCCTTTTCAGAAGTCCGCAACGACAAGCCCCCCACCCCACCACTAATACTTCTCTGAGCAATAAGCTTCTGGGTTAAAATCAGCTAGGAGAACGGATGGCTGGCAGCCACAGCAGATTGCACAAGGAAGGAGGTGCAACCTTCTGTGACAAGTAACTGTGATGAGGCCTGTCACAGCTGTGTCGGCTTTGTGTGTCTGTGTGAAGGCATCATTAGCACAATTAGCAGGTCATTATAAAACAGTGGAATGTGACTCATCAGCAGAGGGAGAAGGAGGGGAACAAACCCCCCCTGCTCTGCTGCATGAATTCAGGAATGGCTGGAATGTGTGCAGTAACCACTGGCTGGAACATTCCTCCCAACTGTATATACAACCACACCAGACGAACCGCACCTGACCACCAATGAGAGATGTCAACGGGGAATGGGTTAACCTTTCAGTCTGTATGAATAAATTCCTGACACGTCACATTATACAGCAACAGCATCAGTAAAAGCCATCCTTGAGCCCCAATTTAGTTACTTTGCTTAAATTAGGATGTTATCAATCTGCTGAACATAGGAGGAAGCATTTCCTCAGTCTTCTCCCTCCCAGTAATCAGACTGCAAGTCACAGGGTGAGAAATTTGTGAACACAGGCCAAAACTGCGCAGGCACCAGTATTTACTCTACATCTGAGCTGGCACCTCAGTCTAGGAAATAGATGGTGACTCTAGAAGAAAAAAAGATGGTGCTGTCCTTCTGGAAAGAAAAACAGGTGAAGGCATTTTCAATGGAAAGTACTGTGATCTCTGCGAGCTATTGATTAATTAACTACAAGATAATGAGCTGGGTATAACATGGGTAGATTTTTTTTTCGTTCAAACTTCAGGTTGAACAGATCCTGGCATCAAAATAACACTCACCCCCTGCCAGAATATACTGATCACCTTCTGCAGCCATTGGTTGCTGGTTTTACAGAAAGACTATTCAACAGAAGCTGGCCACTAACCTCTTGCCAGCCAGTCACCTTATGTGTACGTCTGCCACTTTAAGAGGTATAGGGGCGCGCTCGCCGGTAGCACGACGCCAGAGTTGATGCACGTGGCCGGTGGCCATGATGTCCGCCAGCCACCCGCGATCGATCCACAGAGAGCCAGAACGGGGATCTGTGTATGTAAACAAACAGATCCCTGTTCTGACAGTGGAGTAAAGAGGGATCTGCTGCCCCTAGTGATTAGGAACAGCGACCTCTCTCCTCCTCCAGTCACTACACTCCCCCCACAGTTAGAAACACCTCCCTAGGACACACTTAACCCTTTGATCGCCCCCTAGTGTTAACCCCTTTCCTGCCAGTGACATTTATTCAGTAATCAGTGGCTATTTTTAGCTCTGATCGCTGTAAATGTCACTGGTCCCAAAAAAGTGTCAAAAGTGTCCGATCTGTCCGCCACAATGTCACAGTCCTGTTAAAAATTGCTGATCACCGCCATTACTAGTAAAAAAAAAAAAAAAAAAAAAAAAAAAAACTTATAACAATGGCATAAATATATCCCCTATTTTGTAGAGGCTATCATTTTTGCTCAAACCAATATACGCTTATTGCAAGTTTTTTTTTTTTTTTTTTTTTAACAAAAATATGTAGAAGAATACATATTGGCCTAAACTGATAAAGAATGAATTTTAATTTTTTTTGGATATTTATTATAGCAAAAAAAGTAAAAAATATTGTTTTTTTTTCAAAATTGTCTGTCTTTTTTTTGTTTATAGCACAAAAAATAGAAACTGCAGATGTGATCAAATACCACCAAAAGAAAAACTATATTTGTGGGAAAAAAAAGACAAACTTTGTTTGGGTACAACATCGCACAACCGCGCAATTGTCAGTTAAAAAGACGCAGTGCCGTATTGCAAAAAATGGCCTGGTCATTAAGTGGGCAAATCCTTCCGGGGCTGAAGTGGTTAGGCTAGCTTCTATTGAATATACAGCGGTACACATGTACCGAAAGTCAGACAGTTCTGGCAGACTTTCAGTACGCGTGTACCAGGCTTTATTCTGACACATTACTTAGCATGTTGAACTTATCATGAAAAAACGTACCCAATGATATGTCTACTTTCAGTCAAGGCTGCATGAATCACTGATGCCAGCCCATTCAAGTCCGGATCACTGTAGTCATTGGAAACACTTGGAGAGAAATGCATAAATGACCGCTATTGACCTCTTGGTCATTTGTTTTGCTGTCATGCCAATCTTCTCATAAAGCTGGCCATACATGAATCATAATTTATCAGGTTCAGCAGGAATGGCCGAATTTCGATCCATGTATCATGGATAATGTTCCTGTTCATGAGAAGTTAATTGACTTTTCAAGAATGGTCTTACTGGATAATTTTGTGTTGATCAGTTTTTGCAACTAATCGTCTGCAGAGCTGATCAGAGTAGTCTGATGGCAAGGGAGTCCTGTGGTCAGAATATGACGACACAGCGGGGAGGACTTACCCCATCCACCTCGAATGTGTGGGTGGGGAAATTGGCTCAATTTTATTTGTTGTTCAGCCCCCTGGGTGAATAAAATAAATAAATAAATGAGCCGTGAATGGCTAGCTTTACTTTCTCGGGTATGCACATTAATGCCTTGGTGATGTGCACACTTCCTATTGGGGGCTTTAGCTGTGGGGCCCTCTCGAGCCCTAGAAAACTGCAATGGTGTCTGACTGGGACAGAGCATTGTCATCCTATGACAGATGTGTCTGAACAAGGATCTCCATGGCAGGATCACAAGAGATTCATTTTTAAATGAAAGCTGCCGATTTTAAAATACTGAAAATTACTTTTTGAATGACATTAACGTGGAAGTTTATATGAGGTTATTGTGACATATATTTTATTTCTGTCTGGAGCTGGCCTTTAAGTAGATCAGAACACAGCACGTTGATCGCAATTTAAATGACATATCTGCAGCAGTCATTCATAGACAAGCCGTACATGAATGATCACAGCCTATGAGAGTGGCTTGCATGTGTTAGCAGCAATGTTCTTTAAGACATCCCGTGGGTTGCATTAGGTGACAGAAGCCAATTAAACAGTAAAATACATTTTTTCAGGTGCTCCTTTGGATTGTCACTAAACCCTCGGCACGCTCTGGAAGCGAGTAGGAAGGGGCGCTCGGCGTGTGCTGAACACGACTTATGATTAATGGCCGTGCAGCGTCACAGCGCGCATCTCCTCGCTCCCCTGATATGCAGCATCCCGAGCAAGAAACACGTGGATGTGCCAAATAAGAGACGTGTCAAGACTAGACACCCTAGGCGTGCAGCGAGCTTGAGCAGGACCGTATACTCCCAAGATCACACACAGCTGAAGAGTGACATAACGCTCCTTCTAAACCACTGCTTCAGTACTGAGAACTGCATAGCCAACACATTAAACTGTGCAGATGCTAAAGAACTATATATCTCAGCATGCACTGCCATCTAGCAGTAAAAGAAAAAAGGAACTGGATGAGAAATAAGCCCAATGTAACACATTAATTCTCTTCTCTCCCCCTCGCTGTTCAGCCACTAAGCCAGAAAGGAAAAGTCCCACACAAGCTACAGATGGCTAGATTCCTAGCTTACACAGGGATATGGACATCCCGTCTGAGAGTACTGATTGGCACAGTGTTGTCACATGGAGATGCTTCTCCATACTTCAAAGTATGCAGTATTTCCTTCAGCTTAAAGTATGATTTCCTTCAGCTCCAGGCACTAAACAGAGCTGGGCATGAAGAAAAAGATACAGTTGGGAAAATAATTATTTGATCCCCTGCTGATTTTGTAAGTTTGCCCACTTACAAAAAAATAGAGGGTCTATAATTGCTATCATAGGAGTATTTTAAATGATAGAGACAAAATATCAACCAAAAATCCAGAAAAAACACATGACACAAATGTTTTAAAAATTGAGTTGCAGTTCAGTGAGTAAAATAAGTATCCCCAAGCACAACCTGACTTAGTACTTGAATAAGAAACCCATGTTGGCAAGCACAGAAATAAGATGTTTCTTGTAGTTGGTTATCAGGTTTGTACACATCTTAGGAGGGATTTTGGTCCACTCTTTACAGATCTTCTCTAAATCCTTAAAGCGAAGTTCCACCCAAAAATAGAACTTCCGCTTTACACACTTGTGACCCCCTGACATGCCACATTTTTGGGGGGGGTATCTGGTTTTGACAGGTGCCCAGTTCCCACTTCCTCTCCTGGCACCGAGCGGAAGATCACCTCTCCCCTTCCTCTCTGCAATCTTCTGGGACACGTCACAGATCCCAGAAGATTGCCCGGCCATTCAAGACAGCGCAGCGTGACTCGCGCATGCGCAGTGCGCATCCGGCTGTGAAGCCGCAAGCTGGACCGTGGGACAGGCGAGTGCCTGTTTATTAATAGTCAGCTGCTACACTTTTTGTAGATGCTGACTTTAAAATGGGTGGAACTCCACTTTAAAGTGGTTGTAAAGTCATTATGCGTCCTTAGTAGAACCACCTCTGTTATATCATGTGACATTGCTCACTGTCTTTGTTTCATAAAAATGATGAGGCACAATCCTCTCCTGCCCCGCTCCGAGGACTGCAAAGGGAGGGGCTGAGGTTCTGACATAAGCCAGGAGGAGAGAAGGATAGCCTTGGGTGATCATGTGACCGCTCAGCGACGGTCTTCAATAAGGTCCTGCACCACATCATTTGTATAAAACAAATGCAGTGAGAGATATCACAGAATATAACAGAGGGGATTCTACTAAGGACACATACTTATTTTCCACAGTATACCAGCAACAGGGGAGGGGCGGGGAGGAGACAGCTCACACAAACAAGCTGACAGGCAAGGGAGGAGGGGGAGAGAAGGACAGAAGAGAGCTGCGGAGGCACATAAACTGACCACAGTGTCAGGGCTCAGCAGCCATGATAAACTGTGGTCAGTTTATATAGGGGAGAGCAGAACCAGGCTGGATCAACCAGGTATTTTAGGATTTTTATTTATTATTTATTTGGATCTTCAAACGAGAAAAACAAGAAAAAAAAAAATACCTGATGATATACAGCAAGGATCAACAAATAGAATAAAATAAAAACAATAAATGCACAGAAGGGAGTAAACATTCCACTAAATCAGGGGTAGGCAACCCCCGGCACTGGTGCCGCAAGCGGCACTCAACTCCCTTCTCAACAGCAGAGCAGGGAAGTATCAGTGAGAAGCTAATGCATTTCAATCACATAATTCCCAATGCCACACCTGCACAGGGGGAAGGCACTGTGCCCACACACATTGTAAACAATGGGAAACATTGATTGGTTATCTAACTTTGTTGTAGCTGTGATCGTCAGCTTTTGTGATGGGGAAGAGATTGGGTCCAGTTCTGCTAGGGGTGGCAGTCCTTGTTTCCAGGAGGAGGACTGTGATTGGCCACTGCCAAAGCCAATCACAGTCCTGCTAGCCCCGCCTAGCATCTGGAGGAAGATGAATAACTTAGTTACCAATCTCAGAAAGAAGGGGTTCACTGTGATTGAGAAAACCACAATCAGGTGACAGTTTGTGGAATTACTGTTGAGCTTCTGGGAACTTTGTTGAAAAAAAAAAAAAAAAAAAAAATGATTATATATATATATATATATATATATATATATATATATATATATATATATATATAATGGCTGTGTGTTGAGTTATTTTGAGGGCACAGCAAATTTACACTGTTATACAAAGATGTACACTCACTACTTTACATTGTAGCAAAGTGTAATTTCTTCAGTGTTGTCACATGAAAAGATATAATAAAATATTTACAAAAATGTGAGGGGTTGTACTCACTTTTGTGAGATACTGTGTAGCTATCTATCAAATTTATTTATGTGCATGTGTCACTTGATACTGACCCCTCAGCTCTGCATCATCTACTACCAATCTCTACATCAGGGCTCGACAAACCCCAGGCGCCAGGTCGCCATGGCGACCAGAAACCGTGCCCTGGCGCCTGGGCTACCACTAGCCCACTCGCTAAAGCTCCCGACACCCCAGACATGCAGCGCTGGGCAGCCGATCCTTCTCTCTCCCCCTGGCTGGTCTCCATGGTTTCCCGGGAGGCGGGCAGTAGTCCGATGTCGGACTGTGAGTGACATGGGAGGGGAGGGGCCGGCCTCCTCTCCTCACACAGCCGCTGTCCACTCCTCCTCCAATGCCCGAGAAGAATGGCTTCTCTCCGTGTGAGCTGTGTTAGCTCTCTTCTGCTGCCCGCGCCACATCGCCGCCAAGCTGGGCTTCCCCAGAGCCTACCTACACAGTGTGGGAGGAGTCGGCGGGTGGAGGTCAGGCTTCAGCAGAGGGTGACCCGGAAGCCTGTGTAGCCTGAGTAGACAGACTGTCAGTACTCGGAGCAGGAGGTTTTCCGGTGGAGCGTGGTGCAGCGGAGCTGCCTGGGCTGTGTGCCTGTGTCTGTGTGTTCCTGTGTCTGTGCTGTGACATTCTAAGATGTGTACTCAGAATGTAAAATGTACTGTGTGCTGTGAGGTGAAGTAGGGGAGATGAGGCAGCTAGATATGCGTTAGAGTCCCTGTGGGGGACACACATGTAGGCAGGAAGTGGCTGCAAAGAGGCAACAGAAAATAAGCAGCACTGGGATACTTCTTTCATCCTTTTTTTTATTTTATTTAAAGTGTCTAAGACTTCATTTAGATGAGCAGTAGAGACATATTTTGGCCAGCCTTGAGCTGCATTAGGCAGCAGATGAGGGTGTTTTACATGCTAGTCATGATGCATTGGGCACAATAAGGAGTTTTCCCCCTATAACAGGTTTTTAGTGTCAGGCTGGGTTCACACTTGCAAATTGGATGTGGATTTCCCTGCATCTAATTCGCATGTTAGAAGATTGTGACCGGCTCTCTATGGAGCCAATTCACAGGGCTCCGGGACAGATTTGGAGCGAATTGCAGAAGGGTCCTGTGCGTCTTCTGGTCTGCTCCAGGTCCGAATTCAACCAAAAATTCTGACTGAAATCGGATCTGAAACGGTAAATGGGGACGCACCGGACCCCTGCTGTGAGCCGCTCGTGCTGCAGTGTAAACCCAGTCTTACTCTCTTTGACCAGCCGAGAACCCTGATGTAACAGCGTTACATTTGCGTTATGGACTGGGTGCTCCGTTGCGGGTTAGGGGGCGAAAATTACTGGCCTTACCCCGGCGCTGACAATCCATACTACGCTAAAAAAAAAACTGGCTTTTAACTTTTTTAACTGGCTCCTAGATTCAAAGCAAATTTGTCAAGCCCTGCTCTACATCACCTACTCCTAACCTCTGAACTCTGCACCACTTACACCTGACCCCTGAACTTTGCGTCACTTACTACTGAACCCCTGCACTCTGTGTCCCTTTAAGCTACAGCCAGCATTCAGCACAATTAAAATCACACCCAATTTTGCTGCGGCGCTGGGTGCCGCACTTTTTCTCAACTACGGGGGCTGATCTTGCACACAGGCCC
Source organism: Lithobates sylvaticus (assembly GCA_028564925.1). Lineage (NCBI taxonomy): Eukaryota > Metazoa > Chordata > Amphibia > Anura > Ranidae > Lithobates > Lithobates sylvaticus. Next base: position 160,658,548 of record CM053029.1, on the reverse strand, counting down.
ACTGCTTTCAGAAAATGCCCCTAACCTGAGCTCATCATTGTGTATCCATTCCAGGCGCTTGTATGTGACATCACATACAAGCATGTGGGCTGGATGAGACAGGTGGATAAGTGGGGATGAGTGTGCCAGGACAGGTAGATGTGTCTCATCTTTGCTTCCTTGCACCACTCTGCATATCACACATATCATAGATGAGAAGAGGGTACCGCGGTGGAGCAGATGAGTAGGAGGGTACAGCGGTGGGGCAGATGAGCAGGGTGGGACAGAAGAGCAGGAGGGTACGATGGTGGGGCAGATGTGCAGGAAGTACAGTAGTGGAAGAGATGAGAAGGGGGTTCAGTAGTGGTACAGAAAAGCAAGGGGGTTACAGTGATGGGGGAAAATGATCAGGGAATTACAGTGTTAGGACAGAAGAGCAGGGAGGGTTCAGTGATGGGCCAGATGAGAACGGGGTTACACTGGTGGGGCAGAAGAGCAGGGGGGTACAGAGGTGGAGCAGAAGAGCAGGGGGTACAGAGGTGGAGCAGAAGAGCAGGGGGTACAGAAGAGCAGGGGGTACAGAGGTGGGGCAGAAGAGAAAGGGGGTTACAGTGGTGGGAGCAATGAGAAGGGGGTTCAGCGGTGGGACAGAAGAACGGGGGTACAGCAGAGGGGCAGATGTTCAGGGGGGTACAGTGGTTGGGCAGAAGTGCAGGAGGTACAGTGGTGGGAGAGATGAGAAGGTTCAGCAGCGAGACAGAAGAGCACAGTACAGTGATAGTGCAGATGTGCAGGGGGTTACAGTAGTGGGACAGATGAGAAGGGTGTTACAGTGGTGAAAAAGATAAGCAGGGGGGTTCAGTGCTGGGGCAGATGTGAAAGGGAGGTGCATTAGTGGGACAGATGAGCAGGGGGTTACAGTGGTGAGACAGAAGAGAAGGGGGTTACAGTGGTGAAAAAGATAAGCAGGGGGGTTCAGTGTTGGGGCAGATGTGAAAGGGAGGTGCATTAGTGGGACAGATGAGCAGGGGGTTACAGTGGTGGGGCAGAAGAGCAGGGGGTTACAGTGGTGGGGCAGAAGAGCAGGGGGTTACAGTGGTTAGACAGAAAAGCAGGGTGGTACAGTGGTGGGACAGATGTGCAGGGGGTTCAGCGGTGGGACAGAAGAACGGGGGTACAGCAGTGGGGCACAGTGAGACAGAAGAGTACAATACAGTGGTAGAGCAGATGAGCAGGGGGGTTACAGTGGTTAGACAGAAAAACAGGGTGGTACAGTGGTGGGACTGATGTGCAGGGGGGGTACAGAGATGGGGCAAATGTACAGGGTAGTACAGTGAGGGGACATATGAGCAGTGGGGTACAGTGATCTGAGGTGTGAAGGTGCAGAAATTGTGGCTGATCCGAGGACTGGAGGTACAGGAACTGGGGCTCCTCTAAGGCATGAGAGTGCAGGATGTTAATTAGTCACTATTACTCAAGTAGTTTACTACTACTCACAGCATTTACTTTATAAAAAATCCTTTTTGTGATTGAGAGTGTGAAGTTAAAAATTTTTAGTTATAAAATCGGCACGCTCAATCTCTTTGAAAATATTTTTTCGGCACACTGTGCTCAAAAGGTTGCCTACCCCTGCACTAAATTAAAGTTTTTTTCAGTGCAAGCAATCCTCAGCAGTTTGTCCTCGTAATAATAACACGCAGCATTCCACATATGGCGTTCCCTGTCCTGACAGCCAGGAAGTGAGTGCCGAGCGAGCCTGCGTATTCTCTCCCCCACTGCTTCAATCTGCACTTTGTAGCATCTTGGCAGACCAGCATCGTGTATGTTAGCTTATAGTGAACCCAGCATCAGATATATTTTTCATGGCAATTGCAGTATGCTCCATAATGCATCAGCCTAACAATTCCAGGTGAATATTGCCCATCACAGAGATCGCAATACTCCCTCAGTGGTGCAGGAAGCTGTCTCTGCAAGGAGAACGCAATGATTATTGCTATAGCCGCTGGTAATAGTCGCATGCTCGAAATGAGACATGCTGGTTGTAACCAAGTAGATCGATGGATCAACTCGAGTACAATCACCCTGCCTTTAGATGAATCAAATCTCAGCCTGTCAGTGCTGAATAAGCTAAGATTCAAACCATCTATGTCCATCTTAGAGGAACTAAGATGGATGTATGACCCAGCATTTTGGGTTTTCCATTGCTGGTTTTCAGTCGTCATCTTTGATGTTTGGATGAGATGCCCCCATGCAAGTCCAGAGCTTAGAAAGTCAGTGATGAGACTTAAAGCACACATGGTCCATCACTGCTTACTTATGAAACACACAAGGAGGTTGATTTACTAAAGGCAAATATACTGTGCACTGCGGTTGCTTTAGATCTGAGCGGAAGCTTTGAAAAGAGGGGAAGGCCTAATGATTTCTATCATCCAATAATGTGCAAGAAAAAATGCTGTTTTTTTTATTCTCCTTGCATGTGATTGGGTATTCTTTGCAGTGAAGCTTTACCTCATTTACTAAGCTCTGGAACAACTGCACTTGCAGTGTACAGTATACTTGCCATTTAACCCCAATGTGTTAACACCATTTCAAATGAAAGAATAAGTGAGCGTGAATCACCGACAGTCGGCCTGGCCTTCTACTGGTGTACAAAGCCACAGCCCAGAGGTTGTACTGACCTCCTCAGGATTCCATGAGTGGCTAGGGAAGAATAAGAACAAACAGGCTAAAAAGAAATAAAGAAAAAAAAAATAAATAAAAAAAAAAAACACAGGGATGAAAAGAAAATAAAAACATGGAGGACAAGTGCACAAGACTTGGGGTCGAAACAGCAGTTTTGAGTTTTTTTTTTTTTTTCACACTATCATTTACAAAACATTTACCAGTTCATTAAGCTGCTCTGGGCAATTTCTCAGCTCATTTTCCAGATAACTGATTAATAGAGAAAGCATCTGTCAGAGGTTTACTGGAAATTTTTACAGATAATCTTAAAGTGGTATTAAAACCAAAAGCAAACATTTATTATATTGCAGGTTACCAATTTTTTTTTTTTTAAAACCCCTTTCACACTGAGGCGTTTTTCAAAGCTTTGTAAAGCTCCTGAAAAACACCTCCCCTGCAGCCCCAGTGTGAGAGCAGGATTGATTTCACACTGGGGCGCTGCACTGGCAAGACGTTAAAAAAAGTCCTGCAAGCAGCATCTTTGGGGCGGTGGAGGAGCGCTGTATACACCGCTTCTCCACCGCCCCTGCCAATTGACATGAATGGGCACTGCAGTGGCACTTTTAGGGCGCATTTAACCCTTTCTTCGGCTGCTAGCGGAGGTTAAAGGCGCCCCGATAGCAGCCGAATAGCGCCAATAAAATGATGGTAAAGCGCCGCAAAAACGAACGGTGCTTTACCGTTAACGTGGCCCGGGGCTCAGTGTAAAAGGGCTCTAACAGTTGCAGGTTACCAATTCTTAGAGGTGATGGCTGCATTTATTTTCTTTGGCTTTCTTCTATTTTCATCTGGTGAGCCAACCAGTCCATTGTTTCTTAAAGAACAAGCTCTCCAGCTAGATGTATCAGTTTACATGGATGAGACAAACCATTAACAATGGCAGGGGTGCTTAAAATGATTAGCTTTTTATTAGGTTTGCTGCAACTGATTACAAAGGGTTAGCTGAAGTTTGGCTACAATTTGTTACTGTATTTAAATCTGCTAACACATTTAAAGTGATACTAAAGTCTTGTTTTTTTTCATTTAAAAATAATAACCATGGTATACTTACCTGCTCTGTGTAGTGTTTTTGAAAAGAGCACCCCGGATCCTCCTCTTCTCAGGTTCCTCGCCAGCACTCCTGGCCCCTCCCTCCTGCTGAGTGCCTCCACAGCAAGCAGCTTGCTATGGAGGCACCTGAGCCGAGCCACTGCTCTGTGTGTCCATTCAGACACAGAGCCTCGGCTCAGCCCCACCCCCTCTCTCCTCATTGGCTCACTGACTTTCACAGCAGCGGGAGCCAATGGCACCCCGCTCCTGTTTTTAGTTAATGTGGAGGGAGAGTCTAGGCAGCCGAGCCTCTCGTGCAACATTGCTGGACCAAGATGGGGCTCTGGTAAGTGCTAGGGGAGCTGAGGGTAGCGGCTGCTGCAAACAGAAGCTTTTTTTAGCTTAATGCAAAGAATGCATTAAAAGGAGAAGTCCAGGCAAAGCTCGTTTGGCTGTACTTCTTCTATGGATCACAGGACTGCAGTTCGTTTTGCACTCTCGGCCGACGTCACAGATGTCAGTCCACGCACTGCGTCATTGCAACAATAAAGTCTGGTTTTGCCAGTTGCCTGGACTGACACCACGCTCAGCCTCTCAGCGAGCCGTTCACGGAGCTCGGAAAACCGAGTGACCGCCAGTGTTCGATCTCAGTTCTCAGTGCAGAGGCGCCGGGGGACAGATGCCCCATGCTGCATCCACCTAGGCAAGTATAAAACTGCAGAAAAAAAAAAAAAATCCTTTGCTTCTCTTTTAAGCTAAAGAAACCATATGACTTTAGAACCACTTTATTACAACCCTTCACCACTCACCTACAGTCAGGTCCATAAATATTGGGACATCGACACAATTCTAATCTTTTTGGCTCTATACACCACCACAATGGATTTGAAATGAAACAAACAAGATGTGCTTTAACTGCAGAATTTCAGCTTTAATTTGAGGGTATTTACATCCAAATCAGGTGAACAGGGAATGAGAGATGAAACCCAGCGTCTGGTGATGTCTATGCGTTCCTGACTTCAGGCTGTAATTGACTGCAAAGGATTTGCAACCAAGTATTAAAAAATGAAAGTTTGATGAATGATTGTTAATCTGTCCCATTACTTCTGGTCCCTTAGTGGGAGGCACATATACAAACTGTTGTAATTCCTACACCGTTCACCTGATTTGGATGTAAATACCCTCAAATTAAAGCTGAAAGTCTGCAGTTAAAGCACATCTTGTTTGTTTCATTTCAAATCCATTGTGGTGGTGTATAGAGCCCAAAAAATTTGAATTGCGTCGATGTCCCAATATTTATGGACCTGACTGTATGACTGCTGTGCCTCCTGTGCGCATTCCTCCTGTGTTGTGTCTCACTAATACAGAAGGTGTGTTATTCAAATTCAGAATACTTTATTATTCCCAAAAGGAAAATATTTACTGGCCAGATCACTAGGTAAAAACAGGAGGGGAAAAAAAGCCAAAAAGAACCCCCAAAAACTGCTGCAGCCATCACATCTGATTGGTGAGCTGCAATATAATACATTTTTGGTTTTGGTTTTAATTGGCCATTATCTCTCACTTCAGCCATGGGAATCTTCAGAGGGAATTTCTTCACAAGTTGTCCTGTTTGTGATCTACGACGGAGGTTGGGCTGTTAACAATACAACATCTCCAATGGTTTATTGGCAAGGCATTTATTGTAAAAGTGTCTACACAACACAGTTACGCTTGTAAAATACCATTGTAAAAAAAAAAACAAACACACATCTAAGAGGTTTTTAGCAATGAAGCTTTTAAACAAAGGAAGCCACCCACAGCAATCGTGTGATTTTTGTCTGGCCTTTCTGTTCACTTTCTGCAGCGTCAGGACTAAAGCTGGAGCAACAAAGTGATATTTAAAATGCTTTCAAGCAAGCCCCAAATCCTTTGCACTCATCGATGCATGGGCGGCCTTCATGACCTTTAGAATTATGATCTGCCAAGGTCCTTATTATCAGTGGGTTTAACCTTTCACTGACTGATCGCAGTTATTGAACAGACCAATGAAAATTACTTTGGATCCAATTCAGCACTGATCACATTGAATAATTATTTTTCTATCTATGGAAATTTAAGCCTGCTTTAGTATTAAACTGCCCACACAAACGTTTTTAAGGCGAGCACACTTTTCATCTGAAAGCTCTGTCAACTAAAAAGATTTGCTGGTATGTAAAAGCTTTCTTAAAGTCCAAATTCATCATTTTTAAACCCCCTCTTGCCCCATAAATAAAGTCCTGCAATGACGTAGGTGATCTGAGGAACCAGTGCGAAACGGACACACAATCACCGATCATCAAGGAAGCTTTGCAAACCCCTAGTGCTGAAACAGAAGAAGGTTGGTAGACATGGGCCACCAAATAGTGGAGAAGAGATCAGCCTTTTTCAACAAGGGATCTGTGAAACCCTAGGGTTCCCCTAGAAGTTGCTAGGGGTTCCTTGAGCAATGATCAGTTTTTTCTTCTTAGATAAGTAACCACTGCCAGCATTAATCTTTAAAGCTCTCGAGGAATTCTTCTCAAGGACGACAGATGTAGGGAGCATCCTTCCCAATGACCACTGCACTAATGTACCATGAGCTAATTATTAGCAGGGGTTCGCCAAGAGCGAAAAGTTGTTTCAAGGGTTTCTCCATTTTCAAAAGGGTCGAGAAAGGCTGGTATAGATTGTTTTTTGCTGCACGAGAGTACAGCTCTGTTAAAGCATACGAAAACCAAAAACGAAAAAATGTAATCTACTGCAGCCTACCAGTCCTTAGATTTGGTGGTTGCATTAATGTTCTTTCCTTATGCCCTCTTGTCCTCTATGTGTCCTTGGGAAACAAACTTTCTGTCCAAGGCTGACAACCCTCACTCACCTTTCTGTATCAGCACAACAGAAACAAGATAAGACTATGGAACCCCTACCCTCTCCTATTTTCAATAACAGAGGGACATGGTTCTGTGATCCTCAGGGATAGTTGAGAACAATGTAATTGATAACAGTCAGCACAGGATGTTATCAGCTCACAAAATTTCTGGCCCAACCAACAAGATGTTTATAACAAAATGCTTGCAATAGTATATTTAACATACCAAAAAGGACCAAACAAGAGAAGGTCACGTGTACAGACAGCCTTTAAGACCTCTGGCAAGATTCCACTGAGTTTTGGCAGTGGTCGCTTGTTTGAATGTAGTCATAATCTTTGAAGAACGCTAAACTCTAGTTTTACATCCCACCCCCTCTCAGTCTATAATTTAAAAATCACATTAAACATTCCTTTTTTTTTTGCCTGCACTCCACGGACCATTGACATTACAGGTTCTTTTTCTTTGGGGGTGGTGGTGGTATTTTCTCCTTCTGAGTTGAGGCGTCCTCCTGAGTTCTGTGAGCCCAGTTTACATGATGATGCCACCCCAGGAGGCAGTTCCACAACAGTCTGAGCTCAAAGGAATTGGCTTGAATGATTCTGTCCATAATCCAACCCTGCTGGAACTGGGTTGAAAGATGCTGGTCCTGCTGTCTATAGGGCATGACATCAAAGGTCCTTTAAAGAGGTGGTCCTTCCTCCTCCTGACTCCAGAGTACTCTGAGCCCAGGCTACATAATGCTACCCCAAGAGGCAGATCCAAGACAGCCTGGGCTCAAAGCAATTGGGTTAAATGAAGCAGACCATATTCCAAAAGTGGATTGAGTTGAATGATGCTGGTTCTGCAGTCTACAGAGTGTGACATAACAGGTCCTTCTTCCTCTGAGGTGGTGGTCCTTCCTCCCCCTGAGTCCAGGAGTACAGTAGGATGCCACCCCAGAGGAGGAATTGTGTTGAATTAGCCATTATTCAACCCTGAACACTGGCAAGATCTAGTAGCAGTGGTGGTAGTGTGGGTGGGGTGCAGCTTTAGATTGAATGTGAATATTGCAACACCTCTGGCATTAGAAGTAGGCAGTCCACAACACTGTCGCAGTGTCATTCTCTGAAACCCTGTACTGTGAGACAACTTTAACATGACGACATATCCCACCATGGCCTAGGCTAAAAAAAAAAAGATGGAATAAAGCTTGGTGTCATTCAACCTGACAGTGCAGAACAGAGGAGGATGTGGAGGGCAATGCTGGGGCATGGAGAAGGCAATTAGTGCTTTGAAACTCTTGCTTTTTTAATACTGATTTTCAAGATACCATTTACAAACTTCCCAAATGTTCTTCTAGCCATGGTAATATTCCCTATTATCTGTTCAGTATCAAAACATGAAAAATAAAATGAAAAAAAAAAAACTGTTTATAGAGGCGGTACCTGGTCACGTTTTACACTACGCAATATCCGGTCTCCTGGTTGTCAGTGCCACGGAGTGGAACGCACGCCGCAACAGCGGAGAATTACGAGATTTTCTTTACCGGATGATACAAAGCGAACAGCCCCAGTGCCGGGTCGGGCACTTATTAACGTAAGGAGCCATTTGGCTTTCTATTTTTTATTACGTTTTAATAAACAGTTTTACACTATGGAGATATCTTTTTGCTCTTTCTTTATACCCCATCTGAGTCTATGAGGAGAAGGTTTTGCTGTATACAGTCCATGCCATTTTGTATGTGAGCAGGCACAAACCTGCAAAAGCGCTGTCTGACTATCTTTTTAACTAAAGTAGTCACACAAGATCTGGTAAGCAGACTACATTCACAATCACTATTGGGTGGTGTGTGCTGAAATATGTGGTGAAGGTGTATCTAAATCTTCAGAAGACACTGTTGCACGTTGGAAGTCAAGTGGTTGAAGTCCATCACAATTATTTTGCATCGCAGTTGGTTTCTGGTGTTATATCACTTAAGAGGACTTTTTCTGATATATGATCATTTGTTCCGCAAGTGCTTATATCATTATTGCAAATGTCACTTATTGCACATGCACTTATGGATGTTTGAATATTTTTTATGGTATTTGACATTTTGTACACTGTTTGTGTATAATCTATTGTATTTCTTGCTATTTCTGTGGTATAGGTAATTAATTATCACAACTTCATATAGTAATCAATGGTACATTAGCGCCCCTATTGTCACTTTTCTCATGGTATGAAGGATCACATGATTCTTTTTTTAAGGGAGCAGCTTATCTATATTTTTATATAAAATATTTGTGGCGCAGTTTTTTGTCAGTTGATATTCAATTGGTATTTTCACATAAACAGAACTGTGACGATATCAATCAAACTTGGATTTGGCCAGGCTAAGTAGAAGGGTACTCTAAAGGCACTGCATATCAGTTCAAAGGTCTACCCACGCACCCTTTAGAACACATTTCATCTTGTTTTGAGATGGTAGCTTCCTGATGTATGGGTCCAGAAAACATTACATGACGCAAGGTGATGTGCAGAACTGATAAAGAGTGGGCAAAGATGATCCCAGGAAGGATTACATGATGCAAGGGGGTAGCAAAGTCTGATAAAGGGAGGGCTTGGCTGGGGTGAGCCCAGAGAGGATTACATGATGCAAGGGGGTGCGCAGTGCTGTGTAGAGATGAACCCACTGTTCATTTCACATTGATGTGATGAAGTCAGCCCATATAGGTCACCCTGCCGCGCATGAAGCAGCCGCAAGTGTCAGGTTCCCTGTACAGATGAGAACACTGCTGTATTAAAAGGTAAATGTAGCCAACATAATTACATCAATGGGTTTTCCATAATTACATATATACAGTATTTGCCCACAAACTACAGAACATATATTTTGCCTGGAGTGGGGCTTTAACAGAAAGAGCATGAACAGATTCTTTCGTTAAGGTCCAGAATTACATTGAGTTAAATTTAAAAAGGTATAGTACAATCAGACTGTAACATACACTCTATGGCCGAATTTAGATTATGTTTGTCATCGAAACGGATCTGGAGCTAAAATTATTTTAATTTTTTTTAGATTTTTCCATTTTAAAAGATAATTATATGCTGCAATGCTCTACCTGGATACAGGGTGGATATAAATCAATATTTGTTTTGTTATTTTTAATAAAACAAAAAAAAATCAAATTGTTTGATTTAAATCTGCATTTTTTCCATTTAAAATCGATTTTTGGGATTTTTATCAAAATGTATTTTAATAAAAATGCTTTTTAAAAATTATTTTCTATTTAAGATACATTAATAATTTAGTTTATTCAGCATGGAATGGAGCTAAGTTATGTAGCATGAGGCTGTATTATTCTGCATTTACATTTTTCTCATTCAATAAATCCAAGCTCTGCAAGCTGAGAAAACATGCACTACATTGATGCATTCCCACAATTTACAGTAACCATGAGATAAAACAAAGTTCAGGAATATTCTTTTATCCCATTGTTTTTCAAATCTATGTACACTACAAACTGTATGACTGAATTGGTCCTGATATCACTGTTTTACTAACCTGACAACTTATTATTCTAAATAGTAAACCTCCATTTTGATTGCAAATATTAATATGTAAACACACAGCTCCACGTCCTGTCAGTGGCGAGGAGACAGATCATGTGTTCCCAGTACGGAGGAACACCGATCGGTCTCCTCCCCTTGTGAGTCCCCTCCCCCCACAGTTAGAATCACTACTTTAGGGAACATATTAACCCCTGCAGCGCCCCCTAGTGTTAACCCATTCCCTGACAGTCACATTTACACAGTAATCAATGCAATTTTATAGCAACGATCGCTGTGTAAATGTGAATGGTCCCAAAAATGTGTCAAAAGTGTCCGAAGTGTCCGCCGCAATGTCGCAGTCACAAAAAAAAAAAAACGCAGATTGCCGCCATTACTAGTAAAAAAAATAAATAAATAAATAAATCTATCCCCTATTTTGTAGACGCTATAACTTTTGCGCAACCCGTTTTTATACCAAAAATATGTAGAAGAATACGTATCGGCCTAAACGGAGTAATAAAATTGCTTTTTTTTTTTTTTTTTTTAAACTGGATATTTATTATAGCAAAAAGTAAAAAATATTGTGTTTTTTTTTTCAAAATTGTCGCTCTTCTTTTGTTTAGAGCGCAAAAAATAGAAACCACAGAGGTGATCAAATACCACCAAAAGAAAGCGCTATTTGTGGGAAAAAAAGGACATCAATTTTATTTGGGTGTAACGTCGCACGACCGCGTAATTGTTAGTTAAAGCGACGCCGTGCCGAATCGCAAAAAGTGCTCTAGTAAGGAAGGGGGTAAAATCGCCCGATGCTGAAGCAGTTAAAGAGCACCTGTAATTTCAGATCCATCATGGCAGCGCCTGTTAGCGGAAATCCACTCACCTGCTGCCGCCATGTCCCTCACCTTGTTGTGTCACTGCCGTATGACCAGCCGTCCCATTAAAGTGAATAGGACTGTCGGTGAATCAACAGTGGGTCAGAGGAGGAGCCACTGCTGGACAGAGATGACAGTTGCTCTTTAAAAATTATGATTTAAATCGAGTTGATTTAAATCAAATCCACCCTGACCTGGAAGAACAATTTTACTGATATTTGTGACATTCACACATGTATATATATATATATATATATATATATATATTAGTCTTCACAGCTAAGTAAATTGTAATTTTTTTATCAAAAGTTCTGTGGTACAAAAGATGCTTAGTAAAAAGTCAGGCAGACCTGTGGCAAGCCTAAAGCAGCCCTTAGAATAAACCACGTTGCAACACGAGAAATCACGCACTCCTGTTCAGCCATAGTAAAACAAGTCCCATATATGTATTTGATTTGTGTTTTTCTAGCATTTTGCCTGAAGTTTAGCTTTATTAATGTGAAACGACATTTAATATAATTCAACTGATGTAAAGTGTACTTTTTATATACCGAACTAAATAAAAAATTTGCAGAATAGGTAGTATACTGTAACCCCGATTGTTTGCCTTGTGCTTGCCATGTCATGTATTTTATTGCCCGGGAGGTGCGTTATCAAATGTCCGTTCTCATATTTTCCCCATATATTGCTAACTCTTCGGGCAGGGAACGTTCAGGCACTCAGGCAACTACTGTCCAGCAAAACACATCTCATATCTTGTTATCATCAAACAATTCCTCTCCAATTCCTAGGAGCCAGAGTGTCTAGGAAAGCCCACAGAGTTCCTTCTTCCACCCCATTACATGATCTCCTGCCTATTTGGGCACACAGTTTCACAAATTTTTATATGATTTTAAAACAATCATACAGGAGGCAGATGGTGTTTTGTCAAAGTATTATATATATATATATATATATATATATATATATATATATATATATATATATATATATATATATATATATATATATATATATATATATATATATATATATATATATATAGATCTATCTATGATATGATAGATAGTTTCGTCCTCATAGACTTCACCCCAGCGGAAGTCTATGAGGGCGAAACACGTAGGGTGAATACGCCAGCTGTGCCACTTTTATACTGCGCTTTTTCAGTTTTTATCTGAGTCTCAAGTTATGGAAAATATTTTTTGGATGTTGCCACATTCCTCAAATAAATCCTTATCCATCTATCAGGTTTTACACCATGAGGAGGTTCTCTTTTATTTCATATCCCTGATATTCTGTTGCCTTTGAGAGGATTGCAGAGACCATTGGAGGCTCCAAATTCCACTTTCCTGTTTTCAACACATAGCGGATGGTGAGTACAGACTGGTGTACCATCACAGTCTCATCCACTGTTAACGTTCCTGGTTGGATCCGTCTGTGGGTACTGCTTGTCGGTCTAAGCTCGTTTGACTCACAGCTACTAGCTTGTGAGTCCACCACCGCTGGTAAGAGTACCTTGTCATTTATATGATATTAACATATTGAATGACGATATAACATCTGAGAACCACACAGCGATTTAGAGGGAATTTTTTCATACATGTTCCAATGTATGAACTTTTTCCGATGAATGATATAGACAATACATGCTAAATTTGTACATCTACAATGATATAGTATGACCTACATTAGCTTGCACTGCTACCAATCATTCATGATCTAGTGACAGGCCATCATTTTGTTTTTCATTGTATGTGCACAGATTATTTGGTTCCTATATGCGGTCAGGCTGTCATTCACTCACTGATTATTGCCACAATTGTATTGGACGACATGCACATATTTATTTATTATTTTCTTTGTTGAAACCCTCATGGTTGGTTTCATCACTTTCCAGTTACCATTTGCTTGGTTTCTGAGGGTCAAATCCAGACCCCAATGTTTGCACTTTGGTTTATATATACACATTTGTTTTGTTTTTTGATACATATTGTATATACCTCAGGCATCCTTACAACTCCAGGTGTATGAGGATTTATACACACTGGAAGTTTTGGTTCGTATATCACAGTGTCACATAGAGGCAAGTTAATTCTTGCTTGCACTTCATTGTTTACGTTTTATCACACTATACACGTGTTGGGTCTATGTTTTGATTTACATATATCTTCCTTTTCACTTCCTTTCACGGAATGTTTTTTCCATTATCATCTAAAAAACACATACTGTATTCAGATTCATATTCTGTTCTACTGGTGTGATTTAGATACATTTTCAGCGCTACACATTTATTCCTCAAAAAAAACGAACAAAACAATTCCCCACCCACAAAAGGGAGGTGGATGCAGGAATCCTCTCCGCTGTTGTATTTTGACAGCGGGGACCCTTTACTTTTAGAATACACTAATTAGCGCAGCAGCTGATTGGCTACATGTGCTGAGCAAATGAACATTTTCCAACATTCCCTTTAACCACTTCAGCCCCGGAAGATTTTACCCCCTTCCTAACCAAAGCACTTTTTACAATTTGGCACTGCGTCGTTTTAACTGACAATTGCACGGTCATGCAATGCTGTACCCAAACAAAATTGGCGTCCTTTTTTTCCCACAAATAGAGCTTTCTTTTGTGGTATTTGATCACCTCTGCATTTTTTGCGCTATAAACAAAAAAAAGAGCAACAATTTTGAAAAAAAAACAATATTTTTTAGTTTTTGCCATAATAAACATCCCCAAAATGTTTTTTAAAAACACATTTCTTCATCAGTTTAGACCAATATACAGTATATTCCTCTACATATTTTTGGAAAATAAAAAAATCGCAATAAGCGTATATTGATTGTAGATGCTATAACTTTTGCGCAAACCAAACTATGGGAAAGATTTATGGCATTTTTTTATTATTTATTATCTTTTTTTTTTTTTACTAGTAATGGCAGTGAACTGTTTCCTTCTCACTGGCTGTGAATGATAGCAGCAGGAGCCAATGGCTCCCACTGCTGTGTCTGACCCAATGAGGAGAGAGAAAGCCAAGAAAGCCTCTGCTCTCGTGCACAAAGCTGGATCGAGATTGGGCTCAGGTAATTATAAGCAGGGGCTTGGGGGTAAGCTGCATGCAGAATGCACTAAGGTAAAACAACCTTCTGCATTTAGAACCACTAAAAGGCGAAGCTTCGCTTGTTTGCGCCCCCCCTTCCGCTGCCAGATTTGGAACCTTTCGAGGGGAGGAGGGGGGAGCGGGTACCAGTTTTTGACAGGTACCCACCCCCACTTCCGGGCCGCAAGGCTTCACTGCCTGTTTCCCGTACAAGGAATGGCATCGGTAGCACCCGAGAGCTGATTGAAAAATCGACTGGGGTGCCTACATCACCGGATCCCTGGACAGGTAAGTGTCCTAATATTAAAAGTCAGCAGCTACAGTATTTGTTTGGTGTAGCTCCGCTTTAGGGTCCCTTTTAAAACTGCTTTCTGATCAGGTCTGCCTGTCAGTTTTTCAGGCGAACTCAGCTGAAAGCTCCTGCAGGCTACAGCCAGGTAGATGTACTGTAAATGGTTTGGATCCTTTTACATCCACCTACTTCCAGGTCTGACTGCATCTTTCTCCATTTTTCTGACCCTAAGCAGGGCACAAATCTGTTTACATCCAGCAGCCCATAGATCCAAAACAGGTCCATCACAGTTCGCTATCAAGAGTGCGGACAAAAAACAAATGTCACGGATGTCTGATCTGCTCTGATTTAGCAGGGGATCTGCTCATGTATTCCCTGCTGAATGGAACAGAGCACACCTGTGTGACAGAAACTTTATACATTAGCAATCTGTCTGCTGGATCCTGCCTGATCTTATGTCTGAACAACCTTTTTATAGAAGACCATGCACACTTTTAATTGGGAGCAACATTTGCTTTTATTGGACATTTTTGGGGTCAGCAGTTGCTGAACAATGAGAGATAACATCAGAGTCGCTCTGATATGTAGCTGCAGGCTGTATCCTCTCTCACAACAATAGATACTGACAGCGATCGTGTTACCATGACATCGGGTATGAGCGTCGATCACCCATGCCTTCAGGCACTGCTTTAACTTTCTCCTTTAGGGGTTTATTCAAGCTTATTTAAAAAAATCATCCTTAGATTGCCACTTTTACTGGAACTCTCTGCCATTGGCTCTAACTGACAGTCCACTAAACTGTCAATTGCAAAGTCTGGTCCACCCACTTCCTAGACACCACTCAAAGACCACCAGAGTTGCTGTGCGGAAAAAGTCTATCCGATCAGAGGTCTCAAATGTATCCATTGGAGGCTGATCTGAGGTATGAAATGTAAGCACTGGGGCTGGATGTGACGTGCATGCATTGTGGCTGATCTAAGGTGTGCAAAGCATCCATTAGAGATTGATTTCGAGGCCTGAAGTGCATGCACTGGGGCTGATTCGAGGCCTGAAGTGCGTGCACAGGGGCTGATCCGAGGCCTGAAGTGCGTGCACAGGGGCTGATCCGAGGCCTGAAGTGCGTGCAATGGGGCTGATCCGAGGCCTGAAGTGCATGCAATGGGGCTGATCCGAGGCCTGAAGTGCATGCACTGGGGCTGATCCGAGGCCTGAAGTGCATGCAATGGGGCTGATCCGAGGCCTGAAGTGCATGCAATGGGGCTGATCCGAGGCCTGAAGTGCGTGCAATGGGGCTGATCCGAGGCCTGAAGTGCATGCAATGGGGCTGATCCGAGGCCTGAAGTGTATGCAATGGGGCTGATCCGAGGCCTGAAGTGCATGCAATGGGGCTGATCCGAGGCCTGACGTGTATGCAATGGGGCTGATCTGAGGTGGGAATGCAGGGCATGCATTAGGGGTGTATTCAGAATAAAAAAATAAGTGTGCTGGCCTATATTAGACTCAAGTGTAATTTCAGCATGGCTGCAATGTTTACTGGATAACACTAGCACAGGAACACTTGATTTTACACATGGTAGGAGTTGTGTTTAAGTCAAACAAAAAAATCCAGTATGAAGTACTATAATAGTCAGGGAGATAAAATTCTATACAGTACTATGAAAACAACTTGTATCACAATCTAAAAGCTTTCTCTTCTCCTGTTTAAAACTTAATAATAACAATACACTATTCCGACATGATGGCATACCTTACAAGAAATAGTCTTTTTTTTGTTTTAGGCCCCTTTCACACTTATACGACTTGTCCTTCTTTTAATTCTGAGTTGAATACTGTGTGTGCCATGTCTATAGCGGCACACCGAGAGAGAGAGAAGAGGAGAGAGAGCGAGAGAGAAGAGGAGCGAGAGAGAAAAGTAGCATGACAAGTCGTTCCCCATGATTTTCAATGACAGCCATTCATATTAGTACGACTTCAAGTCGTTCCGACTTCAAAAAGTAGTCCCTGCACTACTTTGGTCCGATTTTGATGCCACTTAGACAGGCATTCCTTAAAATCGCAGCAAAATCGCGGCAAAAATCGCGCAACTTTGAAGTCGCACAAGTGTGAAAGGGGCCTAAGGAAGCGTAGGAATTGCCATTTCTGAAATGCTTCTTTCTTTTGGGCTTTAACAGCCATGCCGTCAAAGCCAGCGACTGTGAAGAGGGGTGGTAAATGGGACCTTGCGCCAGAAGAGGCTGGGGCGGTAGGGGGATATAAGTAATGTCACTTTAGACAAAATATAAAATTAAAAGAACAAATATAGCTGTATTTGTACAATAAACATGAAACGGTTGAATACAATCCATATCCTAATTATGTAATCAAAGTAGGGCTGTGGAAATTAAAGATTAATTCCTCAATTAATCGTTAATTTTTTTGATTGATCAAAATTCTTTTGATCGGTCCTCTATGCCGTCTTCCGGGTCTTCGGGGATCTCCGTCGGAGATCCGGTGACGTCACGGACATCAACGTCACCGGACTCCTTTCCCCTTCCCCAAGTGCCTCCGTCTACTAACAAAGGGAAGGGGGGAGGAGTCCGATGACGTTGAAGTTCTGATTGAACATAATGCGTACGGGGGACGAGCTATGCATGACATCATCCGCTGCTGCCCTACGGAACACGATTGTCGGCTTTAAATGCTGTGTTTTATCATCTTTATGTGAGTAGTTTGTGTTTGAACACAAAAATGTAATCTTATACTTAAGCGATGAGCACTTAGATCTTTTCTTTCTACCCATGCATGACCTGGCGTCCTTGCTGAGATCTAAGGAGACGTGAGAGAAGTTTATAGTCCGTGTTAACCCTTTTGATACCCGCTTGCATGACCACCTGTTTGCACCGGGGTCCATGCCATAAGGTGAGAGTGATTAGTTAGACCGGAGAAGGAGGGATTGTCACGCTACTGTGGGAAACAAAATTACTTATGTCAGTGCTACAGTTTGAATTGAAAACATATTTGTGTGAACTGTGAAGTTAAGTCATGGATTGTGGAAACTAACTAGTGTTGGGTGATTGTATATAGTGTATACCCCATTTACCACCGACGAATGCAGAGCTGCAATGCAAGGAGATCAACTAAAAAGTAGTTGGATCTGTATGTGCATTATAATTAATCGAAATTAGTCGATTAATCGATTTAAAAAAAAAAAAAATTTGATTAATCAAACACGAAAATTTTAATCAGCAACAGCCCTAAATAAAAGTGATGCAAACAGAGTCTGGTGGATCAACACGTTTCACATGGATAGAGTGCTTCATCAGAATCCACATTGGTTCAAATGATTATGGAACATAGTACAATGGTCTACAATAAAAAAATGTAACATGATATCCACTGATCTGTGATACAATTCATTATAGTATTGTAATAAACATCGATATCATGTTACTTTTTTAATGTAGACATTGTACTACATTTTTATATCCGTTGGAACCAAGGGCATGTAGATCCTGATGAAGCACTGTACCCATGCAAAACGCATTGATACACCAGGCTCTATAATTTGCAGCACTTTGATTACATTTTTAAGATATAGATTGTTTTTTACCATTTCATGATTTTTATTGTATGAATAAAGCTATGAATAAAGCTATATTTGTTTTTAATTTTATATTTTGTGTAAATTGACACTTATTATATCCCCATACTCCAATCTCCCATGCTGGATAATTGCAGGTTTCTTTCTTGCTGGGTTTACATACTCTATTCGTGAACCTTCTTTGATTTCTTAGTAACTGATACCAATATTCATGACAGTCTTTAAGGGGAACATTCCTTCCACTGACCACCAATGTTTGGCTACACAACATTGATGAATGAATGAATGACTTTTATAGCGCTACCTATGCGAACAGAATCGCATCCATCTGCGATATAGTGCGGTCCTTGCCCTGTGGGGTCCCGACACGCTTACAAACACATATATATACAACATACACATATTTGGCCAATTTTTATCGACAGGATCTAATTAACCTACCAGCATGTCTTTGGAGTGTGGGAGGAAACCGGAGTACCTGGAGGAAACCCACGCAGGCACAGGGAGAACACTCCAGGCAGAAGGTGTCTTGGTCGGGATTTGAACCAGCAACCCTATTACTGCTAGGTGAAAGTGCTAACCACTACACCACTGTGCTGCCCTTTGATCATCATTGTAACCCCCACTAACCAGCAGGGTAAGGGTGCCCTTCTTTAATTGGCCATCAATGTGTTGTGATTTCATATTGTGAGGTTTAGATATATTCACTTTTAGCAGGTGTCCCCTGAGAAGTAAAAATAATTTTATGGTTCCTCCAATGTAAAAAGGTTGAGAAAGTCTGTATTAATAATGCTTTCATTCGTATATTTTTTTTTTGTCTGAAGTTTAGCTTTAAATGTATAAAAAAAAAGGACAGAGAAAAGAGAAATCTAGAAGTAAATGTTGACAGATGGCTCACAGAACACGAGAAAGGGAAAAAAAAAAAAAAGTCCATGCGTTGGTGTTGTGTACAGTAGGACGCACAATATCTTCACACATGTTCCGGGATCTGGCCAGTGGTCCAGAACACGAAGCAAAGAAGCAAAGAATCCAGTCAACTGAAGCACAAAATAATTGTTACAGCAACAGTTTGACAGACTCAAATCAATGTTTCTAATTAAAAATTATTAGATGAAAGCCAGGTAAATTTTGTATTGGTGTTGTATTTAATGATTGTTTTGAACATCCAGATAGTTTGCACTAAATATTTGACTAGATAACACTTATTATTATAAAAAAAATTAAATATTCAACTAGATAAAAATGAATTTCACACAAAACGTGTGCTAGATTTCATGTAATAGAATAATAATGAATTTTGTGAAAGTGCCATTTTGTATACCAAAGAATCATTTGTATGGGCTTTTTTTTTCTTTGAACTCTCCTCTATGTCATCTTATCAGTACATGTACACAGGGTTGTTTACAGTGGTTTCTAGGCAGTTGAGTTTAGAGGCTTTTTTTTGGAAGGCAAAAAAAAAAAAAATGGGTTCAGAAGCGGAGCTTAGAGGCATTTCAAACGTGGGTTACTATCTGTCAAGTTAAATCTTTCAGGAGAGGTTGTAAAAATGTCCCGTGTACATTAAGCCTAATGCGGCGTACACACGGTTGGAATTCTCGTCGGAAAAAGCTCTGATGGTTTTCCCGTCGGAATTACGACGGAATTTCAGTCAAACTGTCTTGCCTACACACGGTCACACCAAATTCCGACGGTCAATAACACCGCGGCATACAACACGTTCGACGGCACTATAAAAAAGGGAAGTTTAATGCTTCCGTGCATGTGTCGGAATTTTGCGTGTCGGAATTGCATACACACGATCAGAAAATCCGAAAGAAAGGTTTTCCGTCGGAAAAATTAAGAACAGGTTCTCAATCCAAAGTCTGTCGAAAATTCCGACAGAAAAAGACAGATGGGCATACACACAATCGGAAAATACGATGAAAAGCTCCCATCGGACTGTTTCCCTCGAAAATTCCGACCGTGTGTACGTGGCATAAGACTTCAACCTGTAGTTTGGAAGCCCAAATGTGCCCAATTGTTTTTATTTGGTTAGTAAGCACAGGCAAACTATCGGAAAACCCTAAGGTGGGTCTAAAAGCATCATGTGTGCAGCACCCCCCTTAGCCCCTCCTAATACTTACTGAGCCTGAGCCTATTCCAGCTCTGTGCACGTGAGCCTCAGCTTTGCTGGCTCTCTCCCTTCTAACTGGCTGTCAACCACAGCCAGTCTGCCAATGAGGAGGGGGGGGGGGGCAGACCTGAGCCGCGGCTGTGTGTGTGAATGGACACACAGAGCAGCGGCTGTGAAGCATGCCTGCTTGGGTGCCCCCTTTGCAAGCTGCTTGCTCTGGGGTCACTTGGCACGAAGGAGGGGCCAGGAGCGCCTGGCGTGGGACCCGAGAAGAGGACGATTGGGGCTGCTCTGTGCAAAACCACTGCACAGAGCAGATAAGTATGACATGTTTGTTATTTATTTAATTATTATTAATTATTTAAATTTTTTTAATCTTGCCTTTAACTACTAGCTGACCAGCTGCCACAGTTATAGTGCGACAGGTTGGCTCGGCAAAACGCCATAGCTGTACGCCGCTCCTTTAAGACGTGACAGCAGGAGCGCCCCCCGCCCGTGTCCCCGGAGCCGATGCGCGTGCCCGGTGGGCGCGATGACCACCGGGCACGCACGATCGCTCGTGACAGAGCGAGAACTGAGATCTGTGTGTGTAAACACACAAATCCCGGTTCTCTCAGGGGAGAGAAGGCAGATTGTGTGTTCATACTATGAACACCGGTCTATCTCCTCCCCTAAGTCAGTCCCATCTCCCCTACAGTTAGAACACACTCAGGGAACACAGTTAACCCTTTGATTGCCCCCTAGAGTTAACCCCTTCCCTGCCCATGTCATTTATACAGTAATCAATGGCTATTTTTATAAATGTCAATGGTCCCAAAATAGTGTCAAAAGTGTCCGATCTGACCACCGCAATATCGCAGTCCCAATAAAAAGCGAAGATCGCTGCCATTACTAGTAAAAAAAAAAAAATAATAATAATAATAATAATAATAATTATTAAAAAAATGATATAAATCTATCCCCTATTTTGTAGACGCTATAACTTTTGCGCAAACCAATCAATATACGCTTATTGCGATTTTGTTTAACAAAAATATGTAGAAGAATACATATCGGCCTAATCTGAGGAAAACCTTTTTTTTTTTTTAAATTGGGATATTTATTATAGCAAAAACGACAAAATATATCGCTTTTTTTTTTTCTAAATTGTCGCAGAGGTGATCAAATACCACCAAAAGAAAGCCCTTTTTGTGAGGAAAAATGCACACAAATTTTGTTTGGGTACAACGTCGCACAAAATCGTCGTGCTGAATTGCAAAAAATGGCCTGGTCAGGAAGGGGGCAAATCCTTCCGGGGCTGAAGTGGTTAATATCACTTTAATGCATTCTATGTTACTAAGCCCAGGACCCTGCATTCACTATATCTGGTCTCCCACAGTACATTGACATGCAATTATTTTAGTAAATATAAACTGCTAAATACCTTTTCTCATCAGCAGTATATAGCAGTCTTGTGACTTCTATCGGTGTCCGGCCGAGCACTGGTTAAAGCTTGTAGGAAGAGTTTTCATTTTACTCTGACTGTCCTATAAGTCTGCAGGACCCCTGCCCTCTGTCTGGACAGTGCTGATTGGCCCTGTGCTGATCACATGCATCCTCCCAAGAAAAAAAACTCTCTAGCAATGCACACCAAACTGAGCATGTGCAGAGTGCCTGCAAGGCTCTGTTGTATCAGGAGATGGATTGGGGACTGTGAAGAGGAGGATCAGAAGACAGGATTAAACAGCCCTTTTACACAATGCAGATGATTAGGTTCCAATGAGAGTATAACAAACATGCTTTAAAGCATATACAGACTGATTTTACTGTTGTGGGTTTAGTAACACTTTATGGTTAAAAAAAAAATGTGCACGAAAGCAGCATAGTTGTGCCCTCTCTCTCTCCCCATTGGCTCAGAGGCAGCAGCAGGAGCCATTGGCTCCTGCTACTGTCAGTCACAACCAGTGAGGAGGGAGCAGGGGTTGGGGCCAAGCTGCACTGTGTGTTAATACTGTAAGCCTCTATGCTTCCAGGTCAGAAACATCATTAGGCAAAGTTGCCAAACACAATGAGCTTTGTAGTTTTACATAAAATGCCGATTTCTGGAAATAAGTAACGGAAAGCCACGAATAATATGGAAGGTGGGAAAGATGCTGTGACTTCTAAACCCACAGAGGAGCAAACAACTCACAAGCTACTTTAAGCATCCTCAGATCTAGAGACACATTATTTAATGGAATGATACATTAGTGGGTGCAGCTAGTTTACTGTAATCTACTAATTAGCTCCCCCTAATCTTAAAATCAAGCTGGCACAATTAAATACCAACCATTCCCATCCTAGAATGGCATAACCAGCACTAATTATTACCAGAGGATGGTATCATTATACTGGGACCACCTACAAAACTGCAGCTCCAACTCAGACCACCATAAAGCCTCATTGACCAACAAGGACCAGCCCAAACAACGTGCTCTGCAAAAATGTATCAGCAACCTGTCTATTCAAAATTTCCAATAATGAGGCCAGACAAAATCCCAAATAAAAAAGGACATTATGAACAATATCAAATAAAACTGAAACAAGCTCTCAGAAAAGACTTGCTTATCACTACAAAGAGACTACAAGATGGGCCCCATCACTGAAAATGGTACAAGGTCCCAATAGACCTTGAGCCTGTACTAACTAACATCCAGCATCAGGGTGGCATGGACAGACCTACCAGCCCAAGGACAGTAGACTTTGCCAGAGGTGTGACGAGGAGGCCCTGGAAGACGAGGCCCACTTCCTGCTTCAGGACCCCAAGTACTCAGCAGTTAGACACACTCAACTTTCAGAGACTCTCTGCTCCCATCCTGGACTTCACTTCTATAGAAGGTAAGAAGAAACTCCACATTCTACTGAGAGAAGAGCAGCCAATGATGAAAATAGCTCAGTATACCCTTCCATTAACAAAAATAAATAAAATAATCAATAAACCCCCTCAAAAAATTGAAAGTGACACAGCTGCTGCATGTATATAACCAGCCCACAAAGTGAATCTCAAATATGCAAAATACAGCGCTAAAAAAACATAGATTAATAAATAAATCAGCACTGATAACCAACTCTTCAAATAAATATGCATATCAAAATGACAAAAGAATCCACGGTAAAAAAAAATTAATTAAAAAAATTCAACTAACGTCCAAAGTCCAATGGAGTCCTGTCTAAAAGTTAACTCCCTAAAGTATTTCTTCCAAGGTGCTTGAGTTGGTTACATCAAAAATTGCTCTCTAAACCATAATCAAGGGTTGCACTCAACAGACCCAAATGCCTATCTGGGAACAGATTAGGCAAACAAGGCTCATGTCAGGAAATGAATGCAGAACTCCACCCAAAAGGGGAAGTTCCACTTCAAGTCCTCCTCCCCCACCACATTTGGCATCTATTTTTTTTGGGGGGGGGGAGGGCGGGTACATAGTTTTGATAGGTACCCACTCCCACTCAGTTTGAAGTTCTCTTCTCCCACTCCCTCCCCACAGTCTTCTGGGACTTGTCACAGGTCCCAGAAGACTGCTGTGGGACCATTCACAAAGCACAGCATGGCTCACACATGAGCAGTGGGCAGCCGGCAGTGAAGCAAAAAGCCGCATAGCTGGCTGCCCAGTTAGGGTGCCGGCACCAGGAAGCCAAAGGCTAGTGAAGGACTACAAACAGGATATCAGGATATCAGGATCTTGCGTTTTTTCAGCAAGATCAGCAGGCTATTGCAGAGGAACTACAAAGCTCAGAAGAAGATAGATGGCCTAGTTGGTGAAAGTAGGAGATCAGCAACAAAATTCCCGGAGTTTACCTTTAATGACTTATGTCCCATACGCACGAGCGGAAATTCCCCCAGCAAAAGATTGAGAGCATGTTCTCAATTTTTCGGTAGGAAAAAGTTCCGATCGGAATTTCCGATCGTCTGTACCAATTCCGACGCGCAAAATTCCTATGCATGCTCGGAAGCATTGAACTTCATTTTCTCGGCCCGTCATAGTGTTGTACGTCACCGCGTTCTTGACGGTCGAAAGTTCAGCAAACTTTTGTGTGACCGTGTGTATGCAAGACAAGCTTGAGCGGAATTCTGTCGGAAAAACCATCCAAGATTTTTGCTCGTGTGTACGCAGCATTTAGAGATGATCTGTAAAGAGGAGTGGGACAAAATCCCTCCTGAGATGTGTGCAAACCCGGTGGCCAACTACAAGAAACGTCTGACCTCTGTGATTGTCAACAAGGGTTTTGCCACCTAAGTACTAAGTCATGTTTTGTGAAGGGGTCGAATACTTATTTCACCGATTAAAATGCAAATCGATTTATAACTTTTTTGAAATGCATTTTTCTGAATTTTTTTGTTGTTATTCTGTCTCTCACGGTTAAGATAAACCTACTACAGTAATACAATTATAGACTGATCATTTCTTTGTCAGCGAGCAAACGTACAAAATCAGAAGGGGATTAAATACTTTTTCCCCTCACTGTATGCGTGTAATATATATATATATATATATATATATATATATATATATATATATATATATATATATATATATATAAATTACTGTGGTTTTAGCTGATTTCTTTAAAGCTCAACTTCAGGCAAACTAGCAATGAGGGAAATGGATTCCATAACTCTCTACCTTTGCAAAATTTGAATTTAATGGGCGTTTTTCTGACCCTCTTGCTTCAAAACTTTAAAGCAGAGTTGCATTCAAAAGTGGAACTTCTGCTTTAAGGACTCCTAACTCCCTGACATTCCAAATTAGGCATGTCATTTTTTTTTTTTTTTGGGGGGGGGGGGGGGGGGGGGGGCGTGGGTACCTAGTTTTGACAGGTACCCAGCTCCCACTTATGCTTGTGCCACCTAGATGACTCCTCCTCTCCCCCTCCCTCCATTTCGATCTTCTGGGAAACGTGACAGGTCTCAGGAGATTGCTCGGCCATTCAGGAGGCGCAGAGCGACCCATGCATGCGCAGTAAGCATCCGGCTGTGAAGCAGCAAGCTGTTACAGCTGGGTGCCCACACTAGTGATTCCGGGGAGAGAACCGAAGCTTCAGGTGGCCACATTGCTGGACCGTGGGACAGGAGAGTATGTGTTTTATTGAGGCTGCATTCACACCTGAGCGTTTCAAAGTCACGTGTTTTTACCGCAATTTTACCACGATTTGGGGCAAATGTACAAAATCAGCAGGGGATCAAATACTTTTTACCCCTCACTGTAAGGGAGCCGTTTTACTATCCAAAGGATTTGCATTTCTGTCCATTCAGGCGGCCACACAGCACAGACCTGTCTGGCAGGAGACCCTGTCCCTCGTCCAGCCTGTGATCTGACACTGAGCCTAGGTTCACACTGCAAACCACAGGCGAATTGCACCGCATTCCTGTGCAAATCACATGCACTTCTGATTGGCACAAATCGCACTGCATCAAAAAGGTGTAAGCTGCTTTTTTTATTCGCACTGGAATGGATCGCATAGGTGTTTATACTCATGTGATACTGTTGAGGCAAACGCGATGCATTTGCGACTTGCTTTTGGGGTGTCGTTAACTCTCCACTGACAACCCACAGCAGATTGCAGAGCACAGTGCGACTGCTATGCGGTGTGGAATCGCTGTGTTTCCTGCACCACATCAGTGTGAACCAGGGCTCAAAAGAGAAGCAGAAGACTAACGAGCTCATCTCTCTGTCACTCAGTTCTCTCCTATTAGCATGCTCTTTGTTAGCACATGAGCACTGCAGCACAACCTACACACACCTTTTGCTTCTTCCTCGTCTAGTCTGAGCCCTGTTGTGCAGGGACTACAAGAGGCTGATACCAAGTCAAATACAAGAACTTCCACTGTTTGCATTATAAAAAATTAATTTTATTATTGAATACAGAGCTGTGATAATTTGTGCCTTTTACATCTGTCTGGAGTTGAGCTTTAAATGGGTAGCATGATGATGATAAATTGTGCCCTTCCAGATTAACAATGACCTATCGAAGTCCCTAAAAATAAACTACCTAAAAAGCTTCTACTATTATCCAATTTCTCCATTTTATTTTCAAATCTGCACTGGAAAATGAAGGGTCAATTTCAGTGGTTTCCTTTATTATTTTACTAACTGATACGGATGACAACCCGTCCCTTCCATTCAATTCTAAGGCATATTTTGCAAGCTGCAAACTTACCAAGACTATTCTCCAATCTAGCGACAGCCCAAGTATCCTGAAGTGACCTTCTTGTTAATAAATAATGTTCCTCAGAATCCTGTAAATTATGTACTTACTACTCAAACTGAGGTAACCTCCTGGCCTACATGCGCACCGATCCATCTACTGCCTACCACTGAGCAGTCCGCGCCCAAATATGCTGTCAAATTTGCTCTTTGTTTAAAGTGGATGTAAACCTCAGATATGAAATATGAACAAAGCATATACCCCTATAGTATGTACTTGTCTCAATTAAGAGCACCAAGTGTCACTTTTGTCTGCTGCTTTGTTCCTCTGCTATCACCATGAATCACTTCTGATGAGTTTTCCTACCACCAAGAGAAAAAAGTGACAGGGGAGAGATCTCCAGCTGGCTGACAGCCTCAGCTCCGTCCCTGTACATGTGTTCCTTCCCTCCAATCGGCTGTCAGAACTCTCCTTACTGAGCTCTGCAGGGTGTAACTTCAGCTCTTCGTCCCCCTTTTTTCTAAACTCTCAAAAAAGCTCTAAAAATGCAGCACTTTGAACAGATGTAGAGAACAACAAGCTGCAGATAGACAGGTACAACTTATGTGGGAGGATTTGTTTAATCTCTGTGTGTCACTTGAGGCCAGTCACTTCACTGGGTATATGTAAGGGTTTACAACCACTTTAACGTTACCACACTGTATTGGTTCGATGAAGACACAAAACAATTACGGAGATTCTAATGGAACTTACACATAGGCCAAACTTATATAGATATGCAACACTAAGCACAATACTTGCAAGCACAAACAGAACAACCCAAATGTACTCCTTTAAATTTAGTTTTTGTTTTGTTTTTGTGAACCTTATTTTAGGTTTATCCAACTGATGGAATATACCCTCCTCACATTATTTCTATCAGAACTGTTACAAACATCAATTAACAATTGCACCCATGACATCCAATTTGGAAAGCATGCTGGGGTAATATGAAGACCCAGCATTATCTTCATTCTTGAAGACGCGTGAACCCAGATAGGTCCTCATGCATTAAAAGGAAACCGTGACTTTGGGTTCTTTTAATTTAACCACCTGCCAATACCTATCTGAGCTGTGCTCCCAAGCCACCAATTCCATATCTGCCAAAGCCTCTGAAAATACTCAGTACTTCTGGCTGTTGAGGCGCATCAGACCTAATCCCCTTCCTCCTGGGATGCAGTTCTTGGGCTTAAGCAGCCAATTGGGAGTAGGGGGTCAATACCATGTGTAAGCTCTGACACTGAGTTTACACAGGAATTAGACGTAGGGCTTCTGCAGCTAAATTGGACAGTGGGGCTACTGGAATGGGTGGGGAAGGCCTATCAATGGAACCCGTCACTGTCCCAAATGGACAAAGTGACAGATTCACTTTAACTCTGCTAGGAAAGGAGAGAAAAGGAGTCTGCTTCATGTGCGACTCCTTTAACAGTTTGTATAATGTGATCTTTCTGCTCTTCAGGTCTATTTCAGAGCAGCATTAATGAAAGAACCTGCAGAAAGACGATTCCTTTACATGAAACTTGCCCCAACAGCCATCAAGTGGTAAATATGAAGTATTATTTGCAAATATTTCTTATATACATTAAAATGAAAATCATTTTTCAGACGAAAAACACAAAGTAAAAAAAAAAATACATTCTCCAGTATTTTCTCAAGACTGAATGGAGTTTATCTTGTTGGGACTGAATTGTTCAAACAAGACATCTATGCACAATCATAAAACTGTACTAAGAGAGAGGTGTATTTACTTTAATTTTAAATAGTTTGTTTGGGCCAGGCTGGCCCAAACTATTTGGTAAACTAAGACACACGCCCGTTGGGTGTGCTGTATAAACTGTATGTAGTCTTAGCTACATACCGTATACGGCATTGTACTCCGGGTGTGTGACAAGACCTTCCTGCCTCACACCCAGAACCAAAATAGTGTCAGGCTGAGCGGCACTCCACCTTTCATAGGCAGATTCATTCTATCAATGAATACAAAGCTTCTTCTGATTGGCTGAGTCAGAGAACGTGACGTCATCAGACCGCCTCTTCAACTTCATTGATAGAAAACAAAGCTGCCTAATAAGTGCCGCTCTGCCCACCGCTATTTTGTTCCGGGTGAGAGACCGGAAGGTCTCGTCTCACACCCAGATCTGTATGGTATATGTCGATGAGGCTACATGCAGTTTATACAGCCCTCCCAGCGGGAGCAAGTAGTTTGTGTGGACCAACCTGGCCCACACAAAATATTCAATATGAAAGTAAAGTTGGAGATCAACTTTAAGGTATTTCTCTTATAATGCTTCCAGCAGCTTGCAGAATGTGTCAGGTTACCAAGAGTTTACACATCGGCCATGAGACCATTTCCTAGAGCAGCCAAAACATTGATCAGTCAGAGAACGTGACGTCATCAGACCGCCTCTTCAACTTCATTGATAGAAAACAAAGCTGCCTAATAAGTGCCGCTCTGCCCACCGCTATTTTGTTCCGGGTGAGAGACCGGAAGGTCTCGTCTCACACCCAGATCTGTATGGTATATGTCGATGAGGCTACATGCAGTTTATACAGCCCTCCCAGCGGGAGCAAGTAAGAGTTTACACATCGGCCATGAGACCATTTCCTAGAGCAGCCAAAACATTGATCAGTCCAAAAGAATCCAGAAATGCTTCCAAGAAAAAAATGAAAACTGGGAAAAAGAATATGCAACCTCTGAAGTGGGAGTGGTGACATTACAGAAAATAAATGTAGGGGAAGACAAGAGAGCAAGAAAAGAAAGAAAGAAAGAAAAAAAGAAAGAAAATAAAGAGCGAGAGCGGGAGAAAGAAAGAGCGAGAGAATGAAAAAGAAAGAGCAAGAGATGGAGAAAGAAAGAAAAAGAAAGAGCGAGAGCAAGAGGGAGAAAGAAAGAAAGCGAACGAGAGAGGGAGAAAGATCAAGCGAGAGAAAAAAAGAAAAGAAAGACGAGAGCAGGAGAAAGAAAGAAAGAAAGAAAGAAAGAAAAGAAAGAAAAAAGAAAGAAAGAAAGAAAGAAAGAAAGAAAGAAAGAAAGAAAGAAAGAGCATGAGAGGGAGAAAGAGCAGGGGAAAGAAAGAAAAGAAAGCGAGAGCAGGAGAAAAAAAGAGCGAGAGCAAGAGAGAGAAAAAAAAGAAAGCGAGCGAGAGAGAAAAAAAAGAAAGCGAGCGAGAGAGGGAGAAAAATAGAAAGCGAGCGAGAGAGGGAGGAAAAAAAGTAAGCGAGCGAGAGAAAGAGGAAAAAAAGAAAGCGAGCGAGAGAGGGAGAAAAAAAAGAAAGCGAGCGAGAGAGAGAGGGAGGAAGAAAAAAGAAAGCGAGCGAGAAAGGGAAAGGCGTGTGAAAGGGCCCTGGAGGGCAAAAAGAAAAAAAAAGCACAAAAGTGGAGAGAGAAAGGAGGCACAAAATGATTGTATGGAGATAACAAGAAAGTAATTGAGAGAGGGCAAACAAAGAATAGAGCGGCCAAAATAATAAAAAAAAAAGAGCTTGCAAAAAAGGAGGGAGAGAAAGAAAAGACAATAGAATAGAAAAAGAATAAATGGGAAGGACACTATTTGGAGAATTTACGAAAACTGGAGCACATCAGAATCTGGTATAGCTGTACATAGTAACCAATCCGTTTCTAACTTCAGCTTGTTCAATTAAGCTTTGACAATAAAACCTGGAAACTGATTGGTTACTATACACAGCTGCACCAGATTCTGTGTGCTCGAGTTTTAGTAAATCTCCCTCTGTGTAAATAAGTTAATCATTCTTTCTTGTTCACACTGTGTCCACTAAGCTGCGTTTTTCTGCACACAACTGCACATGTGAAAGGGGGCGCATAGAAAACAGTTTTCTATGTGCCCTGTTCACACAAATGTCGACCCCCGAAAAGTCGTGGTTCAGAGTTTGCAGCCTCAGTCGTTTGCAGATTTTTTTCCCAGCCTAGCATTTCCGCATCATAAGTGCCGGTTCACACAGGGGGTGACCTGTCAGGCGACTTGTCAGCCTGACAATTCACGCTCCATGCAGTACAATGGAACCATTCTAATAGGAGCAACACAAGTCGCTCCGAAAAAGGTTCCTGTACTACTTGGGGGGCGACTTCGGAGCGACTTGCATGACTTCTGTACAGAAGGCGTTTTGCCAGCCACGCTGTACGGGGGCCAGCTTCAGAGTCAGATGGTTGTCGGGCGACTTTGAAGCCGCTCCTGCGTTAACCATTTATAGGCATTTTTTTACCACATCCAAAATTTGTGGATTATAATAATTTGTGGGTGCTTAAAGAACTTAACCCCCGCAAAGTTCGGGGGTCAACTGTATACATATTCTGTGTGCAGAGAAGTGCAGCTCAATGAGAATTATGTTAAGAAGCCCTTACAGTGAATAGAGGGCATGCTCACACACATTAAACACTTTTCAAGAAAACTGTATCCTATTCTGAGTGGATGTCATTAAACACTGCAGTTACCTCCCTGTGTAACACTGGTAAACAAGGACTCTTCGTAACCAACTCCCACCACCAATCTTCTCTCATAATATATTGTAATTCCTACACTACAGGGAGCTTTAAAACTGAGGAACCAACCTGATTCTCCTCCTGGACCACCCGATACTGTTCCTTCCACACTGAGATCTTGGACACCTCATCCTTGCGCAACGCCCGCTCTTTTTTTAACTCTGGACTCCAAAAAGTCTTGATGCTGTTCATGGATGAGCTCAGCTTGCTCTCTTT
The DNA here is from genome assembly GCA_028564925.1 of Lithobates sylvaticus. Classification (NCBI taxonomy): domain Eukaryota; kingdom Metazoa; phylum Chordata; class Amphibia; order Anura; family Ranidae; genus Lithobates; species Lithobates sylvaticus. The sequence continues at coordinate 160,627,570 of CM053029.1, read as the reverse complement.
CACCTCCACATCCTTTCGGAGAAGATCGTTTTCCCTTAGGACCTCTTTTAGTTGGGTCTGAAGGTCCATAATGGTGTTGTCCCTGGCTTGGCGCAAAGAATGGGGAACAGTTGATGCCATGCTGACTGGTGGAATCTGGTGATCCCCAAACGCAATGGCGTCACTGGATACTCCGCTGGTGGCAATGTTTGGGCTGCTTCCCATGGCTGTCATCCTCACCCCGTACGGCAGCCTCCCCCCAGACCGACCCAGGGTCATGGTGCTCTTCGGGGTTTCTCCTCCCAAGTTTTCATGATCACTGAGATACATAGGAGAAGCAGTGGCATATGCCGCATTCAGAGACTGGATATTTTCCATGGACAAGGTTTTACTGCTGCCTCCACCAGGGACTCCACCAGAGCTGCCACCGGTACTGTTAGTACGGCGATGACCCAAACGTGGCGAACGGGGGAGCCGCGGGGAACGTCCAGGGCTTTGGCTGCTGGACTCCAGCTTTCCAACGGAGCGAGAACTTCCATACATGGTTCTGAGATGTGACGGGAACAGTAAACTTCTGAAATTTGGGGGGGAGCAATGGTCACCTTTTCAATTTTAGAGGGTTTTTTGGCAGTGTAAGATGATCAACAGTTCATGAACTTAGACGGATCTCCCATTTTTGAAAGACGCACAAATTTTGGGACCTGCAGGGGAAATAAGAAAAAGAACAGTTACACCTAAAATAAGTGAACACTTCAACAAGGACTTTAAAGCAAACTCAGCCAAGACCAAACTTTAGATTGACATGTCTCTTGAGGACTTTATTTGTGATATGAAGTGCATGTCTGAGCAAATATGGAAAAAAAAATACCGGTAAATACTTTGAGTGCATCTCTGCAGTGTATGTGCATTTCTTAATGTTTTGTCTCTTTAAAAATACTGGAAGTAAAGACAATTATGGTACCTAGTGATTCTGACAGAATTTCCGTCAGCTCCTAACTCCCTGTAGTGAGCAGACAAGAATGCCTCTGCTGCATTGAAATCATGAGCACATTTGGACTACCGAACACCTCTCTCCATGTTAGGGAGGCAACAAGATGGGGCTGTAGTCCTGCCTGGAGAATTGGGTAGCGCTGACAACCCTGCTTGAGATTTCAGTGTAGAAAGTGCAGTGTTGTCAACTCATTACAGGAAGTTGGGAGCTCACTTGATTTCTGGCAAATTAACAGGTATTTCTGTGTACTTGCAGCGTTTTTTAAAAAGACAAAAAACATGAAAAGATGTGCATGTGTTAGAAAGATTTACTGAATATGTTCTTTTTTTGGCTTTAAGTTCAAGTCAGCTGCAAGGTTATAAGTATAACATATGGCTCTTAATTTCTATTTCATAGGCTTCCAGTTTTCAGAAATGTCAGTTGCTTTTAATACAGGGATTTTAGCTTAGGAAGTAAAATGATTGTGTTGCTCAAAGTCTTCTCAGCTGAGAAAGCATATTGTCAGCCCTTGTTAATCCAACAGAAAAATTTACAGGATGCTGCAGTTACTATGGCAACCATCAACCGCTGAGCATTAACTCATTTAAAGGATGCTGAATTAAAGAGACGACACAATAGGGACGACCGAGGAGAACAAATAGTGTAAGTCAAAGTGAATCCCCCAAAGCAGCCAATTAGAATCCAAATTAAATATTTCCACTGCAGGTTAGAATTTTGCTTGTTGAGGGGTAGCCCCCAGTCAACCCCATTTTCAAGATGTTATTCTTGAAATGTGTTGTTACAACCATAACAGTACAGTATAGGTATACGTGTAGGCAAATGCCAAAGAACTGTGAAAAGGTTTCTAAACTTTATTATCAAGCTTAAAGTGTTACTAAACCCAGGAACCTGCATTCACTATATCTGGTCTCCCACAGTACACAGAAAATGGAAATGCAATTATTTTAGTAAATATAAAAACTGCGAAATAAGTTTTCTCATCAGCAGTATATAGCCGTCTTGTGACTTCTATCAGTGCCTGGTTAAAGCTTGTAGGAGGAGTTTTCATACTGCACTGGCTGCCCTATCAGGATGCAGGACCCCTGACCCTCTGTCTGGACAGCACTAATTGGCCCTGTGCTGATCACATGCACTCTCCCAAGAAGAAGAAAAAAAAAAACTTGCGCAATACACGCCAAATTGAGCATGTGCAGCCTAACTCCAGTAACTCTGTCTTATCAGGACATGTTTTGGAGACAATGCAAGAAGAGGAGGATCTGTGCATACAGGATCAAACAGCCTTTTTACACAATGCAGAGGATTAGCCCCTTAAGTTCCACAGCGAGTATAACAAGCATGCTTTACTGCATATACAAAACGATTTTACTGTTGTGGGTTTAGTAACACTTTAAAATCAATATAAATACCCTGCTTTTTGTTTTATTATGCCAGGAGTGGGAAATGGATAGACAGAGGGTTAGGTTTCGTTCTCCTCAGTGTTCTTATTGGAGAGATGTCCCCAATTACACAGAAAAAAATAAATAAAAAATCAGTAGCGAGGGGAGTGGTTAGAATTTCTGAAAATGCTTGTGTAAGGCCTCTTTCATACGGGGCGGATCAGTGCTGATCCGCCCCATGGATATCCGTTTGCTCAGCGGGGATCGCCGGAGCGATCTCCGCTGAGCAGGAAGATGACAGGTCCGTCTCTGCACACTGCACAGGGACGGACCTGTCAGAGCGCCCCTATGGGAGATCGGATAACGACGGACCGTAGAGTCCGTCGTCACCCGATCCGATCCGCAGATCGGGTTGGATATCAGCGGACATGTCATCGCTGACATTCGATGCTCCATAGACCTCTATGGAGCATCCGTTGAGGTCCGCCTAAAAAAAAACTGACAGGCGGATCTGAACGGATCGGCCGTGTGAAAGAGGCCTTACTGTTGGTGGCTTCATGCATGAGTGTCTATCGCCACCCCCCACCATCATTCCTATATGGGTGTAATAGTTACAGGACGTGAGGTAAAGAGGTTGATTTGCTAAAGGCAAAAGGCCTGTGCACTCTGCAAAGTGCAGATGTACTCTGCAAGAGCAGTTGCTCCAGAGCTTAGTAAATGAGAAAACGCTCTGCTGACTTCCATCATCCAATCATGTGCAAGAAAAAAAAAATATTTTTTTTTTTATTTTCCTTGCATGTGATTGGGTTTTCCTTGCAAAGTATAACTTTACCTCATTTACTAAGCTCTGGTGCAACTTCACTTGCAGAGTGCAACTGCACTTTGAAACGTGCACAGTCTATTTGCCTTCAGTAAATCAATCCCAAAGCCTTTTTATTTCTAACAGAAATTTTAACTCTTGCCATCCAAAAAAAAAAAAAAAAATTGATTCACTTTAGGCTCTGATGTTTACTCCAGCCGTCCTTTCAGTCTTGCACAGGCTCCTCTCTTATATTGAAATTACTTTCTTTTGAAAAGTTTTGCACAGTTGCATAGGCTCCTCTCCTATATTTTCTTGCCCTGAATCCACTGCCCATTGTAAGATTCTTACAGTGTGTATCAGAAGCTGCAGCAAGTCAGACGCAGACTCCCTCAGTTCCTGGCTGCAGAATCCAGCATTATCTAGTTCTTTCCTCCCTAGCGTGACTGTACTTGGCCCACCCATTTTATTAGCTGGATTTTAGTACTTTCAATCATGAAGGCTCAGCATCATTTGTGGGTATTACGTAAAGAGGAACTGCAGTCTGCTCACATCATTTGTAATAAAACATCTTTGCCATTCTGAAGCTTCCCTCCAACCACCTTGCATATTATTTTATCTATACTGCGATTCTATACTTGTCAAATATACTGCAGAAATCTCCCTCCACTAAGTCTGTCTGAAGCCATTTTAACTGTGGGCAGCTGAAGCCTGCTGCCTGTTCACTTCCTGGATTTACAGACACATCTCCAGCTCTGCAGCTCTCATTGGCCCTCTTATGACTCATCCCCCTCTCCCTTCCTGGCAAACGCTCACAAGAGTGAGGGAGAGCTGTGCATGTCGTCATAAGCCTAGGTTAATGACCAGACAAGAAACAGGAAGTGGGCTGTATAAGGCATTTACTGGCACAAAAAATGTTTTACTAGCCAAAGTTAACAAAGGCAGAAGAGATGGAAAGATGAAAAAATTACTGAAGGAAGTCTAAAATGATCAGTTTCTCCTTTCCCATCAGAGAAGTGATCGTAGCTTTTCTGAAATTGCTTTGGTGCTGTTATCTTATCGTACCGCTCAACATTCTGAGATGATAAAGAGAGACATCTTAACACAACCTTTGAAGGCAAAGGATAAACCCCTGCCACCCCCAGTACACAGACCATAAAGAAATCATTTGTATACATGTGTTAAAACCAGGCAATGCTATTATCAAACTTTTTACCTTCATGGCCCATTCAAATTTTTAAACTTTGGTAACATGCACTAAAATGCACATTTTATTGTGCATTACCACAAAACCCGGGAGAACGCCATTGTGGTGCCATTTTTTTTTTTTTTACCCCAATGAACTACAGTAGCAGGTAACACACAAACTACAGAGAAACACAACACACGTGCTATGCATGTGAATTGCCTAGAACGGCCCGAACCTCCAGCCTCCTCCTCTTCTTCGTGTGCCACCATAGGAAGCCTCTTCCTATATGTGCGCACATGTGGGCTTAATACCAAGCCAGGCTCTTTGCACCTATTCACAGACACAGAGCAGTTCAGTCCTGCCTCTGTTCCCTCCTCACAGGATTTGATTGACAGCAGCAGGAGCCAATGGCTCTGGTGGAAGGGAACCACTGTCACTGAGAAGTTTAAGCGTTTTGCAGGCCTTTGGCACAGCGGATATGTGCCAAAGATATGAAACACGGTCCTGGACCTGTATACACCTTGCAACTAATTACTTGCAACGCGTCAAGTGCTGAGGTGAGCACCCAAAGCAACATTACAAGTCATTGTGGGGTTCGGGTACAGCTCAAGGTTTTATTGAGGTTGTACGGCTTCTACTGTTGTATTAGAAGACAGCGAAGAGCTGCTTGAAGAGGTGACTAAGGAACCCAAAGTAAAATACCCTGATTAGTGCTGTGTCGGTCACGACATAAAAAAATAAAAATAAAACATTCAGAATACAGAATTGAAATAAATAATAGCAACAAAGGGTTTTAAAGTTTCTTACAAATCTACATTTCAAAAGCAAACTTTATTTATTTTGCAACAAAATGATGTAGGCGGAATTTAAGTTGACTGGAGGAGGTTCTGCCAATCACATGTTGTGTCAGGCCTCTCTAGCCTGCATCTATGGTGTGTATGTGCAGGGACTAACAGGGAAGTGAAGCCTCCATTGATTACCATCTTATATCCCCCCCCCCCCAAATAGTTTTTAGCAATAGGAGGACATGGAAGAGGAAAGAGGGAGGGCAGTGTATACACCCACATGTGACTCTATAGTCAAAAAGGCTGCACAGATCAGAGAAAAGAGGAAATGAACAGCTTAGGAGAGGACAGACACTGGAGCATGCTTAGTAGATGTCAACAGTTGGTATACACAATCTCAGGCTGCAGTGGGGACATAGAGAATGAGGGAAGGACAGTGAATAGCAGGACCAACAAGAATTTTTGCAGTCTACAAAAAACAATTGCTCTAGTGGATGAGTGAGAGTATTACCACAATGTAATATAGCATGTATTGACAGTTTATGATTATTTTGGTTTAATGGCACTTTAAGTTAGATATGGGAACACAGGTCAGTGCTGGCTGCTGACAATTTTTTATGCGCACTGGTGGTATTAATTGAATTGAGGTGTAAGCATTCTTGGTTAAAATAATAAACTAGGTAAGCGTGATTTCTCCATAATTGAGAAGAGGTCCATCACATTAGGACACCAGCAAAAAAAAAAAAAAAATGTGCCTAGGAGGTGTGTCCTGAAAATCTTTGTAAATATCCAGTCATCTGAAGGTATCAGCCTGTAACCCAGGGTGGTCTCTGAATTTCAAGCCTGTGTCCTGTGTTGTAGTATTAAGATAACATTTTGTTGCAAAATTATCTGCTCTTGGTGTCTAATACTCTTGGTGTGCCATTTTCTTTATGCTTGGTTTCCTCCTGTATTTGTCCCAATCACTGTAATGTACCATAAGCCGTAGATATAATAACATTTAGCTGGGGGTTCTTTGAGAGCTGAAAATTATTTTAAAGGGTTTCTCTATGCTTAAAAGGTCTAAGGAAGGCTGTCTTATGCCCCATACACACGGTCGGATTTTCCGACGGAAAATGTCCTATCGAACAATGTTGTCGAAAATTCCGACCGTGTGTAGGCTCCATCAGACTTTTTCCGTCGGATTTTCCGACAGACAAAGTTTTATCTCCTGCTCTCAAATTTTCCGACAACAAAGTCCTATCGGACTTTGTCTGATCGTGTGTAGCCAATTTCCGACTGACAAAGTGCCACGCATGCTCAGATCACATTACAAGACCAAAGCTATTGGCTACTAGCCTCTACGTAGTCCCGTCGTACGCAACGAACGTCACCACGTTCAGGATGATCGGATTTTCCGACAACTTTGTCCGACCGTGTGTATGCAACACCAGTGTCGGACAAAATCCGTCGGAAAAAATACGACGGATTTTGTAGTTGAAATTTCCGACCGTGTGTACGGGGCATTAGAGTTACAAAAATCCAGTTTAGTAAAAATGCAGTATTTATTTAATTTGTGGTATGTGTGTGTTTTGGCCAGGTTGATTTGGGACTGTACCAATTCAAGTGAAGCATGACCGGTCCACTTTAAATAACATAAACTCGCTGATACGCAGCATTTCTAGAACAGCTCTCCTATGATGAAATGGTTTGACCACTTTTTTCATGCAGCTATTTCTGTCCTTTGCCCAGCTGAAGTCTCATTCTTGCACAAAATGGCCTACTTCTGAAAGCATGATGAAAACGGTGCAATCCTGTTGACTTATCAAAGTGGTTCAGAAGCAAAATGATTTCGCTTTTGTAGAACAGCATCATTTTAACTCTTTATATCCTTTCTAAGGCATGCCTAAAAGAAAAAGAATACCCCCCTATCCATTAAAGAGGAAATGAATTTCTGGAAGCTCTACCCAAAAAGATGCAGGCAAAGGACTAGTCACCAGTGTTGCCCGCGGTCTCCCAGCAGATGATCTTTTCCCCATTGCGGACTTACCATACCTTGTTCAGCACTATGTCCCTGTGTGGAGGCGGTCACTTTGCCAGGGGCAGGGTCTCTCTCTCTCTCTCTCTCTCTCTCTCTCTCTCTCTCTCTCTCTCTCTCTCCTCTCTCTCTCTCTCTCTCTCTCTCTCTCTCTCACTCTCTCTCTCTCTCTCTCTCTCTCTCACTCTCTCTCTCTCTCTCTCTCTCTCTCTCTCTCTCTCTCTCTCTCTCTCTCTCTCTCTCTCTCTCTCTCTCTCTCCACACACACAATAGATCATAATTGGTGCCTCTCCGCAGGTCAGGCACCTAGCCACTGTCCAACAAGTTTATTATAAGATGAAGTCTTTTTCATATAGTTTTTTTTTTTTTTTTATATATATATATATATATATATATATATATTAACATTATGATTACAAAACCTTTCATGATTTTGGTTTTGGGCTCTTCCTGTTCCCCCTACCATTCCAGAAGGGGTAGATATATTAATATGATGGATTGTTTTGTTTTATGTGAGATTTTTTTTTTATGCATTTTTAATGTTTTTCTGAGGTGTGCATATAATCACATAATAATAATTTATATATATTGTTACAGCTACAGCTCATTTATGCTGAGATCTGAGGTTCTGATGAAGGGGGGTTTGCATGAAACGTGTCGACCCTGGCAATTTGACCTTAAGGCCACATACACAGGAAACTATGGATGGTTACCTGTACAAGTGATTTTAATCTGTTGTAATGGATATTTCTGAATAAAGAGTTATTTTTTCTAAAATTGTATTTCTTGTGTATATATTACACTCCCAGTTTTGCAGTTTTGATGTCATTCCCCATTTTTTTTTTTAAAGGTTCAGACCACCTTTGTACTATTGTTTCATGCTACACCCATATTTAGGATGCAGCTATCTGTTTAAATTTGGGGTGGCTGTGTGGGCGGAGCATTTAGAACATTTTTGCAGATGGACTATACCTTTTAATTCACTTGCAAAAGATTAGGCATTCATACTTACAGAGTCACCTTATTTATTATCATTCTCTTTGCAGCTTCCGTTTTGCAATTTGCTAAGATAACATTCGATATTCCTTAATAAAGCCATGGTTTTCTTTTTTAGTGTTTTAAAATTTTCTAACTTAAAAGGATATTTTGGTTAAAAATTGATAAGTTAAAAAAAAATTGCAATAAATCTAAACAAGGTAAATCCCTATTCACAGCATTTTACATAGAAATCCACATACATCACTAGGTGAATATCTTCATCATCTCCCAAGATCGCCTAAGATCTTTCTAAAACCGCTCACTGATTTAGGCTACTTTCACACTGGGACGCCCGGCCGCTCGTTTATGTGGCTCTTTATCACTGTATTCACGGTGCAGTTTCACCGCTTTTTGGCCGCTAGTAAATGTAAAAAGTCCCATTTTGGGGGGCTTTCAAAGCGCTTTTAAGGCTGCCCATTCATTGTAATGGGATGGGCGCCTGCCCCAAAGATGCTGCTTGCAGGACTTTTCCTAACACCCCGCAAGCGCAACGCCCGGGTGTGAAAAGACACACTGCAATGATTGGGAGGCGCTTTTCAGAGGCTATTTTTAGTGCTAAAGCGCCTGAGAACTGCCCCAGTGTGAAAGGGGTCTTATGGAAACTCAAGCAAGTGTGGCACTTTTGTCCACAGCAGTCAAATCCTATATTTCCTGGGAAAACAGAGAAGTGTGTCCTTACAGCAGGTTTTTAGTCCCAGTTTTTCCAATTCTGGCCTAGAAGCTCCATTCACACTTCTGTGCTCTGTGTTATAGTGCTGAGGTGCCATTAAAGTGGTTGTAAAGGCAGGTTTTTTTTTTGTTTTTTTAACTTACCCTGCAAGGTAATGTCATAATGTGCTAGTATGCATCGCATACTCAACTTACTAAAATTCTTGTATGACGGAATACCACTTCGGAAGTGATATAATGTACTCTATTTTTATTGTTTTTTTGGCCAAAAACTGTACCGATTAATGAAAATCATACAATCTGGTACCATATGAGAAAAATTGTCATGTTTTAGATATAAAAAGACTAGCATGCAAAAAACAAAAACGGACAATCACATGTCCGATATTCTCATTGTGCGCACGAGGCTTGAGTACCCGTTTGCATTCCAGATAGAATAATAGACCCTCATAGCAGCCGGCTTACAGATCTATTTCTCAAGGATGTTTAAAAATAAACAATGATTCTCCAGCTGAAAGACAAGCCGGGAGTCACTGACACCAGGAAATACTCAGACACAGGAGACAGAGAAATGACATCACTCCTGTCACAGCACCCTGAACCTCAGATGCCCATTATGGAGGGGATGTGACTCATTTCAAGGGATTTCACCTCTACCACCTTCTTGGCTTAACAGTGTCTGGCAGGGTGAACTGTGCAGTCCAGACTTGGTTTTAGGTTATTCTGCGGTACAGGATATGAATAACATTGCCTAGTTTCTCAGTCATCCTTTTGTCTGGCCAATTGAAAAGCAAGACAGTAGCAACACGATTATTACACGGGAGAAGTCCATTCACCACAAGCAGAAAGATTTACAAAGCAATAGTCAAAAACACAAAACTAACAATGGTCACCTTATTTTATGTACAAGTCCCTGCTTCTAATCACTGTGTCCAATCCATTCTTCCCCAATTATTGCTTCAATGAGCATCTACAGTGGATATAAAAAGTCTACACACCCCTGTTAAAATGTCAGGTTTCTGGGACGAAAAAAAATTAGACAAAGATAAATCATTTCAGAACTTTTCCACCGTTAGGCCTCATGCACACTGGACGTTAAAATAGCATTATAAAAAACGCCAGTAGCTTTTTTTATCGTTTATTAGCATTTTTCCACGTTAGCATTTTTTTTTTTTCAATGCATGAGGCCTTAATGTGACCTATAAAACTGTACAAATCAGTTGAACAACAAACTGAAAACTGAAATATTTTAGGGCCGGTTCACTCTGTGAGGCGACCTGCACTCGACTTCAGCGGCGACTTGAAAAACGACTTCTATATAGAAGTCAATGCAAGTCGCCTCAAATCCCCCCCAAAGTAGTACAGGAACCGTTTTCTAAGTCGGAGCGACTTGAATCGCTTCTATGATATATATATAGTGCTCTGTGATCAGCGAGTCTACAAGACTTGGGTAATCATAGATCAGAGTAAGGAGCCGAGTCCGACCCCTTACCATGTGATCAGCTGATCAACAGAGCCTTTTTTTTTCTTCACGCTGACAGGGATAGGAGGAAAAAAAAAAAATACAATCACTTGCATCTGTCAGAGGGACATCGGTCCCGAACAGAGAGCCACTGCCACCTTATTTGTGCCCACCAGTACCACCTGCCAGTGCCCACCAGTGACCACATCATCAGTGCTGCCTATCAGTGTCACCTACCAGTGCTACCTTATCAGTGTCACCTATCAGTGCCGGCCATCAGTGCCACCCATCAGTGCCCACCAGTGCAACCTATTACCGGTTTGCAAAATTGTATAACAAAACTATGAAAACTGTTTTTTTCCCCCAAAATTTTTGGTCTTTTTTTTTTTTGTTTGTTTAGCAAAAAATAAAAACCCCAGTAGTGATTAACCACTTCAATACCAGACACTTAGACACCTTCCCGCCCAAGCCAATTTTCAGCTTTCAGCGATGTCGCAATTTGAATGACAATTGCGCGGTCATGCTACACTGTACCCAAACAAATTTTTTATCATTTTGTTCCAACAAATAGAGCTTTCTTTTGGTGGTATTTGATCACCTCTGCGATTTTTATTTTTTGCGCAACAAACAAAAAAAGACCGAAAATTTTGCAAAAAAAACAAGTTTTTCTTTGTCACTGTTAATTTTTTTTGTAAATAAGTGCGTTTTCTTCTTCAATGACGGGCACTGATAAGGCGGCACTAATGGGCACTGATAAGGCGGCACTGATGGGCACCGATGAGGTGGCACCAATTAGGGGGCACCGATGAGGTGGCACTGATGATGGGCACTGATAGGCGGCACTGATGGGCACTGATAGGTGGCACTGATGGGCATTGATAGGTGGCACTGGTATGCGGCACTGATGGGCACTCAGGTGGCACTGATGGGCACTCATAGGCGGCACTGACGGGTACTTATGGGTGGCACTGATGCACACATATAGGTGGCACTGATAGGTGGCATGCATGGGCACTGATAGGTGGCATGGATGGGCACTGATAGGTGGGCATGGGTGGGCACGGATGGGCACTGATAGGTGGCACTGATGGACGCTGATGAGTGGCACTGATAACACTTATGGGTGGCATTGCTGGGAATCCTTTTTTTTTACTTTTTTTTTTTATTAAATATGATGTGCCAATCAGTGCCCATCTGTGGGCACTGATTGGCATATTTTTGATTTTTTTTTTTAACATGTGGATGGCCATGGGGGATGTACCTGGCCATCCACATGCTGGGGGCTTCCCTGGTGGTCCTAGGGGCTTCCCTGGTGGTCCTGGGGGCTTCCCTAGTGGTCTAGTGTGGGCATCTGAGGGGGGGCTGCGCTGATAAACAATCAGCGCAGACCCCCCCTGTCAGGAGAGCCGCCGATCGGCTCCCCTCTACTCGCGTCTGTCAGACGCGAGTGAGGAAAAGCCGATCAACGGCTCTTCCTGTGTACATCGTGATCAGCCGTGATTGGACACGGCTGATCACGTGGTAAAGAGCCTCCGCCGGAGGCTCTTTACCGAGATCAGTGTAGCGGTGTGTCAGACTGACACACCGCTCCACCGATCGCCGCGATGCGCGCCCCCACGGGCGCGCGGCGGCTGTTATCCTGAAGGACGTCATATGACGCCCAGTCAGGATAACGAAGCCACTTCCCGGACGTCAATTTACTATTGACCGGGCGGGAAGTGGTTAAATACCACCAAAAAAAAGGTCTATTTGTGTGAAAAAAAAATATCATATGGGTACAGTGTAGCATGACCACGCAACTGTTATTCAAAGTGCGGCAGCGCTGAAAATTGATCTGGGCAGGAAGGGGGTTTAAGTGGCAATATTGCTGCAATATTGCTGTAGGCCTCTTGGCAGCCTCCCTGACCATTTTTCTTCTATTTTGGAGGGACGTCCAGTTCTTGATAATGTCACGGTTGTGCCATATTTTCCCTACTTGATGATGACTGTCTTTACCGTGTTCCCTGGTATATCTAATGCCTTGGAAAATTCTTTTGTACCCTTCTCCTGGCTGATACCTTTTAACAAGGAAATCCCTCTGATGCTTTGGAAGCTCTCTGCGGACCATTTCTTTTGCTGTAGGATGCGACTAAGAAATGTCAGAAAAGACCTACTAGAACAGCTGAATTTTATTTGGGGTTAATCAGAGGCACTTTAAATGATGGCAGGGGTTTTTGCGATTGCTTAATTCTGAACACAGCTACATCCCCAGTTATAAGAGGGTGTGCACACTTATGCAACCACATTATTTTATTTTTTTATTTTTACTTCCCCCCACTAAAAGATTTCAGTTTGTTGTTCAACTGAGCTATACAGTTTATAGATCACATTAAAAGGTGGGAAAAGTTCTGAAATGATTTATCTTTGTCTCATTTTTTTATATCACAGAAACCTGACATTTTAACAGGAGTGTGTAGACTTTTTATATCCTTTGTACTCCACCTCCAGGAAAAGGCTGACCTGTGCCTGAATTTTGAGAGGACCTAAACATATACACATTTCATAATGCATGTCCCTGTACTTAGCGCATATTCACAATTGAGCGTCTTGAAGCGCATTCGCAAAAGAGATTCAAGTGCTCAACACTCAGATTTCCATGTTATTCTACAGTGCTCGTTCACATCTCAGCAATGCAATGCTCCAACCAAAGCCAGCCAAGCCATATTGTAATTTAATGTTTAAAAAATGATGTTTCCTTTTCGAACTGCAGAGCTTCAATGTTCTGTAAAATTTGAAAGCAATATGGTAACCTGGAAGTGATCTGTGCTTAGTTAGCATAAAATACCCCAGAAAGGAAATTTCCTGCTTGACTGAAGAACTCTATACTAAAAAAGGTACAAGTCAGAAAAAAATACTCCCTAAGGCTGCATTCACATCTCAGAGTTTTGAATCACGGGCAAATTTGCCCCCCCGATTCTGCCCACGATTTCAAAGCGCCAAGGTGTGAATGAAAAATCGCTGAAAGCACATTTGAGGTGCCATTCAAATGAATGGCATCTCAAATGTGCTTTCTGCATTATATATTTTTTTCAGACACCCTAGAGAATAAAATGGCGGTCGTTGCAATACTTTATGTCACATCGTATTTATGCAGCGGTCTTAAAAGCGTACATTTTTTTAGCCCAATATTTTTGTTATATTGTGAAAGATATTGTTACGCCAAGTAAATTGATACCCAACATGTCACGATTCGAAATTGCGCACGCTCGTGGAATGGCGACAAACTTTGACCCTTAAAAATGTCCATAGGCGACGTTTAAAACTTTCTACAGGTTACTAGTTTTGAGGGACAGAGGAGGTCTAGTGCTAAAACGATCGCGGTGATAACTCACATGTGTGGTTTGAACACAGTTTTCATATGCGGGCGCGACTTATGTATGAGCTTGGCGGGACGCTTTAAAAAAAAAAAAATATTTCCTTAATTATTTGACTTTTTATTTTTACACTGTCCTTTAAAAAAAAAAAAAAAATTGGGGTAACTTTTATTCCAAATACAAGGAATGTAAACATCCCTTGTAATATTAAAAAAAAAATCACGACAGGACCTCTTAAATGTAAGATCTGGGGTCAAAAAGACCTCAGATCTCACATTTACACAAAAATGCAATAAAAAAAAAAAAAAAATAAAAAATAAAAAAGTACCTTTAAGACCATTTGTCACTTCCGCCATCCAAATGTATGGAGCCGAGTGGGGGCCATCTTTTCCTCACTTGGCTCCAGGCTGCTGAGGGGAGAGGACCCGATCGTCTCCACCGCTACCGAAAGCTCTGGTAAGCAGCGGAGACCACCGGAGCACAGCGGGAGGTCCCTCTACCGCCCCTGATAAAAGTAAGCTTGTGGCGAATCCGCCGCAGAGACCACTTTAATCTGAAAGCGTTTGTTAGTTAAGAAAAAAAAAAAAACCTTTAGTGTCACTTTAAGGAATTTGGTCTTACTGTAAGATGTAGCACATGAACTCCTGCAGAATCATCTCTGCATAACTCTCACCCCTGCACACCAGCCACCTCACAGCATCTCATTCATGACCTGACACAAAGCTGTCTTGTTATCTAACTCGGGCCCCGAGGTGTTAAAATCTATTTTTAAAATTCAGCGTGTCACGGGGGATACAGATCCAGAGGGCTGATGTCAGACTTCATGACATTACTTTGAAACGCAGAGTTTCTCTAAAATATACCTTGCATGCTCTTAGCAGGAGCCAGCTGTGGCCGTACCGCTGACACTGGCTCACTGTGAGGAGTCGTGAAGTCTGTGCGATTGCATTTTACGAGTGAACAACGCACTTATGCCATGTCAGATGGCGAAGTGTGTCAATTGTTTGTCTTCAAACACATTATCAGGTCACCAAGAACTAGGCGAGCAGAAGAGTTACACAGAGAGGTCTTCTTTCCAGCAAAATGCAGATAATAAAGTAGTACTCCAGGCAAAAAAAAAAAAAACACCACTACATTTTATAATTGAATTATAAGTGCACATAAAACCAAAAAACTAAATTGTACTATAATGCAGCTTACCGGACCTTCGATCCTTCCAGTAGCAGGCTTCCTGTCCTTGGGCGACACTACTCACCCATCAAAACATCACCCTAGAACAGGAAATGTAAGCCTACAGAAGACTGCACTTATCTGCATAACACAGGGTGGATGTGTTCTGTAGTCCTACCACCTGCTCTAGGACGACAACCCTGCTGCTCAGTATGGTGAATGAGCACCGTTACCCTAGGACTGGAAGGGAGTTCCTGGCAGAATCACCAGGTCAAAATAGGGGCTTGTGTCGATGGGCAAATGCAGCAGGCTTTCAGGTGCCTTCTGCCTCCATTTGATATCAGCTTGAGATGCTTCACAGTTGACTGACAGATACATTATGACTAAGGCCTTATAGGCTGAAACGCGTCAACTGTTTTCATCTGTGTTTGTTCACTGTGACTTGTCAATAAAAACAAAGATTTTTTTAAAGATCAACAACCAAAATGTGGATAATTTTTCGTATAATTGATCTCCACCTGGCAAGCTTTTGACCTCCCAAGCTGCATGAACTCATTTCAAGATACTTTTATATTCCCACTTGACTTATATGAAAAAATAAATAAAAAAAAAAAAGATTCTGATATGGAAGATTTCAAGTGTGCGCCACATCCCATAAAGAACATGGAAAAAGAGCCCCTAGGGTGGGATTTTTAAGGCACTATCAAAAGAACAATAAAAATAAAAAGATATAATATGAATTTATTGTAGAAAAATACATATAATATTAAACATAGTATTAGATACAAAAAATCAAAATATGCAAATTGAGGATACAGAATCCTATACCCAACGCGTTTCGGAGATGAGTGTTGTCTCCTTCATCAGGTTTTTAAACAGGAAAAATAGTATCTACATTTTTCAAATAATCAACAATGGGTTAATACCTCCATCCAATCAGGAATAACCAAAAAGAAACCATAAATACCGATAACTTACAGCTTGATCAATTGCATATACATGGAAGTATCTACATTTGTTTAAAAAGAAAAAGCACTGTCACATGGAGTCTTCCGCTCGTGACACTTTACTTATATGGGGAGAGAAGCACTTCTCACACAAACAAAAGCCTGTCAATACAGGCCCTTACATAAGGGCATAGGACTTTCATTTGGAGCAATGTGTTTATTAATATATTATTTAGATCAATTATTATAGGCAGCCAAATGGACAAAAATGTTTTACGCTAGACAGTTTTTTTTTTAAAACGTTATCTTTAAACACTGCACTATCTTTTTTTTTAATTATACTGTGTGAACCCCCCCCCCCCCCCCCGATTGGTGCCACACTTGCAGTGGTTAGGTCGATCTTCCACACCACAGACTTATCACCGTTACCTGAAACAGTGCGCAGGAATGACCATAATCAGTGTGCACGACAACTAAAACATTTGACCTATTGATCTGAAAGAAAATCAGGCCGCACACATTTTGTCATGTTACAACCAAAAACGTTAATGTATTTTATTGGGATTTACCGAAGCACCTGCAATGCGATTTTAAATGCGCTTCACGGGCGCATTTAACCCCTTCCTTGGCCACTAGCTGGGTTATAAGCGCCCTGCTAGCGACTGAATAGCGCCGCTAAAATGACGGTAAATCGCCACTAAAACTAGCAGTGTTTTACCGTCAATGCCTGCCCACTCCAGTGTGTAAGCAGCCTTAAGTAATAAGTGATACATAAAATTTCTTAAATTTTATTAAACAAAACAAACCTCCAATCAGTTCACTTGTATGTATAATTTAGATTAAAAAAAAAAAAAAAAAAAAAAAACAACGATATATTAAATACACAAAAACTTTTGGACAAAAAAAAATAAAAAAAAATGGGCTTAAAAAAAATTGCGTTTGAAAGACCGCTGCGCAAATACCATGTGACATAAAATATTGCAACAACCGCTATTTTATTCCCTAGGGTCTCTGCTAAAAATATATATATCATTTTTTGGGGGTTCTAAGTGATTTTCTAGCAAAACATTGTATCTTTTTAGACTTTTCTTGGCAGAATGCCCAGAGAGGAGAAGTCGCTCCAGGGGAAGACTCAGCAACTTGCATTGACTTCTATTACAGAAGTCATTTGCAAGTCGCGGCTGAAGTTATAATCAGCCTTTTTTATCAGCACAATCGGCCGATGCCGATTAAATAAAAAACGCCAAATATCGGCCGATATATCGGTCGACCTCTAGTTTGCGAGAAGCCATGTGGGGGATACAGCAAACATGTGGAAGAAGGTGCTTTGGTCAGATGAACCCAAAACTGAACTTTTTGGCCTAAAAGCAAAACGCTGTGTGTGGTGGAAAACTAACACTGCACATCACCACACCATCCCCACTGTGAAACATGGTGGTGGCAGCACCACGTTGTGGGGGATGCTTTTTTTCAGCAGGGACAGGGAAGCTGATAAAAGTTGATGGGAAGATGGGTGGAGCCAAATACAGGGCAATCTTAGAAGAAAACCTGTTAGGAGTCTGCAAAAGACTTGAGACTGGGGCGGAGGTTCGCCTTCCAGCAGGACAGCGACCCTAAATATACAGCCAGAGCTACAATAGAATGGTTTAGATCAGACCATATTCATGTGTTATGCCCCGTACACACGATCGGAAATTCCGCCAGCAAAAGTCCGATGTGAGCTTTTGGTCGCAAATTGCGACCGTGTATGCTCCATCGGACTTTTGCTGGCGGAATTCCAGCCAGCAAAAGATTGAGAGCAGGTTCTCTATCGGAAATTCCATTCGTCTGTATGCAATTTTGACGCGCAAAAAAACACGCAAGCTCGGAAACATTGAACTTAATTTTCTCGGCTTGTCGTAGTGTTGTACGTCACCGCATTCTTGGCGGTCCAAAGTTCGGAGAACTTTTGTGTGACCGTGTGTATGCAAGCCAAGCTTGAGCGGAATTTCATCAGAAAAACCATCCAAGTTTTTTCCGACGAAAATTCTGATCGTGTGTACGAGGCATAAGAATGGCCCAATCAAAGTCCAGACCTAAATCCAATTGAGAATCTTTAGCAAGACTTGAAAATTGCTGCTCACAGACACTCTCCATCCAATGTGACAGAGCTTGAGCTATTTTGCAAAGAAGAATGGGCAAAAATGTCACTCTAGATGCAAGGCTGGTAGATACAAATGCACGCCACGTTTTTTAGATATTTATTTGTAAAATATTTTGAAAACCATTTATTTTCCTTTCACTTCACAATTATGTGGCACTTTGTGTTGGTCTATCACATAAAATACATTTACGTTTTTGGTTTTAACATGGCAAAATGTGGAAAATTTCGAGATGAATACTTTTTCAAGGCACTGTATGTACTCCACCTGACAGAAAGACCCCTCCGGAAGTATAAAAAAAACACTTGCTATGCAGTTACTCAATGCAGCAAAAGCTTGCATTTCTGCTTTGTGGAGGCAGCCCTGACCGCTAACCATGGTACTCTAAAACCCATGGATATCCACCATATGGAGAAAATTAACAGCTACAGTCAACAATTCTGAAGAACAATTCAGAGAAAAGTGGAGGCCCTGGAGATGCTTTATGTGTAAAGAAGCGTATCTGCAGGATATTACCCGTTCTGAGTCCACCTGGAACTGAACCGGGCAGAGGCTCAGATTCTCATGAAGGGTCTTCTTTCACATTACCCATTTGGAGAGTGCCATGTTTGCTTTCATATCCCCCTCCCCTCCTTTTTCTTTATTTATCCTATGCTTACTTTTGCTACCCATCTCTTCCAGATGTAAAATTTTAATTGGTTGACTTCTCAGTCGTTATGAGTCATAGGATAATACCTGTTGATAAACAAATGATGCATAAGTGTTAGATATGTCAGCACATCTGTTTTGTTTATTTTTCTTCTTGCACTTGTGAATGAGCCGTTAGTTGCATTTGGCATTTTGCCACTCTGCAAGTGTCCTGCTACTGCATGCTTCTGCTGGGTCCAAGGGGTTAAAGCAGGTGGTGAAAAAGCAACACAACGCTGCCTGCTTTAACCCGTTTGCTGTACTGCACAAGGTTGCAAGGTACTTGCAGAGTGGCATCATTCACTTGAATGGGTCATGCTTGGCAGATGCTACACCCACCAATCACACAGGGCACATAATTTCTTCTGTGGCATGTGTACACTGCAGCTAAAGAGGGTGCAGTTGGGGCGTAGGTGATAAAAAACACATCCAAACCCCAAACTGCAAATGTAAATGAACCCTTACTGTTCTGAGCCCCCTATGAGGCTGCTTTCATACTGATGTGCTATGGTTTACCTGCACCGTGGGTACAGTGCAGTGCATCTGCAACTTCCTAGGCTAGCTGCTCTTTGCCATAGACTTCTAGAATATCCTGCAGGTGTGGTGCACTTTCTGAAAGCGCACCAAAACTCCTGCATTCAGAAAGTGCACCAGCATAGAAGTCTATGGCTAAGCACAGCAAACAGGAAAGTTGCAGGTACACTGCACTGCACTCACGGTGTAGGGTAAACTGCAGAACATCAGTGTAAAAGCAGCTCTATACTATTATGCTCAGTGTATTGCTTCATGTTGACCTGAAGATCTCTTCTTGCCTGCTGCTGGAGCCACTAGCAAGGATAATAGGTTGGTATCACCCCACATGGGACAGGAGCCAGCACTACAGAGGAGGCATCGGCTTAAGTGGCTCTTGCTTCCTACTATAGATCCAACTTTACAAGTAGTCCCTTTAGATTGCACTCCATTTGATGCTCTGGATTGGCGGGTCAGCAAACGCAGACCGCGATTTACCAGTCACCTGTCCACGATCTACAGGTTGCTGACCTCTGCTGTAGTATATGCAAAGTTGTGTACATGCAGTCAGCAATTTTATACAATGGTCTTGTCTCTTTCTGGTCATTTTTAAATGCAGATTATGTGTTGATTTATTGTTTTCTTGATAGACCGGAAGATTTTCTGAGACAACTTGATTTGTTGTATCCGAGAAGCTTTGCCATAATAAAAGAAATTAAATAAAAAAATAAAAATAAAAAATGTATACTGTGTGCAAAAAAAAAAAAAAAATACCCTGACAGCTGAAGCAATATAGTTTGTTTGGCCTCATGTTATCACTTTGTCATGACGGACATAGTAATCGTGTGATAAAAAAATGAGAAGAAAACCTCCCCAACGTGGACAGATATGACAATAAAAACATAGGTTTCCTTTTTCCGTTAAGATCTAGCAAGAAAAGAAAAATCACTTTTGAGCAAGTCTTCAATGGATGATGCCTGCATGACAAAACATGTCAGCTAAGAACACAGGAGTTACTGCCATGCCCAGGGTCTATTTCACATGTGATGAACGTGTACCCACAAGGTCTGATTACTGAAGTTTGCCCAGAAAGTGAATCTCAGCATGTGAGACTGGCAGTAGGAGAGAGAGAGAGAGAGAGAGAGAGAGAGAGAGAGAGAGAGAGAGAGGAGAGAGAGAGAGAGAGAGAGAGAGAGAGAGAGAGAGAGAGAGAGAGAGAGAGAGAGAGAGAGAGAGAGAGAGAGAGAGAGAGAGAGAGAGAGAGAGGGGGGGAGATTATAGCTTGAGTTGGCAATGCTGCAGGAAATTGCGAGAGAGGGGGAGAGGGAGAGAGAGGAGAGGGAGAGAGGGAGAGAGAGGGAGAGAGAGGAGAGAGAGGGAGAGAGAGGGGAGAGAGGGGAGAGAGGGGAGAGAGGGGAGAGAGGGGAGAGAGGGGAGAGAGGGGAGAGAGGGGAGAGAGGGGAGAGAGGGAGAGAGGGGAGAGAGGGGAGAGAGGGAGAGAGGGGAGAGAGAAGGGAGAGAGGGAGAGAGGGAGATTATAGCTTGAGTTGGCAATGCTGCAGGAAATTGCGAGAGAGGGGGGGGAGGGGAGAGGGAGAGAGGGGAGAGAGGGGAGAGAGGGGAGAGAGGGGAGAGAGGGGAGAGAGGGGAGAGAGGGGAGAGAGGGGGGGAGAGAGGGGAGAGAGGGGAGAGAGGGGAGAGAGGGGAGAGAGGGGAGAGAGGGGGGAGAGAGGGGAGAGAGGGGAGAGAGGGAGATTATAGCTTGAGTTGGCAATGCTGCAGGAAATTGCGAGAGAGGGGGGGAGGGGGAGAGGGAGAGAGGGGAGAGAGGGGAGAGAGGGGAGAGAGGGAGAGAGAGAGGGAGAGAGAGGGGAGAGAGGGAGAGAGAGGGAGAGAGGGAGAGAGGGAGATTATAGCTTGAGTTGGCAATGCTGCAGGAAATTGCGAGAGAGGGGGGGAGGGGGAGAGGGAGAGAGGGAGAGAGGGGGAGAGGGAGAGAGAGGGGAGAGAGGAGAGAGAGGGAGAGAGGGAGAGAGGGAGAGAGGGGAGAGAGAGGAGAGAGGGAGAGAGGGAGAGAGGGGAGAGAGGGAGATTATAGCTTGAGTTGGCAATGCTGCAGGAAATTGCGCCCAATGCACAATTTACTCCAGGAGAACGCAGCACACCGACAGTTTAAAATGCAATCACACAGCAGCAGACCCTCACTGGGAAAGGCAGAAATTAAAAAATTCAATCCCATCAAAGCAAAACGCAAATGAAATTTATATCCGGGAGACTTGATATCAGATTAATACAGATTAATAGAATCTTGGGTTATAAAAAAAAACAATGACATTGTTTCAAAATAAATCTTTTCAGACACCATCGCCAGGGACTGCCTGGTGAGCGCTAGAAATGCAAGCCAACTCTGTCTTGGCAACCAATGTAAGAGTGCAATGACTATTATTACTGTACCTATATTGCAACATTTTGTTGGTAAAGGCTGCTGAAGTGTTACTAAACCCAGGACCCTGCATTCACTATATCTGGTCACCCACAGTACACAGAACATGGAAATGCAATTATTTTAGTAAATATAAACTGCTAATATACCTTTTCTCATCAGCAGGACACAGCAGTCCTTGTGACTTTTAACTTAATTTATTCCCCCCCCCCCCCCATCACATAGGGGACAAAACATCCTCTATGTGATGATTTTTTGGGGGTCAGGTTCTCTTTAATGAGACATACAAGACCCTGCATGTATCCCCAGTACTCCACTGAATGTAATGCAATGCACATCGCACTTTATTACATTCTCTACCGACTTGATGAAAGAGGAAACGGTCAAAGCAGCAGGGTTTAGAGCCAACGATCCGCTCTCTTGTAAAAGCAATCCGAGCGGCTAACCAGGCGCTGGAGCGCTTTTACAAGCAGCGGGAGGGGAAATTTCCTTCCCCCCTCCTCCTTCCACAGGCTGCCCCGTCCCACCAGGATTACACATTTGGAACATTTTTTTTTTCAACTCACCTCTAAATGTCTGTTGCTAGGGGGTCCCTTGTAGTCTGCCTCCTTCAGTGCCTGGGCTGGTGACATGACTTCCCCTCGGCGTAGGAAGGGCTCCCTCCCTCCTGTCAGTCATCTGGGACACGTGACAGGTCCCAGATGACTGCGGGGCTACTCCCTCCCTCCTGTCAGTCATCTCTGGGACACGTGACAGGTCCCAAGCACCTCTGTCTAATAAAAAACATCAACCCTTCATAAAAAAAAAAAAAAATCAGGACAAGTAGATTGGGACCCTGATTAGGTCCCTTGGACAAGTAGTTTTTTAAAAGATATCCACATTCCCGATTAACATATGTATATTGGGCCTGGTCCACCCGTTGGCCCCTACTAGTGCTCGCAGAGATCTGTTAGGACTCCTATTTTAATGGAAGACTTGGGTGGCCCCCACGCTACAATATTGGAAGCACTTAATCAATTCAGCAATTCCACCCTACAAATTCACATCTGCCCCAAGAAATTTCTAAAGTCTGGGATGTTTGGCGTGGATATAAACCCTCACATATGCCCAGTGAAGTGAACAGCCTCAGATGATACACAGAGATAAAACAAATCTCCCAACATAAGTTTTAAATGTATATCTGCTGTCTTCAGCTTGATATACTGTTTAGAAGTGCATGTTATTGTTATAATTTTCTCTTCCTGTTCCAGCAGGGGGAAGGAAGTCTTGCCATACACTGCGAGACAGCTGATTGGAGGAAAGGCAACCTCTCTTCACATAGACAGAGACTTGCAGAGCTGTGCTGTGAATTGACCAGCTCTCTGCTAATCCATTTATAGCACCTACCCTGACACAAAATTCAGCCTGATTTTATCTCAGTTGACAGAGAACTTGTCAGACGTTATCATGCTGATAACAGAGGAAATGAGCAGCAGAAAGACATGGGACTTAGGGCTTTGAAGAGAGATAAGAAAACACTGCAGATATATGTGCCCAGCTCAAATTTCATGAATCGAAGTTCATGACGTTTTTTTTTCAACTCACCTCTAATTGTCTGTTGCTAGGGGGTCCCTTGTAGTCTGCCTCCTTCAGTGCCTGGGCTGGTGACATCACTTCCCCTCGGCCCAGGAAGGGCTCCCTCCCTCCTGTCAGTCATCTGGGACACGTGACTGGTCCCAGATGACTGCGGGGCCAATCGCGGTGCCGCTCGCGCATGCGCAGTTGGTGCCTGGCAGGGTGCCCACAGTTGCAATGCCGGCGCCGCCGAGTGGAGGGAGCGACGAGCGGAACTTCAACCCCCCCGCATCGCTGGACCCTGGAACAGGTAAGTGTCCGATTATTAAAAGTCAGCAGCTGCAGTATTTGCTGACTTATAATTTTATTTATTTTTTTCACATGGAAACTCCTCTTTAATTCAACTTCTACAAAGGCCTCCTTAAGCCTTGTGTTCGTAATAGTGTGAACCCAGACATTGCATGTGATTCGCACAGCATTGCTGTGCCGATCACATGCAATGTCTGTGCAATGCAAATTTAGCCAGTTGTATGGCTGACCTCGCACGAAAAAGATGCAGGAACCTTTTTTTTCCCCGCACTGGAATCAGATCACATGGGTGTTCACGATCCCTGTCCGAATTCACAGTTCGCACTGTGATCTGCGAACCGATCTGGGGGTGTTATTAACTTTGTATTGACACCTGCAGCGGTTCGCAGAGGGCAATGTGAACAGCCTTGTGAGGGAGATGTGATTCGGGAACCGGCACTGGAATCACACTGGTTCCCGCATCGCAATAGTGTGAACCCAAGCCATTGAAGGCGATCGCGCAGAATCTGACCTAATTTTTTTAAACTTATTGTTGTCTCTCACGGAGGTGGCATTAGTTTAATAGGGATCTCGAATTGTGAGAGAATGGTATCCTAGGAAATGTTACTAGATACATCACTGAACCAATTGTCCACTTTATCTTCTCCTGCCTTGGATGGAGTGTGCAGGGCAGCAAGGTTTTGTTTTGTATATTTAATTACACAATTTTTAGTGTACAATATTCGAGTGAGCCAGGGTATGCCCATTTGGTTCTGTGTTGCATCATGTTTTACATAAAACTCAATAAAAAAAAGAATTTGGGGGGGGGGGGGGGGAAATGGCGTGCCCCCCTTAATCCATACCAGACCCTTCGGAAAAACATCCGACACTGGTAAAAGCAACTGTAAAAAACGCCCTGTGTTCATGGGGACAAATTTTTTTTTTTTTAAAAAGGGACGCATTTGTAAGATATAAACACTGTCAAGTATTGATTCAGGGCCTTATTCGATTGCCTAAGGATCGGGAAGGAGTTTTATCCCATTAGTGTAAACTGGATCAATTGGGTTTTGTTTTTTGGTTTAACATTGTAGACATTTTTTCTTCCCTCTCTTTACGATGAAAAATCACAACTGTTACCAGATTCATATAAAATATTTTGTACTTTAAATAAAGAGTGTTTAGCTAAAGAGTAACCTCTACGGTCAGTGGCCAGATTGCATTCGTGCATCATGCAAAGACAGTAAAGGTAACATTAGTATCTGGCATCTCCCTCCATGCCCTGTAGGCACAACGGCTTATACAAACAGCCCGTAGCTGACGGCTAGGATTACACGGAACACAAAGGCGTGTTGCCACTGCAAACAACAGCTCTTCGCTGCCACCGCTTATGTGAAATTGGGAATATCGTTTGCTGGCTTGCAGCTCATGCTGAACAAACCTCACAGAATGGAAATCGCTTATTTCTAAAACCGTGTTTATCCAGGCAGGGGGGCTTTAAGGCACCTCTTGTCACTGGAACGCTATGTAGTCCAGGATGAGAGATTTCATGTTTCAGTGATGGTCGGATTGGAATGTGGCAGGTTGGATCTTCAGGATATTAAAAAGTGTATCCAAACCCAAGAACACAAACTGGAGGTGGGAGGGGATCTGTAGTCCTTACAGACCGTTGGGAACAACGTAACAGATAGGAGTGCAGAACAGGCAAACAGCACAAAAAGCTATCACCTCACAAGATTCCTGACATGATCAACAGATTTTTATTTATTTTTTTTGCCCTTATCAGACATACAGTAAGAAAACACTTTCAATGGTATAGTTACCAGACCAAAAAAGAAAGAAAAGAGAAGTGCATTGTTAAGGCTTACATAGAGTTTAAGGCTCGATTGACATCTTAGTAGTTCCCGATAGTGGAGTGGAGTGCAGGGACACCACAGCGAACATAAGCTTACAAGGAGCTCAGGCTGTTTAATATCCTTGAAACAGCTGAACTCCAGGCAAAATAAAAAAAAAATAATAATTCACCCTTGCACTGCAAGGATTACATGCTCTTTTTTGTCTAGGGTACCTTTAAACGCAGTTTTACTTAAAGTGGTTCCAAAACCTAAACATTTTTTACTTTAATACAGGGGTCTCAAACTGGCAGCCCTCCAGCTGTTGCGAGACTACATGTTCCATCATGCCTCTGCCTGTGGGAGTCATGCTTGTAACGGTCAGCCTTGCAATGCCTCATGGGACTTTCAGGTTCGCAACAGCTAGAGGGCTGCCAGTTTGAGACTCCTACTTTAATGCAATCCCTGTATTAAAAAAGGTAAAATAATTTCCAGTAGCAGTATCGCTCCATCAACCCCCTTTAGGCCCCTTTCACACTGACGGACCGCTCAGGTCCACCTGTCAGTTTTGACGGCGGACCTGAACGGGCGCTCCATGCTAGTCTATGGAGCGACGGATGTCAGTGGTGACATGTCCGCTGACATCCGACCCGGTCCGATCCACCAAAAGCAGACGGATGGCCCTACGTCTGGATCCGTCGCTGGCGGATCGGATTGGGTGAGATCTGATGAAAACGAACACGCTGTCCGTTTTCATCCAATCTCTCCATAGAGACCAGCGGCGCTCGACAAGCCCCTCCCCGCTCAGTGAGCAGAGAGGGACTTGTCATCCGCCGGCTCAGCGGAGATCAACGGAGAGATCTCCCGCTGAGCCGGCGGACAGAGGCGGACTCCATGCAAGCGGATCAGCCTCGTGTGAAAGGGGCCATATACTTACAAGTGAGTGCTCACTCGTTTCAGCACTGTGCCCATCTTTAGCGGCTTTCTCCCTCCTCTAACAGGTTTTGCTGAGGCATGGTGGAGCATGGGGTGGGGCCAAACTGCCCTGTGCATGTCTATGGACAAGGGCAGCGCAGCTCGGGATGGAGCCTGCACGTGTGCTCCTATAGGAAGCGGCTTCCTATGGGGGCACAGAGAGAAAAAGGAGGAGCCAGGAATACCAACGGGGGACCCCAAACGAGGGGGATCACAGCCCCCTCTGTGCAATTCCATTGCACAGAGCAGGTAAGTATAACATGTTTGTTATTAAAAATAAATAAATAAGACTTTACACTTCATGCAACAAATCCCCGGACTCTGCTTCTCCTTGGTGCCTCATCATTAAGGTATTATTGCATGCAATGCAGGACCAACATTCCTCATTGTTGATTGCCAGGGTAGCGAGGGATAAAGTAAGTAAAAATGCTTTTCAAATGGTATCCTAGACAAAAATAGCTGGGCACACACACACACCAAGCATTTAAAACTGCAGTAAAACACATCTAAAAAGTGTGAATATGATGATGATGATGTGTGATGATGATGATGATGATGATGATGATGAATCATGAGCCACGTGCATTTTTTTCATCCAATGTAGTGCATTGACAGCCTATTCATAACGAACGCATTGCCTAAACACAACGCATGTAAAGATGCACATTAACAAGCATGCATCAATGCACCACAACGGATTGCTTTAGAGTCTGTTCACACCTGTGTGACCTAACGTGCATTGTCCAATGCATGATAAGGCACACGACTGCCATTATTGTTTAGAGGGAACCTTTCACACCCATGCCATGTGTTTGAAAAATAGTACAGGTACGTGGTTCATCAATGCATGTGTTTGGCCACATAGGCTTTAATGGCAGTGCATGGAAAAAAACCAGCATTTTCATTCATTTTAGCACATGCCAACAAGCCCACACCCTCTAACAACCTCTACTTTATTCGACCTTCAAGGATACAAAAAAAGCAGAATGAATGAAAAAGAACAAAAACAAGCTGAAAAATCGCAGGAAATGCAAACGCAAAAAGGTGTGATTTAGTGTGAATGGACCCCAAATGAGCAACGGAACCCAAAAGGCAGCCAGCTTTGTCTGCCACTAAACCTCAGTATGGAGACAGCGACTGAAAAGACAAAACATGGGACCCTAATGGTATGCATCTGTTCTTCGTTCTACCAATGACGGGTAGAAACTCCAGTGATATCTCAACTCTGGCAGGAGCCGGAGCAGAGGCCTGCAGCCAGTTATTGAGAAGGTTTTTCTCCTTCTCTCTTGCCGAGCCTTTATATCAGGAGAGACAGGATGATGTCACCGTGTAATTTTTCTGCTCTGTCACAGCCCGGGGAGAGATCCGAGACCACCAGGAAAACACTCAAAGCTCTGCAGCTTTCAAGAAGAGAACAGGGCAGCATATCAAGGGTTAAAGGATGTTTCAACAGCATCAGATGATGACATTAAATTAAAGGTCGGCCTTTTCATGAATTGAAATGCATAAACCTGGAATCCGGGGGGGGGGGGGGGGGGGAGAGAAAAAAGACAGTAAGGTGGGGTGGCCATTTCTAAAGCAGCTGGCGAAAGATAGCATTACGTGTCTGTCACCTCTAGCCTTACCACCATTTAAAAAAAAATAAATGTAAAATGGCAAACCAGCCAAATAAAATACTGTCAAAGAAAAAAAAAAGCAAGGCATACAAAAGGTTAAAAAAAAAATGGCAAACCAGCCAAATAAAATATGTCAAAGAAAAAAAAAATAAAACAAAAGGTTAAAAAAAAAATACACTACAGTAATTATTTCTTTTGGTGGTATTTTTTGTTATTATTATTTTTGTCATTATTATTGATAAATAGGCAACATATGACACTTTTGAAGGCCCTGGAGCACCAGGACATGACACGTGACACTGACGTGGCACTGATAGGTGGCCCATTTAGATCAATGCTTATGCGTTTATTTTTATTTTTTAATTGTAGAGTTAGGCAGAGTTGTTATGCATCAACATGTTTAACAACCAGTGACCAAAGCTTGTTACCTGTTGGGAAACAGATCAATACAATGGGGGTTATTTACGAAAGGTAAATCCACTTTGCAGGGCAGTCACTGTAAATCTGAGGGGATCTGAAATGGTGACAGGTGGATGGTGACAGGCGGATGGTGGCACAGGCGGATGGCACTGGCAGATGGCACTAATATGTGGCACTGATGGCGGCAGGTGAATGGGGACAGGTGGATGGTGACAGGCGGATGGTGGCAGGCGGATGGTGGCAGGTGGATGGCGGCAGGTGAATGGGGACACAGATCGCACATTTAGTTTTTTTTTTTTTTTTCTTACTTACGGCGCTGCAGCCGTTGTTCTCTCTCTCCCCACACGCTGTCTGTGTGAGGAGAGAGAGAGCGGCGCTGACAGATGATCTCATATGTTTCCATATGAGATCATCTCTCATTGGACACGCCGATCTCACTGTAAACGGCCGCTGTAATTGGCCGTTTACAGCGATCTGTGACCGGCCGTGTCCGACGGACACGGCCAGCACAGAACTTCCCCGATGCGCGCGCTCTCAGGAGCGCGCATTAGGGAAGTAAACAACAGGACGTCCAGGGACGTCCTCCCTGCAGGGAGCGTCCGCGCTGCAGCCGTCTTTCGGCTATAGCGCGGGCACGAAGAGGTTAACAACCAGTGACCAAAGCTTGTTACCTGTTGGGAAACAGATCAATACAATGGGGGTTATTTACGAAAGGTAAATCCACTTTGCAGGGCAGTCACTGTAAATCTGAGGGGTAGATCTGAAATGAGGGAAGCTCTGCTGATTTTATCATCCAATCATGTGCAAGATAAAATGCTGTTTTTTATTCCTTGCATGTCCCCCTCGGATTTACAGCAACTGCACTTTCAAGTGCACTTGCAGTGCAAAGTGGATTTGCCTTTCGTAAATAACCTCCAATGTGTTTCCATTGACTCCTATGAGCCTCTCACTGCACTAAATCATGGACAACAGCACTGAGATAGGAACAGAAATTATTTGCAATATGGGGAATTACAACATATCTGTTTAATGTGTTAAAAATGGGCTAAAAGATTAGGGGAGAAAATGAAAAAATGTTTTGGCCTTTTATAAAATCGGTGTAAATTAGGAACAAAAAAAAATGGCAAGAAGGAGCGCATTTTTGAATTATAAACAGACCCCTTTGTTGCTGAAGAGCTACAATACCCTGCCTAAAGTGAATCTAAACCCCTCTCCTATACCCAGTGAAGTGAACAGCCTCAGATGATACACGGGGATGAAACAAATCTCCCTACATAAAGTTTTACATGTATATCTGCTGTCTTCTTTTTTCTACACTCTTTGGAAAGTGCAGAACATGTGTGTTAGAATCTTTCTTTCTCATTCGGCAGAGGTTGTGGAGTCTGGGCTTACACTGCCTGAGAGCTGATTGGAGGAAAGGCACACACCCACCCTCCACATAGGCAGAGGAAGGAACAAACATGCAGAGCTGTGGTCTGAATAGACAGGCTCTCTGCTAAACTACATCTAAGCTCCCTCTCCCCGACACAAATTTTATTGTATCTCACATGTAGGAGAACTTGTCAGAAGTGACAATGCTGATAACAGAGGAACCGAGCACTAAAAACAAAAAAACGGCACTCAGACCTTTGGAGAGAGATAATAAACATTACAGATATATGTGCCTAGGTCAGATTTCATGAATGGGGTTTACAACCATTTAAAATGCCAAAGTCAAAGTGAAGGGACATGGAGTTGCATGATAGACAGAAGGGTACTCAAAGACAAGCAATGATCACCCGACCCGATTTACAAATTTGATTTTAAGAAACAAAAAAAAAAAAAAAGCAGCAGATCCTACTGTAAACTGTAAATGGGAAGAGGTCTCTCTGCCCACCTGAACGAATTTCCCAGTCTACATTGACCTATTAACCTTAGGGGTAAAGTTGGTCAACCAGGCAGTTTTTTTTTTCCACCGATACCCTGAGAGAACACCAGCACTGGGCCAAGATAAGCACCTGACCGCCTTATATCTACAGATGGCTCATCCTGCACAGAACTTAAAAGAAGAAATTGAGATTGAGGATCTTATGAGTAAAAATTGTTTCAACAGCCTAATTCGACTCCTGATCCATAAAGTCATAGATATAACGGTGCAGGTAACAATATGGGTCTGACAGGACTATAAACTGTATAACCATAGCAGATTAACATTATACCATAGTTACATCCTAGGCTTGACACAATCCAATAGGCCTGATCCAGAGGTGATCATTTAAACACTGAAGTAAAGGTGGGGGGGGACACACCATAGCCAATCACCCATCCTGGAGAATTCTAGCCGTTCACTGTCATTTAAAAAATACATTTCTGGATTTTGTAGATATTGCATAGCAATGGATATACTCCAGGGAACAAGGAGGCCTTAAAGTGACACCTTCATCAAGGCAACAGTGGCAAGCCTTTTAAAGAGGTTGTAAAGTCAGAAGGTTTTTTATTTCTTAATGCATTCTATGCATTAAGATTCCTACTTACAGAGGGAGACAACCGGAAGTAAGAGGAAATCTACCCCTAAGAAGGGAAATTCACTTCTGCAAGGCTTCATATGTACACGGGACATTTTTACAACCTCTCCTGAATGATTTACCATATTTTTCGGACCATAAGATGCACTTTTTTCCCCTAGAAATATGGGGGGAAATGTATATTCGCACCATAAGACGCAGAGATCAGACACCGCCCCCCCATCGCCGCTGGCACCGCTTCCCGCCGCCGCTGGAAGAGACAGGAGAGCGGGGGACAGACATCCAAACCCCCTGTGGGAGCCAAGCGATCTCCCGGCTGGGCCTGCCTGACACTGCTCCTGAGACAGGATGGGATAACATCAGGTAATGCTGTGTTTGTGCCAATGGTCAGTCTGCATTATGATCACTCTGCATTACTGGCAGTGGTCACTCTGCGTTTATGGCAGTGGTCACTCTGCGTTTCATGGGCACTGCAAAATATTTTAGTACACCATTTGGTTCAGAAGAATCTTTTTTTCTTGTTTTCCTCCTCTAAAACCTAGGTGAGTCTTATGGAGCAAAAAATACGGTAACTTGACAGATAGTAACACACGTTTAAAACATCCTTTTTTCCGCGTTTACATGCCACGTTTTTTTTTTATAAATTATAATTATATATATTTTTATTTATTTTTTTTTTTTCAAAAACAGCCAAAAATGAAAAACGCCTGTAAACAAAACGTTTGAAATGCCTCTTAACTCAGCTTCTGAACCCATTTTTTGTGTTCCAAAAAAAGCCTCTAAACTCAACTGCCTAGAAACAACCCTGTGTACATGTACTGATAAGATAACAGAGGAGAGTTCAGGAGCAGTTGAAAAAAATGCCCAACTGCTCCTAAGGCCGGGTTCACACTGGTACGACAAACGCTTCGACATTGGGAGCTCATTTCGCATGACCTTTGGTCTGGATTCTAAGGAGAACCCCACAATTCCGACAGACAAAGTGCCGCGCATGCTCAGAATAAATTACGAGATGAAAGCTTTTGGCTACTGGCCTCTTTATAGTCCCGTCGTACGTCACCTCGTTCTGAACGATCGTATTTTCCGACAACTTTGTGTGACCGCGTGTATGCAAGACAAATTTGGGTCAAAATCTGTCAGATTTTGTCGTCGGAATGTCCAACCGTGTGAACAGGGCATAAGACTGGGATGCCAATAAATTTCATGTGCGTGCAAAGGCAGGTATCCTAATAATTTTGGTAATATAGTGTGTGTGTGTGTGGAGAAATATATATAGTAAGATTGGGGTTATCAGACTCAAACGGTAGAGTACGTCAGTACAAAACTATTTTTAAGGGCCTGGTAGCCCATGAAAAAGTTCACAAAAACATCAGTACCCACGCAGGGGGGGTTCCACCATTACTGTATCTTGAACACCCAATACTTTAGCCTCCTGGCTTACATTTTTCCCATACGGCTGATTCAGGCCTTTAGCCTAGGCCTTAGATCTGCTCCTCAGACCCAAAAGAGTTTCCTAGAATGAAGCTCTCTCCTAGCTCACTCCTGATCAGCGCCTTGCTGCTCTGTCACCAAGTACGTCTGCCTCCTGCAGACATGCACACTCTGGCTGCCCCATGCAGCCGCTGATTCCTCTCAAAGGAATGGGAGTCCAGGAGTCCACCTGACTCCCATGCACAGACTTCCTGTCTGTTGGGTGGAACCCTGAGCCATAGCCAGGTCAAAACTAAATAGCCCAGCACACAGCTGTGAAATCAGCATGCCTTTCTCTCCAAAATCTGGTGAAAACCAGCAATCCTCCAGGTAGCAAAGGGTCCTGCATCCACATTATATATACACACACAGACACACACACACACACACACACACATTTCTCTCTACACACGATGAGCTCAGGCATGTTCACAACCCGCACGTGCAGAGCCCGCCAGGAAGTTGGTACTGCACAGCGCTAATCACAGGCAGTGAGACATTTTCCCTATCCGTGGCTGCGGAGATCGAGAAATGTCTCACTGCCTGTGATTAGCGCTGTGCAGTACCAACTTCCTGGCGGGCTCTGCATGTGCGAGTTGTGAACACGCCTGAGCTCATACTTAATTGTGATCACTGACAGGTAAACTGAATAACATTCATTATGTCATTACGATGGTATCTAAAAATCAGTGGCACATAGATTGCAAGTAAACATGTTGTCCATGAAGTTGATGTGTTGAAAACAGAAAAATGGGCAACGCTGTTTGTTGTATATGTGGCTGCATAGCTGCAGACCATTCAGGGTTCTCATGCTGTCCCGAGTCCACAGCCAAAAGAGCCTAAAATGGAAATGAGAGCATCAGAACTTGACCATGGAGCAGCAATGGAGGAAGGTGGTCTTATCAAATGGAATACGTTTTCTTTTGCCTGATGTGGATGATCCTGACAAAAGGATGCACAATGGGAAGAAGGAAACCTTGGTCCTGCCTTTCATGTGGACATGTACCACCTACCTAAACACTGTTGCTGACCAAGTACATCCCTTCATTGAAAAGGTATTCTCTGATGGCAATGGCACTTTTAGAAGGATAATGCACAGGAACACAAGAGTTTGAGGTGTTGACACCCTCAAAAATTCTCCAGATCTCAATCCATCTAGCATCTGTGGGATGTGCTGGAAAAAAAAGACCAATCCATGGAGGTCCCACCTCACAACTCACAGGACTTAAAGGATCCACTGACAGCTTGGTGCCAGATTTTATACATTTTCAACATAACTTTAGATGTCTGAGGGTGTCCATGGCGCATGGGTAAAGGCTGTTTTGGTGGTAAAAGGGGACCTACTGAATATAAGGTTGGTCATCATAATGTTATGGCTGATCTGTGTATGTATGTATTTTATTTTTATCGGCATATGAAATGACAAACATTGGACTCGCTACAGCAGTCCTTTTGCATTTGCATTAAAAAAAGTGTTAAAGCCTGAAATCTGGAAACATATTTGGGTAGGTAGTGACAGGCTGTATATTTTATATAGTAGTACAAAATCATCAACCGTTATTGATAACTGATCAATCATTCTAATTAATCAGTCAAGGCTTGATGATACCAGCCCCCCCAGCAAATTCATAGTATGATTTATTTCTGAAATGCCAATATTACAACCTCACGGTGATTACATACAATTACCTATATCAGGCTGGCAGTGCCTACTGTGAATTACTCATAGCATTCTGGTAACATTCAACAGGAACCCACACAGAGCAAAGCTGTATGTGGGATGCAGCCCTCCCTTCAGAACTTCATCACAGCTTGGCAAGACAAAACCTGGCCATAGAGGAGTCCATTTTTTTTTTTTTATTTAACCAACGGGTTTAAAGAAAAAAAAATAAAAGAAAAAAAATAAAATGACCCAACTCCCCCATTTACGCATTCGAGGTGGATAGGGGAATCCTTTCCACTGTGTCATTGTATTCTGACAGTGGGGAGGCGATCGAGAGGACATTTTCCAGGAGGATTGTTGTACAGAATTCAACTGATAGATCAACTTCTGTACAACTACAGTGTCCACACTGGGATCAAAATTCAGCCAATTGAGCAGGGAATGTTGATCCACCTATGGGCATCTTAAGAAATATTTGAGGAATATAGTATTGTCTGGGATTAAAGAGAACCACTCATAACTGCACTTTTGCAAAAATTACCCAGACTTACATTAGTATAATGGTAGACAATTACATATGAAAGATGTAGATTAACTCATAATTACCTGACGCCTGTCAGTGTAAAAGGCAAAACAGGAGGACTGAAAAAGCAGGTGCACCATTCCGAATTAGAGAGTGTTTATACCATCCTTATGAGGATTAAGAAGGTATAATGTTGGTGATTGTGAATCAGTTTATTAAAGGGAAACAAGATAATGTGTTGGGGATCTACTGTATGTCCACTTCATCAGGCTACAATAGACTTCATCTGCGTTAATCAAGGGGATGTAGAGTCTCAAAAAAAGAGCCCAATGCATTTCTAGAATCTGCATCCTCTATTATGGCTACAACAGACTTGGTCTGCTTTGATAAAAGGAATGCAGATCCTCAAAATGCACTGGCTTATATTCCTGTATGACCATACTTCTCTTGTGGGTCACAGGAGTGCACTTACTTTTGTGACCCAGAGTCAGCTAACAGTGGGCTATTGCCTGCTATCTGCAGACGTGGCAGAGCTGCTCCAGGATCTGGAAGGATCTCGACAATATTGTTGGGATCCACCTAGATGCCTTATCAGCAGATGACTCAAATCTCTCCAGCCTGATGCTTCAGTGAGCACTGGAGGGGCAGAGTAGAGCCAACATCATGCTGCCCACTCAGGGGCTGGGAGACAGTCTGTGAGCTCCTACATTTGCTCAAGTAGCTAATATCAAAAATAAAAATGCTTGAATGCAGACTGACAAAGGAACTGGAAGGAACAGACTGGCAAAGTAAATGAAGATGGATTTACATACATCTTTCATATGGAAGCCTGCATGAATATAAATATCTTTAAACTAAATATTCAGATCCTCACATGACCCCAATCATGGCTGGTTTTCTTTAGATGGAACAAGCCAAGTGGAGTCACGCATACTGTATCAGAACACGGCAGCCCCAAGTATACTTCATATCAGAGCCCGACAGTGCCCAGAATAACCCATTGAGCAGTCTAACTATGCCCAAAATAAACTATATCAAGATGCTGGCAAAACCCATACAGCTTGTATCACATCCGGGCAGGGCCATTCACAATGCATGTGAACGTTCAGAGCAAAGCCCAATGTATTTCTGATCAACACCAAAATTAACCCAGCCTGGCATTGTCCATTATAGCTACTGGCAGATACAGAAGTGACAAAACACAGCTATGACAGCACTCAGGATGAAATCTGTCACTGCTGGGCAGTGCCCTGAGCCACATACTGATCAGTGCCCATTATGACGTACATAACGGTGGAGAATTTAGAACAGTATCACAGCCTGGAAATGCTAAAAACATTGTGTAATATATATATATATATATATAATATATATATAAAAATCGACATGTAAAACCACAAGTGTGTTGCATATCGTGGAATACAAATGCCAGCATGACATCGAAAGGCTGGTAGCCTCTGCAATGTAAACCACATATTGGCCGTATTCAGTGTAATGCGTTTCACAAGCTCGTAATAATACCCATTATAAATCAAAGCAAAGTGTACCAACAAGTTGGCAGCACCCTGCAAAATGCACACTTTTCCCTTTCAGTGGCCATTATAATGTATGAAAAAGGCTGTCAGTGCCATGAACAGCACAAATATGGGGGTGCCCAGTATCTATTACGGTACAATATATCAGAAGCGGACCATGCCAAGGATGGTATTGGTAACTGGCTGATACCGCCCAGTATAATATACATGACCAGCTGATGGTGTCCTGTATAGCCTATATGCCTGGCAGATAGTGCCATGTATAGTGTGTGTGTGTGGTGTGTGTGTGTGTGTGTGTGTGTGTGTGTGTGTGTGTGTGTGTGTGTGTGTGTGTGTGTGTGTGTGTGTGTGTATATATATATATATATATCTATCAAGCTGGCAGTGCCCTGCATAGTATACATGAAAGGCTGGCAGTGCCATGTACAACATATATGACCAGCTGGCTGAGCTCATACTGTAAATATGACAGGCTGGCAGTGTGGTGTGTGTGATATATTATACAGGGGGTCCCCGAGTTACGAACTCGTTAGGGACTGGCCCCGTGTACGGAAGTCGGAAATGTTCGTAAGTCGGCGCGCATGCGCAGACCGACAAATACGGAGATTTCCGGACATTTCCGATGTTCCGTCTGTTGCCGTTCTGCGCATGCGCGGCAAATTACGGACATTTCCGTCATTTTTCGACGCTCCATATGGCCGCGCATGCGCAGAACGGCCGAAAACCACAGAAAAATGGCGGAGGGTCCCCGCAGCACCCCGTTCGTAAGTAGGGGTTGTTCGTAGGTCGGGTGTTCGTAAGTCGGGGACCCCCTGTATCACATATATACACAGACACACACACACACACACACACACACACACACACACACCACACACACACACACACACACACACACACACACACATTATATATAGCTGGTGGATGCCCAGTATATCTCATATGACAGGCTAGAATTTCCTAGAATATTATCTCAAACGGCTAGTATTGCCCTATATAGTACATATGAAAGGCTGGCAGTGCCCAGTATAATAATATATATTACAGACAGGCAGTACCACATATAAAATGACAGTCTGACAATGCCCAGTGCATTGTATATGGCAGGCTGATATTGGACTATATAGTATATATATATATATATATATATATATATATATATATCATAGGCTGGCAGTGGTCTGTGTAGTATGTATGAGATTGGCAGTGGCCAGTAATTTTTGCATTGTCCAGCATATATCACAGGCTGGCAGTGCCCAGTATAGTATACATGGCATAGTCTGGCAGTTCCCAGTAAAGTATATATGGCAGGCTAGCAGTGGCCAGTATAGTGTATATGTACACACACATAGAACGCTATGTACGCTCTATAGTATAATATATGTATGGATGGATGGCAGTACCTAGAACAGTGTGTGTGTGTGTGTGTGTGTGTGTGTGTGTGTGTGTGTGTGTGTATGTGTATGTATATGTATATGTATATATATATAGATATATATATATTTATGAACAGGCTGGCAATGCCCAGTATAACATAACAGGTTGGCAGTGCCCAGTATAACATATCTGAAAGGTTGACAGTGTTCAGTATAGTGTGTGTGTGTATATGTATATATATATAAGGCTGGCAGCGCCCAGATTAGTATATATGAAAGGTTGGCAATGCCCAGTAAAGTACATATGACAGGTTGGCAGTGCCCAGTATAGAGTATGTGACAGGTTGGCAGTGCCCAGTATAGTATATATGAAAGGTTGGCAGTGCCCAGTATAGTAAAGCTGACAGGCTGGCAATGCCCAGTATAGTAAATCTGACAGGCTGGCAATGCCCAGTATAGTAAATCTGACAGGCTGGCAATGCCCAGTATAGAATATATATGAAAGGCTGGCAATGCTTAGTATAACAGGCTGGCAGTGCCCAGTATAGTAAATATGAAAGGCTGGCAGTGCCCAGTAGAGTGTAAATATACAGGCAGTGCTCGGTATAGTACTGATGTCATAGGCTGGCAGTGCCCAGTACTGTGCCCCGC
Organism: Lithobates sylvaticus; assembly: GCA_028564925.1. NCBI lineage: Eukaryota > Metazoa > Chordata > Amphibia > Anura > Ranidae > Lithobates > Lithobates sylvaticus. Next base: position 160,589,610 of record CM053029.1, on the reverse strand, counting down.
TATCGATAGAATGCCCCCCTCCCCCAAGGCGCTGTACTGTGACCAGGCTGGGTATCTGCTCATGTGATGGGTAACATCATTTGATCACCTCCGGCTCCCCCATCACCGTGCACCCCATCCCCAGCCTCACCTGCACCGCTGTCCCTGCTCCCCTCACTCCGGTCCAGGGCGGAGAGCGGATCGGGCTGTGACGTGCGCCTTCCCCAGCCGAGCAGAATGTCCCAGCTGGGACACCGTACACCCTTGTCCCCGCCCCGTCCACTACTAGCCTCCGCCCATCCGGTTCCACCCCGCCCACCCGCTCCGTGACTGGCATCGCAACGCTGGCGAGGGAGCGTTACGTCATCCTTCTGTGCGCCTCTTCCGGCTCGTCCCGCCGTCGGCCGCCATGTTGAGAAGGTCAAGAAGGCTACAAAAGGATGTCAGTGTGTCCTCTGGCCAGCCCGCTGCTGAGTGTGCGGAATAAGAAGGAGAAGCCTTATTTATGTCCCTGATGTGTATAACGTTCCCTGCAATGTGAAATAAAATAGTTTTATGATACACGGTTATAAACATAAAGAGGACCTGTCATTAATATACACATGAGAACCGCCATTGTGAAATCTGAGATCATTGTTGTCATTTGGTTTTTTTTGTTTTAGACATAATGGACTTCATATCCTGGATGTTGGTGATTTATAATAAATTGCAGTGGCACATTATGTCGGCTCAAACCACGAAAAAAGGATGTGGGGGGACTGGAACCCCCGAATGTAAGAAGGATGACCAAATAATTGTCATTGATGAGATTCAGTTTAAAGAGACCCTGCCTCAAAGTATAAAAATTGCAGGTAAAAGCACAAAAAGCAGTTTAAATTATTGCAGCATTTTTTTATCTCCATAAATTTTTTTTTTTTTTAATTTACTTGCAATGTACCTCTGAATTTGCTAGACATGTGACTGTTCCAGGAGAGTGAGATAGCCCCCTCTTTGCATATGTTCATGTCTTCTAGTGCCATGTCTGTGCTAACCTTTATGTATGGAATGAAGGGGGATACTATATAGCAGTGATGGCAAACCTTGGCACTCCAGATGTTTTGGAACTACATTTCCCATGATGCTCCACTACAGAGTGCATGAGCATCATGGATAATGTAGTTCCAAAACATCTGGGGTGCCAAGGTTCGTAATCACAGCTATATAGTGTCACTTTCGTGACATCTCTGGGTTTGCTGTCCATCTAACATGGTGGCACCCTGCAACTAGTCTCATGGATTTTCCCTGTCTACACAAGGGAGGCGTTTACAACTGAATAACATGCATAAAATACATTTAGACAGGAATCAGCTCACATAGGTGAGAACACACATGCAATCCGATTCCAGTGCCAGAGGGAAAAAAAAGTCCCTGCACAGCCATCGCATGTGATCGGCACCAGTGATGGCACTAACGCCGTTAAAGTAAACGGCGTTACGTAACGCCGTTACTTAGAGGGTAACGAGTAATCTAACTGATTACTCTTCCCCTCGCGGTAACGGCGTTCCCATTACTGGGGCGGCGTTACCGCAATTACCCGCCGCGATCGCGGAGCCGTCCGCGGCCTCGGCCTTCGGAAAGGCCGCGGCTTCGGCCTAGCTCCGGAGCGGCGGCCGACGGGTGCACCAAGATGGCCGCCGCTCCGGCCTAGCTCCAGAGCGGCGGCCATCTTGGTGCACCCGTCAGCCGTTTACAATGGGATTGCTCCGTCAAATGACGGAGCGATCACTTTGTAAACAAACCGGCGTCAAGATGACGCTGGTCTCCCATCTGTGTACAGATCTGTACAGTGGAGGGGAGAGATCTGATGGCAGCAGCCATCCCTCCATACCCTGCCCCTACTCTGCAACACCCTGCTAATACTGCGCAATACTCTGCAACACCCTGCCAATACTGCGCAATACTCTGCAACACCCTGCCAATACTGCGCAATACTCTGCAACACCCTGCAATACTCTGCAACACCCTGCCAATACAGCGCAATACTCTGCAACACCCTGCCAATACTGCGCAATACTCTGCAACACCCTGCCAATACTGCGCAATACTCTGCAACACCCTGCCAGTGCCACTACTGCGCAATACTCTGCAACACCCTGCCAGTGCCACTACTGCGCAATACTCTGCAACACCCTGCCAATACTGCGCAATACTCTGCAACACCCTGCCAATACTGCGCAATACTCTGCAACACCCTGCCAATACTGAGCAATACTCTGCAACACCCTGCCAGTGCCACTACTGCGCAATACTCTGCAACACCCTGCCAGTGCCACTACTGCGCAATACTCTGCAACACCCTGCCAATACTGCGCAATACTCTGCAACACCCTGCCAATACTGCACAATACTCTGCAACACCCTGCCAGTGCCAATACTGCGCAATACTCTGCAACACCCTGCCAATACTGCGCAATACTCTGCGACACCCTGCCAATACTGCGCAATACTCTGCAACACCCTGCCAATACTGTGCAATACTCTGCAACACCCTGCCAATACTGTGCAATACTCTGCAACACCCTGCCAATACTGTGCAATACTCTGCAACACCCTGCCAATACTGCGCAATACTCTGCAACACCCTGCCAATACTGCGCAATACTCTGCAACACCCTGCCATACCCTGCAACACCCCGTCATACCCCGCCACACTCTGCAATACGCGGTAATACCCAGCCATACTCGGCGATACCCAGCCGTACCCAGCTATACCCAGACAATATTACAGTTGGGGAGATGACGTGGATATTACAGTGGGGGCTTTATGGTGGTGGAATTTTCAAAGGTTTTTGCAAATTCAATTATCTGCTGATCCGAAAAATGATCCGATCCGTGACTCTGCAACGATCCGATCCATGAGTTTGGGGGGGACAGATGTACAGGGGGGGAACAGATATATGTGTGGGGGGGGGACAGACGTGTAGTGGGGTACAGAGGGGGAACAGATATATGTGTGTGGGGGGGACAGACGTGTAGTGGGGTACAGAGGGGGAACAGATATATGTGTTGGGGGGGAAATAGACGTGCAGGGGGGAATGCGCCCCTTGCTTACAGCAGGGGCGGATCCAGGGGGGGGCAACGGGGCAATTGCCCCCTCCGAGAATGTAGGTGAGTGATTGGGCGGGCAGGCGGCTCCACGGCTGAGAGCCCGGGTGGCTCCGTTTGTGAGAGAGCGGGCCGCTCCGCGGGTGGGCCGGGCGCCTTGGTTGGTGTCGGTGAGCAGCTGTGCGGGCCGCGGCTAGATGACAGTGTGTGCGCCGGGCTGCTGGCCAATCAGGGAGCCGGCGGGCGGGGGAGCAGAGAGATGACATCATCTCTCACTGCCGGCGCCCGCCCGGCATCCCTGCAGTTCCGCCCTCACTCACTCACTCACTGTGCAGTGTGCAGGCAGCCGCGGCAGCAGAGAGATTACATGATCTCTCTGCTGCTTGACTGGTAATCTGCTGCCTGACTCTGGGACACAGAAAGACAATTATAGCAGGCAAGTGACAATCCGCAACATGTGGCATGGGACGTGGCAAGTGACAATCTGCAATGCGTGGCATGGGACGTGGCAAGTGACAATCTGCATCTGGTGACAGGCGACGTGGCAAGTGAAAATCCGCAACATGTGGCATGGGATGTGGCAAGTGACAATCTGCAATGCGTGGCATGGGACGTGGCAAGTGACAATCTGCATCTGGTGACAGGCGACGTGGCAAGTGACAATCTGCAACATGTGACATGGGAAGTGGCAAGTGACAGGCGACGTGGCAAGTGACAATCTGCATCTGGTGACAGGCGACGTGGCAAGTGAAAATCCGCAACATGTGGCATGGGATGTGGCAAGTGACAATCTGCAATGCGTGGCATGGGACGTGGCAAGTGACAATCTGCATCTGGTGACAGGCGAAGTGGCAAGTGACAATCTGCATCTGGTGACAGGCGAAGTGGCAAGTGACAATCTGCAATGCGTGGCATGGGACGTGGCAAGTGACAATCTGCATCTGGTGACAGGCGACGTGGCAAGTGACAATCTGCGACATGTGACATGGGAAGTGGCAAGTGACAGGCGACGTGGCAAGTGACATCTGCATCTGGTGACAGGCGACGTGGCAAGTGACGTGGCAAGTGACAATCTGCAACATGTGACATGGGAAGTGACAAGTGACAGGCGACGTGGCAAGTGACAATCTGCATCTGGTGACAGGCGACGTGCAAGTGACAATCCGTAACGTGTGGCAGGTGACAGTGGCAAGTGACACGCTCGGGGCTCCTACTGATTCTGCATTATGGTGAGTTGAACCATTCCATTTTTTAATACAATGTAATAATAGTAATAATGCGCTTCAATCATCCTGACACCATAACAACCATGGTGACGGGATGATTGAAGCGCTAACACCAGCCATTTCCTCAATAAATTTACCCCAAAAAAAGTATTTTCTGGCAGTGCCCCTCCCGACACTAGGCTCTGGATCCGCCCCTGGCTTACAGTAATACTAGACCCGCCCCTAAGAATCTAAAAAAAAAATCAGTTACTTTGCTGAGTAACTAATTACTTTTGTAGTAACTGAGTTACTAACTCAATTACTTTTTGGGAGAAGTAATTTGTAATGTAACTAATTACTTTTTTAAAGTAAGATGACCAACACTGATCGGCACCACAATGCGGGTGTGACTCACATGCAATGTCTGTGTTCGCAAATACTGTGAACCCAGGCTTAAAGTAGTTGTAAACTTCAGACATGAACTATAAACAAAGCATATCCCTCTATAGTGTGTACTTGTCTGAATTAAGAGCACTACGGCTTGGTTCACACCTATGCAGCTTGCTTTTGATTAATTTCTGCGGTGCTTTTTGCGATGCGTTTTTGCACACATGTTTTTTCCTGCGTTTTTTGATGCATTTTTTTTTGCCAAATTTGTTGTTGGGCAGATTAAAAAACACAAATTGTGGAAACATTGTGGTAAAATCTCAGCAAAAAAACACACTACATGCTTTTCTGCAGCTTCTCCATTGAAGTCTATTGAACCAAAACGCACAATTTTGCGTTTAAAAAAGCCCCTGACCCTTTCCAAAAATGCTGCGGCTGAAAAAAGCATAGATACGAACGTGTCCCATGGGAAACATGTTAAAGCGGAGTGCCACCCAAAAATGGAGCTTCCGCTTTAAGGCAGGTGACCTCCTGACATGCCACATATGGCATGTCATTTTTTTGGGAGGGTGGTACCCTCTTTTCAGAGGGTCCCAGCTCCCACTTCCTTCTGACGCACCGCAGCACTGGAAGGGAGATCACCTCTCCCCCCTCCCTCTCGACAATCATCTGGGTCACGTCACAGGTCACAGATGATTGCCCGGCCAGTCAAGGCGCATGGCTCGCGCACCCACAGTTACAATCCCGGCTCCGCAGAGAGACGGGAGAGACGAGTGGGGCTTCGTTCCCCTGCATCGCTAGACCCTGGGACAGGTAAGTGTCCGATTAAAAGTCAGCAGCTGCAGTATTTTAAGCAGAACTCTGCTTTAACGGGACTGTAGTGTGTTTCTGCAAAAAGCACTAAAAACCGCATATGTGTGAACCAGGCCTAAGTGTAATTCCTGTCTGCAGGGCCGGATTAACATAGGGGCTATTGGAGCTGCAGCTCCAGGCCCCTTTCTCAAGATAGGCCCATTTGCCCAAAAAAAAAAAAAAAAAAAAAAAAAAGATCGACTTCGAGGGTTGTAGCTCAGCGACCAGGAGTCATAGAGACTCCCCATTTGGTGAGTATGTAGCTAAATACCTACTTCAACACTGGTTAAAATATGGGGCTGCTATCATCTATAGTTCCAGAGATACAGGGCTGCTTGAGCAGTCGGTCAGAAGCTCCATACAGAGCGGCCAGTATAAATACAAGCTGGAACACTCTGCAGCAGACTGAGAGGATGAGATCACAGAGCTTATAATAATTTATTTGTATATTACTTATGATAATTAACCCCTTGCTACCCAGGCCAATTCTGACACTTCTCTCCTACATGTAAAAATCATCATTTTTTTTTGATAGAAAATTACGCAGAACCCTCAAGCATTATTTATATATTGTTTTCCATTTTCCCTATGGAATAAAATGGTGGCCTTTGCAACTTTTTATGTTACACGATATTTGCGCAGCAATTTTTTAAAAGTTTTTTTTTGGGAAAGAAACTGTTTCATTCATAAAAAAACACTAAAGTTAGCACGATTTTTTTTTGTGTAACAAGCGATGCTTTACATTTTTTTGCAGTTTACTTGTTTAGAGTTGCAGAGAAGATCTAGTGCTAGAATTATTGCTCTCGCTCTAACGATCGCGGCGATACCTCACATGTGTGTATCTGGCTTTGATACTAACCAGTGCCTACCCAGCCACTGACTAGTATCTCTCCCCAGCCTGTCCCCACACACCCTCTCACCTGCTGACCTGTGGATGGGGGAATTACTCCCACAGTGTTATTGTGTTCTGCCAGTGAATACGATGATCAGTGTTGCTAACTATAGCTGGCAGCACTGATTGTTTTGGGGAAAACCTGACAGGCTGGTTGTAATCAAGTCGGTTAATAGGTTGACCTGTGTAAAACCTGCTAGCCCATACATACCCTGTTTCCCCGAAAAATAAGACCTAGCGTGATTGTCGGTGATGGCTGCAATATAAGCCCTACCCCCCAAATAAGCCCTACCCTGTTTCCCCGAAAATAAGCCCTACCCTGAAAATAAGCCCTACAAGGACTTTAACTAGGGTTTATTTGGGGGGGTAGGGCTTATATTGCAGCCATCACCGACAATCACGCTAGGTCTTATTTTCGGGGAAACAGGGTAGATCGACTATGGCTGGTCTCTGCTTAATTGGTGTAATTTCAATCCATATATGGCCCGCTTAACCACTACGCAGTCCCTAAACATCCTTCCACAAACCTTTTTACATTTTTCCTTCCCAGATTACTTCATCCTCCTCTCCTATACATAGCCCACTGTCATACTCTCCACACTTCTCTCCTATACATAGCACCTGCTGTCATATCCTACACACTCCTCTCCTTTACATAGTGCCCGCTGTCATACACATCTCTCCTGTACATAGTGCCCACTGTCGTACCCTCCACACTCCTCTCCTATACATAGTGCCCACTGTCATACCCTCCATACTCCTCTCCTATACATAGTGCCCACTGTCGTACCCTCCACACTCCTCTCCTATAAACAGTGCCCACTGTCATACCCTCCAAACTCCTCTCCTATACATACTACTCACTGTCATACCCTCCATACTCCTCTCCTATACATAGTGCCCACTGTCATACCCTCCACACTCCTCTCCTGTACATACTACTCACTGTTATACCCTCCATACTCCTCTCCTATACATAGTGCCCACTGTCATACCCTCCACACTCCTCTCCTGTACATACTACCCACCGTCATACCCTCCACACTCCTCTCCTGTAATTACTGCTTACTGTCCTACTCTCCACACTTCTCTCCTGTACATAGTGCCCACTGTCATACCCTCCACACTCCTCTCCTGTATATATTGCTTACTGTCAGAACCCTCCACACTCCTCTCCTGTATATATTGCTTACTGTCATACCCTCCACACTCTTCTCTTATACCTAGTGCCCACTGTAATACCCTCTACACTTCTCTGCTGTGCATAGTGCCTTCTGCCATACCCTCTGCACTCCTCTCCTGTACATACTGCCCACTGTCATACCCTTCACACTCCTCTCCTGTACATACTGCCACTGTCATACCCTTCACACTCCTCTCCTGTACATAGTGCCTTCTGCCATACCCTCCACACTCCTTTCATGTACATAGTGCCCACTGTTAGACCCTCCACATTCCTCTCCCTCACCTGCACATACTTCCCACTTTTATACCATTCATACTCCTCCCCTATGCCTCTTACCCACAAAAACAGTTCTTTAAAATTATACTGAATATCCTCAATGCTCTAGAATGGGCACACTTTTGTAAGTTCAACTAAAGGAAATCTCAGTCCTCATATTTGTTCTGCCCCATTATTAGTACTCATTTAATTTTGTAATTACTATTGTGATGTATAGGTGAACATAGAGGATGTCAGCTACTCTAAATATAGCACTTTCAGTGTCCCTGAAAATATTTTTGAGAGGCTCCTGTGATATCAAAGCGGTAGTAAACTTTTCTAACATTACTACTTTTTAGAGGCCCTGAGGTAGGTTTATGCCATAATGTACAAGTATGCACAGCATATTAGCACATTAGGGTACACTTAAATTGTCAGACTGAGCCCTCCAGTGCTGTGCTGTGATCAATCCGGCGGGCCCCGGTTGCTTCCATCTTCACCCGGTCTTCCTTCCGGGTTCTGTGCCTTCAGTCACTTGCCTTGGCCGGGCTGCGTTGATGTCATTCCCACACATGCTCATGTGCATCCTCTTTTTCTCATCCCCCTTTCTCTCTCAACCTCCCTCCCTCCCTTACCCTTCACACCTCTTTCATCCCCTTTTTCTCTCTCTCTCATCCTCCCTCTCTCTCTTTAATTTAATTTGTTATAACAAAAAATAATTTGCATTTTTATTTATAAAAGGCCCGACCAAAATCCTCAGCACCAGGCCCATGATGTTCTTAACCTGGCCCTGCCTGTCTGCTGCTTTGTTTCTCTGCTATCTGCATGAGTCACTCACTTCTGACAAGTTTTCCTGACACCAAGAGAAAAAAGGGGACAGAGGAGGGAGCTCCAGCTAAATTACAGCCTCAGCTCTGTTTCTGTATGTTGTGCGAAGGGGAGGGGGGCTTGTCCCGTCCCTCCCCTCCAATCAGCTCTCAGAGCTCTCCTCACTGGGTTATGTAGAGTGTATTTCGGCTCTCCCCCTTTTTTCTGACAGCTCAGACAAGCTTTATAAATTCTGCATTTTTGAGAAGAGAAGACTGAAGATAAACAGGCACAACTTATGTAGGAGGATTTATTTAATCTCGGTATGTCACTTGAGGCCAGACACTTCACTGGGTATTTGGAAGGGTCTACAACCACTTTAAATGCACATATAATCTTACGGGAAGATGTTTATTAAAATAAATGGTCTGGAGATGGGGTTAATTTGCAAGCAGAATTCTTGGCACATGGTGGTACTGTGCAACACAGGCAAGGAAACAAATCCAGCCCACCTTTTACTTTTACTTTTATTTCCATATTGCTGCAGACTCAACTTTCCAACTGGATTCAGCAGCGCATCCTGACCGGTGTCTTGCTAGCCGCCTGGACCTTTGTCAGACAACTACGGACCTTCTTTGTATCACTAGTTTATCATTTAAAATGTCTAAAGACTTCTGTTATGGTCCAACATGGACTCATGCGATTGACGGCCACAGTTCTGGAAACCAATAATGTTTTTTAGATTTAGAACACAGTGGACCTCTTTGTCAAGGTAAAGCCTCATACACACGATCGGACCGTGGACCAACTTTCCTGTGGATTTTTGTCCAAAGGGCATTGGCCCCAAGTTGGTATTGCATACACACGGCAGGACTTTTTTCAGCCAACTTTCACCAAATCACTTGGTTTTTCTGCTCTTTACCGCCACCTTTGGTCAACTTCTGTATTGTTGTCTGATCTTTTGCATTGGTTCTGCATTGGTTTGTACAAAAGTCCGTTGGTTTTGTGTACACACGGTCGGACTTTGGTCCATCGGACTTTTGTTGGCAGAAAGTTGGTCCGTTCGCACAGCCAACAAAGGTCCAATGAAACCTGGAAAAAGTTGGTCCGATGGAGCGTACACACGGTCGGATGCTGGTCCAAAACAGCTAATTTGCATGTTGGTTGTCAAAAAGTCTGATCGTGTGTATGGGCCTTAAAAGACAGAACTGTTCTTTTTGTCTGTTGCTTTGCCAGAGGGAACCACCATGTCCCCAAAACATTACATTGTTCTTATGAAACGCCAGTAAACACTTAAGCCCCATACACACGGTCGGATTTTTGCATGGATTCTGTCCGATCGGACAATGTTGTTGAAAAATCAGACCGTGTGTATGCACCATCGGACAGTGTACGTTGGATTGTCCGACGGACAAAGTCCTATCTCCTGCTGGATAGATTTGCCGACAACACGGTCCGATCACACCAAATCCGATCGTGTGTACGGTTGTCCGACCGGACAAAGTGCTACGCATGCTCAGATCACATTACAAGACCAAAGCTATTGGCTACTAGCCTCTACGTAGTCCCGTCATAGGCAACAAACGTCACCACGTTCAGAATGATCGGATTTTCCGACAACTTTGTCTGACCGTGTGTACGCAAAACCAACATCAGACAAAGTATGACGGACATGGTCCGACGGACCTGGTCCTCGGATAATCCGCGCGTGTGTATGGGACTTAAAACCTGGTGTGCTGGCTTTTTCTCCTTGACACGTTATTTTCAGCAGCGACGTGCCTGAACATATTGATCTTGCTGGGAAATAACACATGCATTTCAGCTTAGTGAATTTAAGCTATTTCAGGCCAACATTGTCCTCTCCAAGGTCATTGTCCTGAAAATCCAACAGTCCTAGCTATCCCCATTTTGGTGCCAAATCCCTCTGCTCTCTATCAAATGAAGACAGCAATGTCCTGCTATAGAAGAGCTCTTCTTCTCATGCCTTATACCTCTGTCCCTGGCCACCCACCATGGTTTCATCTTCTGACCCCTAAGTCATTTTCGTATTGTAGGCATTATAAGAGGAAGGAACCACGCCATTAGGTGGGGGACAAAGGCATCAATCTCTTCTGGAAGTATCCATTGCAGAGCAAACTGACAGAGGCTGCAGAACTGAAATAGAGGGGGGTGGGGAGACATGGTAAACCAAAGACATACATTTACCACTGCTTCTGTTGCAGGGACCTGATTTTTTGATTTTTTTTAGAGACCTTAGAGGATTTCTTTAAATGGGTAAACAAGAATATTGCTTTATTTGGTGCACAGCTGATAAATAGGCAGAAGAACAGATATTTTTGCTCCCCCTAGATTAATGTTCCCTCTTTGGTTACACGCTATCTAACTTGGAGGATTTGTAAGTTTGATGCAAATCATGGTGGATGGAGTATGTTACTCTCAAGATCACCTGGTGAAAATAGAGGTTAAAAAAGCTTGAAAAAAAAAAAAACAAATGCAGCCACCACATCTAAGGACTGGTATGCTGCAGTATATTGGTTTGGTTTGGGGTTTACATACTCTTTGAATGAGAATTTAAAGTGGTAGTAAACTTTGTAAACAATGAAAAAAAAAAATTTCACCCTGCAATGTCATGTCATAATGTGCTTGTATGCATTGCGTACTAGAACAATATGGCCCCTTTCACACTGGGGCGGCGGGTGCGGCGGTGGTAAAGCGCCACTATTTTTAGCGGCGCTTTACCGTCAATTTCACTGCGCTATTCGGCCGCTAGTGGGATGCTTTTACCCCCCGCTAGTGGCCGAGAAAGGGTTTAAACCAGCTGAGAAAGGGTTAAAGCCACCCGCAAAGTGGGTGATTTCAATGGGCAGGAGCGGTGGAGGAGTGGTATACACACCGCTCCTTCACCGCTCTAAAGATGCTGCTAGCAGGACTTTTTTTAGCATCCTGCCAGCGCACCGCTCCAGTGTGAAAGCCCTCGGGCTTTCACATTGGAGAGACAGGAGCGGCTCTTTCAGGGCACTATTTTTAGCGCTGTAGCGCTTGCAAAGCACCCCAGTATGAAAAGGGTCTTAAGAGAGACTTAAGCCTCATACACACGGTACGAAAATCAGAAGGGGATTGACGCTTGACAGGCTGTTGTCCGAAATTCTTACCATTAGTACGCTCCTTTCGACAATTCTTTTCCAATTTTCGGACAACAGATGTTGGATGACAGGCTAGTAAATTTTTGGCGAACGACAGCTCCACGTCTGATTTTCGGATGGTCAGTACAGAAATCCGTCACACAAAAGTCAAAAGTACAAACACGATATCTTTAGACACACTTACCAAGACTCTTTATTGATTTTTTCCCCTTTTTTTTTTTTTTGTTATATCTCATTTTACTTTACTCTACTGGTTTATGGCCAATACTATTTGCAAGTGTTTATACTAATAGATTACATGCAATAATGTACCCTCTTGCCCAAGTTACATTTGAGACCATTTACTTTTGTTTCTATGTGGAACTATTCACAACTGTGATCAAGGTGTTGATCTATTGTACTCCCGTAGTTTTTGAACTATGTAAACTGCTTTCTCTTCAATAAAACATTTTATTGTAAAAAAAAAAAAGAAAGTACAAACACGCATGCTCGGAATCAAGGAACGACTGGGAAGAGTTCGGTCTTGTATACTACTGTTCGTAATCTAGAATTAACATTTGTGTGGCAGTTGATGAAATGTCAAAATTCTCCTCTTCTTTAATGGGATAATAATGAAGCTGCTTTGCATGTAGTTATGCCAAACGTATTTTAAAAGGCATTTGTTTTGTACGATCTGAAAATCGCGAATCAACGCTCACCCAACTTTTACTAACATTAAATAAGCAGAAGGGGCCCAAAGGGTGATGCTTGAGAAATGAACTTCCTCTTTATGCCGTGATTGCCGCTAGCTTTCAGATCTTGTGCTGAGTGATTGCCCTCTTGCTTAGTGAACACAGGATGATGCACATGAAAGAGAGGGTAATCTCGCGCTCACCGGGAATGAGAGCTAAAACTAATGCAGCACACACTGAGGGTAATGTCTGAACCCAGAGGTAAGTAAAAGGAAAAGGGTAGTGGCGCGCAGAGGGTTAAAATTAAACTAAAAGAACACAGGTAAGAGGTAAAATGAGATAAAATCCAATTAAGTAGTGGATACAGGTGGTGAAAGTGAATTCACAAGGTAAAATCAATGATTAAGATGGTGAATCGCATAAGGATAAATGTCATCAAAACATAATACATAAAAGATAAAATATCATGTGAGATATAGATAAAGTGAATAGAGACTGTGGTTTAAAAGCACACGGCGTAAAAATTCCTAAAATTGAAACTCTGATTCAAAATATAGCAAAGTGATAAATTATAACAATGTGGTAAATAAACGCAGTGAGGGCGGTAAAAGTGCAGTAAAGTGGCTAAGACACTGCTAAGAGAATAAATAATAGACAAAATTGTCTAACAATAACTGAAGTAGATGATAAAAGTGAATAAATAACTGAAGTGGAGAAAGATGCAAGTAAGTCGCAAGCTAAAAACGCATCACAAAAGAATAAGTTTTAAAATGGTGAAAAGTCCATATAAACACGGGTGCAAGTGACGATTCGTTCCCAGAATCAGGTGCAACAAAGTGTTTTCCTGTTGACTAAGCAGTAGTAGTTTCTTTGTGACTATCTTGTGCAGTTTGGAGCAGCGGTGTGTGATCCTGGTGGGGGTGCTAAGGTTGGCCCCTTACCTTACGGCTGTAAGGTTACAGCATGGGTTACAATGGGTCTTTGAGGGTCCCTGGTATCCTTCCTCCGTTAGGGGCTCCAGACTGTATCCCAGTTTCTTAAAGGTACTTGGGTTGCATCCAATGCAGGGGGGGGGGCGCTCACATCAGTATGGGAAGAGAGGAATGAAGTAGCCTCATAGTGTAGTATGTTTCAACATCAAAAGTAGTTTATTTGGTACAGATAAAACAATTCACATTTAAAAGCAAGAGGGGTACTCACATTCTAAATGAGTTAAGAAATAGTGTACAAACGAGCGGCGAGCTCGGTGTTGCGTCACTTCCGGTTGGTCAGATTAGGCTGTAGTCCCGACGCGTGTTCGTCACCGATCACGTGACTTCTTCAGGGGTGCCTAGTGTTAGTGGAAGTGTCTTATTTATAGGCCATTTAATTATACTAGGCGGCCATTTTCTTGTGGCCCGATCACCGGAAATGGTCATACTAGCGTCGCCGGAAGTGCTCCGGCGGCCAGTTTGGGATTCTAAAAAAACAGGCAGTGATAGGCTGGAGGCGTCTAGTGTCAGCAAAGGATGTAGAGAGTACATTTACTGAGCACCAGGCGGCTTTGTAAATGGAAAAGGCATGAGATTGCTGGACGCAAATATAAAGGACTGCTTACGGTGTCAAGATCAAGGGTTTATAAATAGCATTAACACCATAAAAACACGTTTAAAAGGCCGGCTAAAATTATTGAAAAAATGTTATAGCTCAAGTGATGTTAAAATTATCTTGTGGCCCGATCACCGGAAATTGTAATACTATCGTCGCCGGAAGAGCTCCGGCGGCCATTTTGGGATTTTTTAAAAAACAGGCAGTGATAGGCTGGAGACGTCTAGTGTCAGCAAAGGATGTAGAAAGTCCATCTACTGAGCACAGGGCGGCTTTGTAAATGGAAAAGCCATGAAATGCCAGGCGCAAATATTGAATGTAAAGGACTGCTTAAGGTGTCAAGATCAAAGGGTTTATAAATAACATTAACACCATAAAAACACGTTCAAAAGGCCGGCTAAAATTGTTAAAAAAGGTTATAACTCAAGGGATGTTAAAATTTTAAAAAAAATTTTTTTAAAAAAACATAAGGATATAACGACGATAAAAATGGGATGTTTGCGACCCAAAAAAATACCGGAAATGACGTTACATGTAAATAAACATGGAGTTACACGTATAACAATCTGACAATATATAAAGGGAACTATGGTGGAATAGTCCAATAGGTGAATGAAGTACCTAAATAGAGAGGTAAACGAAATATGGAGTGGGAATAGGTGCAGTGACTAATTCGAGAAGAAATATATATAAGTGAGGAGGTATAGGTGTTTCCAGGAGAGGGAGCAAAATATCAAATAGGTTACCCTATTTTGCAATAACTAAAGATGTGGTAAGAGTAAGTTTCAATAAAATAGATCCAGTAGAAGTAATAAAATTATATAAAAATATATAAAACTGGTGTGGTTAAAATGAGAGGAGGGGGTCGGATTAGAAGTCACTGAGGAAACAGTTCAAGTCGAATTCTATGTTCAAGCCACGTGGCGTTAAAGTGTTGAGGGTGAAAATCCACTTGGATTCCAACTGGCTTATGGTTCTCACCTTGTGGCCTCCTCTCCAGTGTTTGACATAGGGTTCTACCCCCCAGAATTTCAGATGTGTTGGGTCCTTTTTGTGGTGTATGGCAAAATGCCTTGATACGTTATGTTTATCGGAACCCTTTATGATGTTTTTAACATGTTCTTTAATTCTGACCCGGAGTGGGCGTTTTGTGCGGCCAACATACTGTAGGCCGCAACTGCATTCTAAAACGTAAACCGCTCCTATTGTGTTACAGCAGATAAACTCGTTAATCGTGTGGGTGTTGCCAGTGCTGGTTGATGTAAAGTCCTTCTTTCTTTCGTTTGGTTTCTTAGTCCTGGTGCAAGCAAAACATCTTTTGCAAGGGTAGAAGCCTTTGCCTGTAAAAAAGGTAAGGCCTCTACTGGGTGGATCCGGGATGTTTTTGACTATTTTGTCTCTGAGTGTGGGCGCTCTCCTGTAGACGAATTTGGGAAAAGTAGGTAAAATTTCTTTTAAACGTACATCAGCTTGTAGGATATTCCAGTTTCTTTTAATGATCTTCTCAATTTCTTTGTGTTGTACACTGTAGTCTAGTATTATTGGTATGTTATCTTGTCTGGTTATTCCTTTTGGTTTATCTTTTATGAGATCAGATCGATCCATTTTGTTTACTTCTGCTATGTTTTTATTGATCATTTCATTGCAATAGCCTTTTTCGATAAATCTGAGTTTCATGTTATTGGCTTGGTTCTGGAATTGCTCAATTTGTGTACAGTTACGTCGTAGACGCATCAGTTGTCCCTTAGGGATATTAAAAATCCAGTTTCTATGATGGCAGGTGTCTATGGGCAAATAGCTATTGCGATCAACATCTTTAAAATGTGTTTTTGAACGCAGTTGGCCATTTTCCAGTTCAATATCTAGATCAAGGAAGGTTATTCTTTTATCACTAATGTCCCATGAGAGTATTATATTTCGGTCATTTTTATTTAATTTCTCTAGAAAGTCAGTTAGTTTGTTCTGATCACCTTTCCATAGGATAAACACATCATCTATGTATCTCCTATAGATGTGTAATTCTTCAGGTCTATTATTGAATATTTCGTCATCTTCCCATCTTGCCATGAATAAACCTGCTACACTGGGGGCAAATTTTGCCCCCATGGCAACTCCAGTCCTTTGATGGTAATAGTTTTTATTGAACCAAAAGTAACTGTTTTTTAAACAGAAATCCAGACTCTTCACTAGGAATTTCCTTTGGACGCATGGTAATTTGGTGTGTTTCCTTAATCCCCATTTGATCGCTTCACAAGCTTGATGATGTAAAATAATGGTATATAGAGATGAAACATCCGCTGTGGCTAACCACCAGGGTCCATCATTTATCGGTGTTGCATCCAGGATTTGTAGAATTTGTTTCGTATCTCGAAGATAAGCTGTTGTATTTTGTACTGCTGGCTGGAGAAAGTGATCGATATATTCTCCCATTCTCGCTGTTAGGGAATTGATCCCATTCACAATTGGTCTTGAGGGTGGGTTCACTTTATCCTTATGGATCTTGGGGAGTATGTGAGTATTCACAAAAAGGACCCAACACATCTGAAATTCTGGGGGGTAGAACCCTATGTCAAACACTGGAGAGGAGGCCACAAGGTGAGAACCATAAGCCAGTTGGAATCCAAGTGGATTTTCACCCTCAACACTTTAACGCCACATGGCTTGAACATAGAATTCGACTTGAACTGTTTCCTCAGTGACTTCTAATCCGACCCCCTCCTCTCATTTTAACCACACCAGTTTTATATATTTTTATATAATTTTATTACTTCTACTGGATCTATTTTATTGAAACTTACTCTTACCACATCTTTAGTTATTGCAAAATAGGGTAACCTATTTGATATTTTGCTCCCTCTCCTGGAAACACCTATACCTCCTCACTTATATATATTTCTTCTCGAATTAGTCACTGCACCTATTCCCACTCCATATTTTGTTTACCTCTCTATTTAGGTACTTCATTCACCTATTGGACTATTCCACCATAGTTCCCTTTATATATTGTCAGATTGTTATACGTGTAACTCCATGTTTATTTACATGTAACGTCATTTCCGGTATTTTTTGGGTCGCAAACATCCCATTTTTATCGTCGTTATATCCTTATGTTTTTTTAAAAAAATTTTTTTTTTAAATTTTAACATCCCTTGAGTTATAACCTTTTTTAACAATTTTAGCCGGCCTTTTGAACGTGTTTTTATGGTGTTAATGTTATTTATAAACCCTTTGATCTTGACACCTTAAGCAGTCCTTTACATTCAATATTTGCGCCTGGCATTTCATGGCTTTTCCATTTACAAAGCCGCCCTGTGCTCAGTAGATGGACTTTCTACATCCTTTGCTGACACTAGACGTCTCCAGCCTATCACTGCCTGTTTTTTAAAAAATCCCAAAATGGCCGCCGGAGCTCTTCCGGCGACGATAGTATTACAATTTCCGGTGATCGGGCCACAAGATAATTTTAACATCACTTGAGCTATAACCTTTTTTCAATAATTTTAGCCGGCCTTTTAAACGTGTTTTTATGGTGTTAATGCTATTTATAAACCCTTGATCTTGACACCGTAAGCAGTCCTTTATATTTGCGTCCAGCAATCTCATGCCTTTTCCATTTACAAAGCCGCCTGGTGCTCAGTAAATGTACTCTCTACATCCTTTGCTGACACTAGACGTCTCCAGCCTATCACTGCTGGTTCTTAGAATCCCAAAATGGCCGCCGGAGCACTTCCGGCGACGCTAGTATGACCATTTCCGGCGATCGGGCCACAAGAAAATGGCCACCTAGTATAATCATATGGCCTATAAATAAGACACTTCCACCAACACTAGGCACCCCTGAAGAAGTCACGTGATCGGTGACGAACACGCGTCGGGACTACAGCCTAATCTGACCAACCGGAAGTGACGCAACACCGAGCTCGCCGCTCGTTTGTACACTATTTCTTGACTCATTTAAGAATGTGAGTACCCCCCTTGCTTTTAATGTGAACTGTTTTACCTGTACCAAATAAACCATTTCTTGTTAAACATACTACACTATGAGGCTGCCTCATTCCTCTCTTTTATACTGATGCGAGCCCGCCCCCCCCCCCTGCATTGGATGCAACCCAAGTACCTTTAAGAAACTGGGATACAGTCTGGAGCCCCTAACGGAGGAAGGATATCAGGGACCTTCAAAGACCCACTGTTAACCCATGCTGTAACCTTACAGCCGTAAGGTAAGGGGCCAACCTTAGCACCCCCACCAGGATCACACACCGTTGCTCCAAACTGCACAAGATAGTCACAAAGAAACTACTACTGCTTAGTCAGCAGGAAAACACTTTGTTGCACCTGATTCTGGGAACGAATCGTCACTTGCACCCGCGTTTATATGGACTTTTCACCATTTTAAAACTTATTCTTTTGTGATGCGTTTTTAGCTTGCGACTTACTTGCATCTTTCTCCACTTCAGTGATTTATTCACTTTTATCATCTACTTCAGTTATTTTTAGACACTTTTGTCTATTATTTATTTCCTTAGCAGTGTCTTAGCCACTTTACTGCACTTTTACCGCCCTCACTGCGTTTATTTACCACATTGCTATAATTTATCACTTTGCTATATTTTGAATAAGAGTTTCAATTTTAGGAATTTTAACCTTGTGTGTTTTTAAACCACAGTCTCTATTCACTTTATCTATATCTCACATGATATTTTATCTTTTATGTATTATGTTTTGATGACATTTATCCTTATGCGATTCACCATCTTAATCATTGATTTTACCTTGTGAATTCACTTTCACCACCTGTATCCACTACTTAATTGGATTTTATCTCATTTTACCTCTTACCTGTGTTCTTTTAGTTTAATTTTAACCCTCTGCGCGCCACTACCCTTTTCCTTTTACTTACCTCTGGGTTCAGACATTACCCTCAGTGTGTGCTGCATTAGTTTTAGCTCTCATTCCCGGTGAGCGCGAGATTACCCTCTCTTTCATCTACACTTAACTATTCACACTCAATCTTGCCGCTACCATGGATGTATTTTCGTTTTTAGAAAAACGACAGGTTAATTTAGAGGAAGTATTCAACACTACAGCACCTACTAATAGAGTGAGTGACCTAGAGAGCCTGATGCGCAAACTAGGCCACAACATGGAGAAAAAAGTGAGTCTCTGGTGGGATATTACCACTTTTGAGCAATATCTTAAGGACAGTATTGTCCCCAGAAGACTCAGATGGGACATTATCCCCAATGATGGTCTGACTGACCAAGAATCAATAGATGATTGGTTCAAATTCTTTAATGGAAAAGGACTAGAATTACTTATGTTCCTCCTAGAAAGGAAGAGGAAAAAACAAAAAATAATAGACGAAATAATAACTGAAGTGAAAGAGGAACTTGAAGCTTACAAAGATACAGCAGAGTTTACAGCCCTGACCGCCCAACTCAATAGAGATCTAACGAAAAAAGATAAGGAGGTACAACAAAGAAAAAGTAAAAAGTACAATCGAGATATTAATGATTTTAAAAACGATAAAGCTTTTAAGTGGCAGAGCCAACTAGGAAATACAGACCCGATTTCAACTTACTCCACTCCGGAAAAAATAGTGAGAGTACAGCCGGATTCTAACAACACAGAAAGACAAGATACCCATAACAGACCTCAAGACATATATGATCAAGGTAGACATGATACTCAGAGATATAATGAACGACCAACCAATTACAACCAATATACACCACGTAGAAACGAGGGAAGACCACAATATGGTAACGATAGAAGACCATATAACCAGAATAGAACCCCACAAAATGGATGGAAGAAGCCTTTCTGGAAAAACAACAAGAAGAATAACGGGCACAACAATGGACCAAGACAACATGACCAAAGGGATAATAGACAACACCAACAGAACCAAAGGGACAACAGAGATCAAGGATATGAAAATAGAGAACGACAATATGATAATCAGGCCCCAAGAAGACATAGTCCTGATAGACAGTGGGAAAGAAGAGATGGAGGGCATCAACCATATCCACCACCAGATACATACAGAACATATGAAAGAAGCCCTATTCCCACCCACAACTATTACGCACCCTTAGATCAAAGACCCAATGAAGACAGAACTGACAGGCATCGACAATCTGACATGGATTACGAGAGGTCTTTTTTAGAGAGAGGCCGGGAGAACAATCAACTAAGGAGGAACGAGGAAACGAGACACCCAAGACGTACACCAGAAAGACGAGAGGTCGCAGAGGAGGGAAGAGACTCAAAAAGAAAAAGAGAATAAAAGGTGAAGGAATATTCAATCTCAGTGGACAAGAACTATCACACGAAGAAATTGGAGTCCTCGATAAAGGACTTAAATACGCCCCAGTAAAGAACATGGACAAATTTCAGACATATATAGGAGTCCAAAAATACATAAGAAAGTTGAATATCAAAAAATATATCCTAAGTAATCCCTATAAACCAAGAAGTATACAACATGAACAAGATATCCTACATAGCACCTTAAGAAATAAATCTGTTTTTAATCCTATAATAAAAGACAATAGACACATCGAAGTTTTTAAAAGAGTGGTTTTAGATGAATTGAACAGTTTGAAGATCACGAAATGCCAAGAACCCAAACATATAAAGAGTGGGATCCGCAAATTATCCAAAAGGAAAGACTTGGTTATACGACCAGCGGACAAAGGAGGAGGTATTGTGGTCCTCACCAAGGAACAATATAATAAAAGTGTAAACACTCTTCTACAAGATGAAGAGACTTACACACGCCTTCTTGGCAACCCAGTGTTCAAATGTAGAAGGGCACTAGAACAAATCGTTCACCTAGGATTAAAAAAGGACATTTTGAATAAAAAGGAGGCAAAATACCTGATACCGGAATCATGCAGGACTCCCATTATTTACATACTCCCCAAGATCCATAAGGATAAAGTGAACCCACCCTCAAGACCAATTGTGAATGGGATCAATTCCCTAACAGCGAGAATGGGAGAATATATCGATCACTTTCTCCAGCCAGCAGTACAAAATACAACAGCTTATCTTCGAGATACGAAACAAATTCTACAAATCCTGGATGCAACACCGATAAATGATGGACCCTGGTGGTTAGCCACAGCGGATGTTTCATCTCTATATACCATTATTTTACATCATCAAGCTTGTGAAGCGATCAAATGGGGATTAAGGAAACACACCAAATTACCATGCGTCCAAAGGAAATTCCTAGTGAAGAGTCTGGATTTCTGTTTAAAAAACAGTTACTTTTGGTTCAATAAAAACTATTACCATCAAAGGACTGGAGTTGCCATGGGGGCAAAATTTGCCCCCAGTGTAGCAGGTTTATTCATGGCAAGATGGGAAGATGACGAAATATTCAATAATAGACCTGAAGAATTACACATCTATAGGAGATACATAGATGATGTGTTTATCCTATGGAAAGGTGATCAGAACAAACTAACTGACTTTCTAGAGAAATTAAATAAAAATGACCGAAATATAATACTCTCATGGGACATTAGTGATAAAAGAATAACCTTCCTTGATCTAGATATTGAACTGGAAAATGGCCAACTGCGTTCAAAAACACATTTTAAAGATGTTGATCGCAATAGCTATTTGCCCATAGACACCTGCCATCATAGAAACTGGATTTTTAATATCCCTAAGGGACAACTGATGCGTCTACGACGTAACTGTACACAAATTGAGCAATTCCAGAACCAAGCCAATAACATGAAACTCAGATTTATCGAAAAAGGCTATTGCAATGAAATGATCAATAAAAACATAGCAGAAGTAAACAAAATGGATCGATCTGATCTCATAAAAGATAAACCAAAAGGAATAACCAGACAAGATAACATACCAATAATACTAGACTACAGTGTACAACACAAAGAAATTGAGAAGATCATTAAAAGAAACTGGAATATCCTACAAGCTGATGTACGTTTAAAAGAAATTTTACCTACTTTTCCCAAATTCGTCTACAGGAGAGCGCCCACACTCAGAGACAAAATAGTCAAAAACATCCCGGATCCACCCAGTAGAGGCCTTACCTTTTTTACAGGCAAAGGCTTCTACCCTTGCAAAAGATGTTTTGCTTGCACCAGGACTAAGAAACCAAACGAAAGAAAGAAGGACTTTACATCAACCAGCACTGGCAACACCCACACGATTAACGAGTTTATCTGCTGTAACACAATAGGAGCGGTTTACGTTTTAGAATGCAGTTGCGGCCTACAGTATGTTGGCCGCACAAAACGCCCACTCCGGGTCAGAATTAAAGAACATGTTAAAAACATCATAAAGGGTTCCGATAAACATAACGTATCAAGGCATTTTGCCATACACCACAAAAAGGACCCAACACATCTGAAATTCTGGGGGGTAGAACCCTATGTCAAACACTGGAGAGGAGGCCACAAGGTGAGAACCATAAGCCAGTTGGAATCCAAGTGGATTTTCACCCTCAACACTTTAACGCCACATGGCTTGAACATAGAATTCGACTTGAACTGTTTCCTCAGTGACTTCTAATCCGACCCCCTCCTCTCATTTTAACCACACCAGTTTTATATATTTTTATATAATTTTATTACTTCTACTGGATCTATTTTATTGAAACTTACTCTTACCACATCTTTAGTTATTGCAAAATAGGGTAACCTATTTGATATTTTGCTCCCTCTCCTGGAAACACCTATACCTCCTCACTTATATATATTTCTTCTCGAATTAGTCACTGCACCTATTCCCACTCCATATTTCGTTTACCTCTCTATTTAGGTACTTCATTCACCTATTGGACTATTCCACCATAGTTCCCTTTATATATTGTCAGATTGTTATACGTGTAACTCCATGTTTATTTACATGTAACGTCATTTCCGGTATTTTTTTGGGTCGCAAACATCCCATTTTTATCGTCGTTATATCCTTATGTTTTTTTAAAAAAAATTTTTTTTAAATTTTAACATCCCTTGAGTTATAACCTTTTTTAACAATTTTAGCCGGCCTTTTGAACGTGTTTTTATGGTGTTAATGTTATTTATAAACCCTTTGATCTTGACACCTTAAGCAGTCCTTTACATTCAATATTTGCGCCTGGCATTTCATGGCTTTTCCATTTACAAAGCCGCCCTGTGCTCAGTAGATGGACTTTCTACATCCTTTGCTGACACTAGACGTCTCCAGCCTATCACTGCCTGTTTTTTAAAAAATCCCAAAATGGCCGCCGGAGCTCTTCCGGCGACGATAGTATTACAATTTCCGGTGATCGGGCCACAAGATAATTTTAACATCACTTGAGCTATAACCTTTTTTCAATAATTTTAGCCGGCCTTTTAAACGTGTTTTTATGGTGTTAATGCTATTTATAAACCCTTGATCTTGACACCGTAAGCAGTCCTTTATATTTGCGTCCAGCAATCTCATGCCTTTTCCATTTACAAAGCCGCCTGGTGCTCAGTAAATGTACTCTCTACATCCTTTGCTGACACTAGACGCCTCCAGCCTATCACTGCCTGTTTTTTAGAATCCCAAAATGGCCGCCGGAGCACTTCCGGCGACGCTAGTATGACCATTTCCGGTGATCGGGCCACAAGAAAATGGCCGCCTAGTATAATTAAATGGCCTATAAATAAGACACTTCCACTAACACTAGGCACCCCTGAAGAAGTCACGTTGATCGGTGACGAACACGCGTCGGGACTACAGCCTAATCTGACCAACCGGAAGTGACGCAACACCGAGCTCGCCGCTCGTTTGTACACTATTTCTTAACTCATTTAGAATGTGAGTACCCCTCTTGCTTTTAAATGTGAATTGTTTTATCTGTACCAAATAAACTACTTTTGATGTTGAAACATACTACACTATGAGGCTACTTCATTCCTCTCTTCCCATACTGATGTGAGCGCCCCCCCCCCTGCATTGGATGCAACCCAAGTACCTTTAAGAAACTGGGATACAGTCTGGAGCCCCTAACGGAGGAAGGATACCAGGGACCCTCAAAGACCCATTGTAACCCATGCTGTAACCTTACAGCCGTAAGGTAAGGGGCCAACCTTAGCACCCCCACCAGGATCACACACCGCTGCTCCAAACTGCACAAGATAGTCACAAAGAAACTACTACTGCTTAGTCAACAGGAAAACACTTTGTTGCACCTGATTCTGGGAACGAATCGTCACTTGCACCCGTGTTTATATGGACTTTTCACCATTTTAAAACTTATTCTTTTGTGATGCGTTTTTAGCTTGCGACTTACTTGCATCTTTCTCCACTTCAGTTATTTATTCACTTTTATCATCTACTTCAGTTATTGTTAGACAATTTTGTCTATTATTTATTCTCTTAGCAGTGTCTTAGCCACTTTACTGCACTTTTACCGCCCTCACTGCGTTTATTTACCACATTGTTATAATTTATCACTTTGCTATATTTTGAATCAGAGTTTCAATTTTAGGAATTTTTACGCCGTGTGCTTTTAAACCACAGTCTCTATTCACTTTATCTATATCTCACATGATATTTTATCTTTTATGTATTATGTTTTGATGACATTTATCCTTATGCGATTCACCATCTTAATCATTGATTTTACCTTGTGAATTCACTTTCACCACCTGTATCCACTACTTAATTGGATTTTATCTCATTTTACCTCTTACCTGTGTTCTTTTAGTTTAATTTTAACCCTCTGCGCGCCACTACCCTTTTCCTTTTACAGGATGATGCACGCTCTGCACGGGTGCCATTCAGAGAACACTTTTTTTATTTTCTCAATAAATAGAAAGCATTCTCTGATTGAACAAGGTGTAGGTCGTGACATCACAGCCTGCCTCTTCTCCTTGTCCAATCAGAGAATGTTGTGCATTCATTGATAACATGCAAAATGTTCTTTGAATGGTGCCTGTGCCAAGCAACTTGACATCTTTTTTTTTACTAAGCAACAGAGGAACCGCTCAGCCCCGGATCTGTAAACTAGAGGCAATCACCGTAATAGCGCTGCCTGCTACAATGATTAACATATTCCATGGGGATCTGCCAGGAATGGCACATACAATGTTCAAACTTCCATTGGTCCAAGAAAGACCAATGTAACTATGCAAAAATAGGCATACCGGGAATTTATGCTGGGTTCACATATGTGCAGCTGCGGGTCTGCGGGTTTGTGCCTGGGGTCCGGTGCATATCTGTTCACCGGTTCAGGTGCTATTCAGGTACAAATTCTTGCCTGAATTTGCACCTAAACCTAACCCAAACACGCACAGGACCCTTTTTCAATCCCTTCTGCAGCCGCCCCGGACCTGTGTGAACCAGCTCCATTAAGCGCCATTCACACTCGCATGTCAAGTGATTTGGTGATTTGGATGCACTGAAATCTGCATCCAATTTGCACATATGTGAATCCAGCCTTAAAGACTATGTAAACCCCAAACAAAAAAAAATTGTTGCAGCTTAGCAGTCCTTAGATGCGGTGGCTGCATTTGTTTTTTTTTTTCCCTTATTTTCAATAGGTAATCCTGAGAGTAACATATTTTGTGCCCTTTCACACGGGCTTTCCAATCAGGTCTGCCTGTCATTTTTTCAGGCATACCTGATCAGAAGTTCCATCTGCAGCTCTATGGGCAAGCAGATGTACACACCCGCCAACCTCCAAGTCTGTCCAGGTCTGGAAGAAGAAAGAGGAAAAGGACTGTGACCTTATCCAGTTTTCTGGATTTAAACGTGATGAATTGGAGGTAGCCTGACGTAAATGGACACCAGAGTCTGTTTACATTCGGTCGCCTATAGAGGCATGATGGGTCTGCCGTACACAAACTGCACAGGCACAGAT
Organism: Lithobates sylvaticus; assembly: GCA_028564925.1. Taxonomy (NCBI): domain Eukaryota; kingdom Metazoa; phylum Chordata; class Amphibia; order Anura; family Ranidae; genus Lithobates; species Lithobates sylvaticus. The sequence goes on along the minus strand of CM053029.1, from coordinate 160,563,699 downwards.
GTTGAAAACTTGACATCCATCCCATTCAGCTCTGATTCAGCAGGGGATCTGCTTACAGATCCCCTGCTGATCTGAGTACACCACGCTTCATGCGAAAGAGCCCTGCCTGTGCAAGGATGGGTATTTTCCCTCACTGTACAGTATTTATAGAGGAACCTTATTACACAGGGAAAGCAGAATTTGTCATTTACAGAAGTCAACTTGGATGGAAAATAACATTGTTTGTGGTTTCAGTTTAGTTCACAGAAATTGACAAGCACATTGCATTTCTGGCAGGATTAAAGTGGCTGTAATGACTTGTGTATTTATTCTTTGTTATAATTACCTGCTCTGTGCAATTGTATTGCACAGAGCGGCCCCTTAACTCCACTTCTGGGGTCCCCCTGCTGGCGCTTTTCACTCCTCAGGTTTGGTCAATTGATCCCACAGCTCTGCTTCCCCTGTGTAAGTGAGCGACTGCTGTAGAGGGGAGGAGGGAGCGCCTACAACGACTGGGCCATGGGAGTCTATGAGTGATGTCACCACTCCCAAAATTCCCAGTCATTGTTGAGCATTCCCTGGAGCTGCAGGATCATGTGACTGGACCAGAGTGGATTAAAAATGGGTAAGTACACCTTTTTTTTATACCAGTTATGCCCTGTACACACGGTCGGAAATTCAGACGGAAAATGTCCATGTTGTCAGAAAATCCGGCCGTGTGTGGGCTCCATCTGACTTTTTCCGTCGGAATTTGAGATCCTGCTCTCAAATTTTCGGACAACAAAATCCGATCTGACTTTTTCTGATCGTGTGTAGAGAATTCCGACGGACAAAGTGCCACGCATGCTCAGATCAAATTACGAGACCAAAGCTATTGGCTACTAGCCTCTACGTAGTTTTGTCGTACGCAACGTCACCACGTTCAGAATGATCGTATTTTCCGACAACTTTGTCGGATCGTGTGTATGCAACACCAGTGTCGGGCAAAATCCGTTGGAAAAAATACGACGGATTTTGTGGTTGGTATTTCCGACCGTGTGTACGGGGGCTTAGACAGAATAAGTAGGGGGAGTGAGAGGGAAATTTTTAAGAATGATTAATCTTAGGCTTTTCTTTTTACTTTCAGGAGGCAGGCTCTGTGAAATGTGTGACATAGTGACAGCAGTGTACCATTTTTTCTGCTTTCGTACACATGTCAAGATGCACATTTTAGGTTTAAGGATTAGTTTGACCCTCCAAACAATATATATTTTCGCAAAGACCCTGGAGAATAAAGTACTTGTAGTTGCAATTTTATGTGACATGGTAAAAGAGCATTTTTTCAAATGCAAATTTTATGTAAAAGTTAATTTTTTTCCACACAAACACATAGTAATACCTATTTTTTATAATATATAAAAGATGAGATTGTGATGAGTAAACAGATAACCAACATATCAAGGCTTAAAATAGCACATATCCGTGAAGCAGTGGCAAACTTTGGTACCCAATGTGACTTATTTAGGAACCTTTATAGGCTATCAGTTTAGATTTAACTGTGGATGATGACCCTAGAATTATTGATCTCACTCTGACCTTCACGACGATATGTAACACGTGTAACGCAATTGCCATTTTCATACTTTTCATACAGCCGCATGCATTTATGTTCTTAGGTGCGTGTACGTGGGAACTTTAAAACAGTTTTGAGTTTTTTTTATGTTACTTTATTAATTTTTTTCAATTAAATTTACTGCTATCATATAGTGGACCAATGCCCATAGCTTTCTGTAGGGACAGGTCCTGTTTTCTGAGACATTAGGGGTCTATTAAACCCCTGATGTCTTCTCTGCCTTCCACTGAAGCTGAACAGAACACACATTGGGGTTGCTGTGACCGGAAAAGTGACAGCCATACCTGGAAGTAACGTAGTACTTGTTGCTTTCATGATCATTCATAGAATGCATGAAGGTAAAAAAAAAACCTTGAGCCTTTACAACCACTTTAATGAAGCCACCACATCTAAGGACTGGTAAGTTGAAGAATGTTACATTTTTATTCTTGGGTTTATATACCATTTTATTTCAATTTTAAACAGATGGTAAGTCTGAAAACATACTTACATGCAACAGTCCTTCATTAACTATACCGCCATCCATGCTTTATTGCATAAAGTCACTAAATACCATTATGCTGCTAGAAATCCAGTGAAGTCAGAACTTTCTGTGCACTCTGCTGCAATCTTTTTAGATATATTGTTATTAGCCCTACCCAATTCTTTCTGTGGACTACAGAATACCTCTCTCCTTTATGTTATGGAGAAGTATGGAGGGAGAATTTTTCTGTAGTTCTTAGGCACTTTAGGGTAAAAAGCTGCTTCCCCATAGATACACTACAGCAAGTAACTGTTATCACCCTGCGACAAGAAGAGGTTACTGGCAGGATCACTAGGTGGAAATAAAGTAAAGAAGGTTGATAGAAGAAAATAAATGCAGCCACAATATCTAAGGACTGGCAACCTGTAATATACTAAATGTATGTTCTTAAGTTTAGATACACTTAAAGTGGTTGTAAACCCTTATATACCCAGTGAAGTGACGCAACACACAGAGATGAAAAAATCCTCCTACGTAAGTTGCACCTGTTTATCTGTCATATTCTATTCTCTACATCCGTTCAAAGTCCAGAATTTATAACGTTTGTCTGAGCTTCCAGAAAACAGGGGGCAGAAAGTTGAAATTACACACTGCAGAGCTCAATGAGGAGAGCTCTGAGAGCTGATTGGAGGGAAGGGACACAATCCCATTCACATAGCACACAGGAACAAAGCTGAGCACAGAGCTGTGTGCTGGAGAACAATCCCCTGTCACCTTTTTTCTCTTGGTGTCAGGAAAGCTAGTCAGAAATGATTCATGCTGATAGCAGAAAAACCAAGCAGCAGATAGAAATGATGCATAATTCTCTTAATTGAAACAAGTACATACTTTAGAGGGATATGCTTTATTCATATTTCATGTCTGAGTTTTACAACCACCTCAAAGGTTTAGGCCTACGTTAAGTCAAAGCATACTGCCTCAAAAAAAAAAAAAAAATTATATATATATGATTTTTCAGTTCCCATTGTTAATTTTTATAATCTGGTTACTGCATTCAAGCAACTGTTTGCTTATTATACTGTCATTCAGTGGCGGTGCATCCATTAGGGACCCTCAGGTGCCACCCCCTCTCTCCAGCCACCCATTCTCTGTAGTATGGATAGATTCATGCATTGCATGAATCTATCCACAGCTGCTGTAGCCAACCCTATTCAGGCATCCTGACACTTTTCGGGTACCGGGCGCCTGAATTACAGTGACGGGGAGGTGTTTTTGAAGCACCTGATTAGAGCCATAGGCTCTAAAAGGCTTCAAAAAAGGTGCACTGCGAGCGCAAACTATTGCGCTCGCAGTGCATCCAGGTGTGTTAGCAAAGCAAATAAGCATTTGCTTTGCTGACACAGAACCGCGTCTCAGCCAATCAGGAGGCCTGGATGTAATACCAGGCACCTGATTGTCTGAAGGTAGAGGCGATCTCATTGGCCGCCTAGCAAAGCAGGAAGAATACACACATGGAGGACACAGAGCCATCGCCGCGCTACCGTCCCACAGATCGCCGCCTGTCCCGCTGTCTGACACAACACCACGATGGGCATAGTGGCTGCATATGATGAGCACAGTTGGCTGCATATAATGGGCACAGTTAGCTGCATATTATGGGCACAGTTGGCTGCATATGATGGGCACAGGTGGCAGCTTTTGCTGGGCACAGTGTCTGCATATGATGGGCACAGTGGCTGCATATTATGGGCACAGTTGGCTGCATATGATGGGCACAGAGTCTGCATATGATGGGCAGAGCGGCTGCATGTGATAGGCACAGTGGCTGCATTTGCTGGGCACAGTGGCTGCATATAATGGGCACAGTTGGCTGCATATGATGGGCACAGTTGGCTGCATATGATGGACACAGTCGGCTGCATATGATGGGCAGAGTGGCTGCATATGATGGGCACAGTGGCTGCAATTGATGTTTTTGTTTCAGTATTTTTCAGAATTTTTTAGTTCGTTTGTGCCCCCCCCCCCCCCCAAAAAAAAAAATTTTTGAGCACCACCCACCACTGCTGTGATTACAAGCAATTTTAACTTCTGTTTTCTGCAAATGGCAAGATTCCTGTTAATGCAGGATTTCCCTGGCACAAGTCCTAATTCTGAATGTAGGATACTCTGAAGCTGCCAGCTGTGTAAAGGTTATGGGGACCCTGTGATGCTCTGTACATAAAGGAACATAATATTCATGACATCGTGTAGAGAGTAAAAGGTTGTCTGGTCTCATGTATTTTTAATGAGTCTATAATAGTCTTCTCAGATGGATCTATACTCATGAAGACCAGTGTTAAAGGAGAACTGCACTTGGGAAAAAATAAGGTCATAAATATCTGGTAGACTTAAATGTATGTGTTTCGTGTGTCACATGGCAATGGAAAAGTAATTGAAAAGAGAAAAACAATTATGTTTAGCCCTCTAGCAATTCACGTATTCATATAAGAAAAAAATCAATAAGCGTATTTCTAAAGGCTTCTAGTGTAGGTACCTAAATTTGTCTTGATCGGAGCTCTGTAATGCTCTGCACAGCAACACTCAGACTGGAAGAGGGCAGCAAGCTCAAGGAGCCAATCAGACTCTGCTGCAGTGCACATGTGCTAAAAGTAAATATGCTGATAGGAGATAAAAGAGGGGTGGCCATGGTGCTTAATTTTCCCATCAGTATGCTGGGGGGTGTGCTCTTGACCAAGATCTAATATAGTGGGGGTTTCTACCTTCAACTATAAAGTAACCTGCTTTGTTGTATGTGGTTTAGTTCCAGACTAAAAAACTCCACCAGCAATGACAGCGCAACCTCGCGTTTTTCTTCAGCATTTGACATCTTCTCACTTAGGCCATTCAGACTTAGGCTATTTAGACTGGAAAGCCACTAATTATGTAACTCTTGCTTATGCCCACTGGCGGAACATTATCTTGGATCCAGGCTCCACTCTTTTACTTAAGTTATGCTTTAAGATTTGGTAGTCTTCTTTTTAAATGGTTGATGGAGTGTATGGCTCATTTTGTATGTTTTCCTCTTTACTTCACCTTGTGAAAGGGCTTAATTGTCTCCAATGCCTATCTCTGTTGGGTAAAACATGTCAGCACAGGAGGATCTTAGCGGGGTTTGTCTAAACCACCTGGATGAATAAAGTTTATTGAAAGGCTGGATTTATAGACTGCTCTTTGTATTGTGTTGTATTTGATTGAATACTTTTCTGACAATTTCACAAAATTAAAAAAATAACATTAAAAAAACAAAACATTAAATTAATCAATTCAATTAACTACCTGAGATCCGTGCAATAGCCGAATGACGGCTACAGCGCGGATCTAATGTGCCGGGACGACGTCTATTGATGTCGTCCCGGCCACGAGCTGCCTGCGCGCCCCCTGAAGGGCGCACGCGGCGCGCTCTGTGATCAGCGAGTCTGTGAGACTCGCTGGATCACAGATCCGAGTAAGGGGTCGATCCCGACCCCTTACCACGTGACCAGCTGTCAGCCAATGACAGCTGATCATGTGATAATAACAGAGCCGGTAATCAGCTTTTTTTCCTCCTCGCGCTGACAGCGCAAGGAGAAAAAAAAAAAAAGCCGATCACCGGCAGCAGTGAGAGGGACATCAGTCCCTCTCACTGCAATGTGCCCAGCAATGTGCCCAATCCATGGTGCCCACCTTTGCCCAATTAAAGTGCCGCCTACCAGTGCCCACAGTGCCACCTGTCAGTGCCATATCTCAGTGCCCACAGTGCCATCTCTCAGTGCCCACAGTGCCAGTGCTGCACATTAGTGTCACCTGCCAGTGCTCATCTGTGTCACCTACCAGTGCTCATCTGTGTCACCTACCAGTGCTCATCTGTGCCACCTATCAGTGCCCATCAGTGCCACCCATCAGTGCCCATCAGTGTCCATCGGTGCCACCCATCCGTGCCACCCATCCGTGCCATCTTTGCTGTCCCCATCAGTACCGACTTATCTGTCCCCACCAGTGCAGCCTATCAGTGCCCACCAGTGCAGCCTATCAGTGCCCACCTGTGCCGCCTCATCAGCGCATATCAATGAAGCAGCAAAATTATCTGTTTGCAAAATTTTATAACAAACTATTAAACATGATTTTTTTTAATTTTCCATCTTTTTTTGTTTGTTTAGCAAAAAATAAAAACCCCAGCTGTGATTAAATACCACCAAAAAAAAAGCTCTATTTGTGGGGAAAAAATTATAAAAATTTCATTTGGGTACAGTGTTGTATGACCGCGCAATTGTCATTCAAAGTGCGTCAGCGCCAAAAGCTGAAAATTGGTCTGGTCACGAGGGGGGTTTAAGTGCAAAGTAATCAGGTGGTTAACCACCACCCCTGCCGTACAGATATAAACTGTGGTAAGTTTCCATTGTCAAATAATTGTTTTTCATGATTAGGGATGAGCAGGCAATGTTGCTGTACATGACTTTGCTGCTAAATCAGCAATTCACCTGGACCACAGCATTGTCACTCTCTATTTTTGTCATGAAGCACTGCTTGGAGAAATTAGTTTAAAGTGGACCTGAACTCAAAAAGTGAAGAATTCCAATGTTATAGGGAACATCCAGAAATGGTAATTGTGCATAGGCAGTACCCATACCAGGGAACTTTCCGGATATGACCCTTTATTACCGGAATTCTGCTTTGGTTGCCAGGTCATTATCTGAATGGATATATCTCTGGAATTTCTATTCTGGAGATGTAAAGAAAGCACAGTGTGCATCATGTTATTTTTTTGAGTCACACATGCTGCGCCCTGCTGGTAACTGCCAGTAAGGCTGGCTTCACACTGGGGCGGTGCGGGGCGGCGACGGTAAAGCAGCGCTATATTTAGCGCTGCTTTACCATCGTTTTACCCGCGGTATGCGGCCGCTAGCGGGTGGTTTTAACCCCCGCTAGCGGCCGCAAAAGGGTTAAAAAACCTCCGCAAAGCGCCGCTGCAGCGGCGGTTTGCGGGCGGTATCCCCGCGGTTTCCCATTGATTCCAATGGGATGGAGCGGTATAGGAGCGGTGAACACACCGCTCCTTCACCGCTCCAAAGATGCTGCTAGCAGGACTTTTGTTGCGGTCCTGCTAGCGCACCGCTCCAGTGTGAAAGCCCGCCGGCTTTCACACTGGAGTGAATGGGGCCGGTTTTTTCAGGCGGTATACAGGCGCTATTTTTAGCGCCGTACCGCCTGAAAACCGCCCCAGTGTGAAAGGGGCCTAAATATTGGATGCCAGGAGTAGAGGAGGAGGAGGAGGAGCTGGAACTGTGCTTGTGCAGGAGAAAAGTAGACTGAGAAGGGGTGAGCTGCCCCCAAGGTGGAAACCATTTTTGCTGCCACCCCTAGGCTTTTCTGCCTGCAGAAGCAGGGATGTGGGGAACTGAAAATGCCACCAGAGAGTTGTTTGCATACAATGTATGTGTATGTGTGTTGTATGCATGTGTATGTAGTGTGTTTGTATGTTGTATGCATGCATGTGTATGCTATGTATATGTGTGTTGCATGTATGCATGCAGTGTTTATGTATGTTGCATGTATGTGTATCCAGTGTGTATATGTAGCAAGGTCTCCGGCCTCCTTCGGTCTGATGAGAACCTCTAGGGCCAGGGATAGCTGACATCCTTCTGTATGTAGTGGGTTGTGAGGCATAGTGGGTGCAAAGATGGTGAAAGTCATTGAGTGCCAGACATTTCTTGGATGTAAATGTTTTATTTCTCGTAACAGTCCTTTTTGTATATTTGGGGGAAAGAGGGTTAGGGCCAGGACACCCTTGGATAGTTGCAAGCTCAATTGACAGACTCCGAAACTTCAATAGGATAGCCGTGCAGGGAAAGGCCTCAGCAAGAAGCCACATCTGCACGTGCAGGAATGCTGTCTCCTATGGCAACAGTCTTTAACAGTTCCTAACATAAAACGTAACAGTTCTTTCAGCTTCACTACAACTTCTCCTTGTAGTTCTTCCATACACTGAGCTCCCGGTCTCTCTCTAGATTCACTGCCACTGAACCCCTTGCGCTCCTCCAATCTTCACGGTGGTATCTTCCTCAAGTGTCACCCCGCTTCTCTGCTGGGTCCCTAGCTTGGCACTCTAGAAACCTCTCTAGCTTCACCCATGCTGGCCTGCTCAGTCCCTAGCTGGACACACATGGCTGCTCTGCAAGCATCACCTCCACTGGCTTCATTCCCACTGAAGTTTCTCGATTCTTTACCGTCCCCGGTTAGTGAGAATGCTGCTCTGGTACTTGCTTCAGTTACTCATTGTGGTCCCTGGTAATAAGGCGGATAGTCCCTTACTGTCAACAGCTTCCCTTCTACCTCCGACCACGACAGGTACTCCGGCCGACAGAACCGTCACTTTTGGTTGGACTGCAAACCACAGTCCCAACCCTGCGCTGCTCTCACTTGCTTCTGGATAGACCCCTCAGACAGCCTAGCAGCCAGATGTGCCGGGGATAGGCCCAATCTCTGGCCTAGCGTCCACCCAGACAGCCATCCAGGTGACACAGAACACAGATCACCTGACTCCACCAGAATATATAGGTTCTCCCAGCAGGCCAAGGGATTCAAGAAAACCCCTGCCCATTGGCTGAGATACCCCACATACTCATAACCTGACCTTGGATTGCCCTTCTCATATCTAGTACCACCAAGTACCCGGCCACCTAGTGGTAGAAGATAAAAGTGAAACAAGGGCAAACTTAGGGAGAACTACATGGTGCTACATATATATGTTGCATGTACAGTATGTGTATGCAGTTTGTATGTACAGTATGATGCATGCATGTTTATGCATTGTGTATGTATGTTGTATGCATATGAATATAGTGCATATGTATGTTCATAGATGGTACTGCTGTGCTATGTCTAAGAGAGCGGGAGTGAAAAGAATCACAGGGGTGCTAAGCTGTATGATATAGTTCATCCAATTTTAAGAGAATGCTTATTCATTTCACGGTAAGTTTTTTATTTAAATTTTTTTTGCATTGCCACAGACCTGCCTACCCATGCACAGAAGGTCAGCTTTTTGCAAAGGAATGCTTTAAACTCATACCAAGTTTTTTTTTGTACAGCAGCAGGATTGCCTTCCACAAATGCACACATGGTCAGGCTTTGGCAAAGGTGTAATGCATACATTTCACAGCAAGATGTTTTTTTTTTTTTTTTTTTGAACAGCCACAGACACAGAGACTTGCTTCCCACACATGCAGGTAACAGGGAATCCATTTTTTGTTGGAATCTTAAAGGGGTTGTAAATCCTTGTGTATTTTCACCTTAATGCATTCTATGCATTAAGGTGAAAACATTTCTGACAGTCACTGTCCCCCCAGCCCCCCCACCCGTTTTACTTACCCTGGAATTCAATCGGCGGTGACCTGCTGTTCCTCTCTCCATAGGGTCTTGACTGGATAGATTGATAGCAGCGCAGCCATTGGCTCCCGTTGCTGTCAATCAAATCCAATGACACGGGCGCCGGGGGCGCGGTTGAGTCCGGCATCCGTGTCTATGGACGCAAATGCTGGACTCGGGAGCACGCCCGCAAAGGTAACCCCCCTGGAGAGCGCTTCTCCTAGGGGGTTATCTGATGTGGGGAGGAGCCGCTGGAGGACCCCAGAAGTCGAGGATCAGGGCCACTCTGTGCAAAACGAGCTACACAGTGGAGGTATGACATGCTTGTTATTTAAAAGAAAAACAAAAAAACTAAGCTTTACAATCACTTTAAAGTGGGGTGCCCCCTAAAAATGTAAAAGTCAGCAGCTACAAATACTGCAGCTGCTGACTTTTAATAATCGGACACTGAAAAAGGAACAATCCCCCACGTTGGGGTTTTTAGGCAGCGTACAATTAAAGAAGTCAGAGTTGGCATGTGAACAAATTTTGAAATTTATTTATAAAAATTTGATTAATAACAATAAGTTGGAACATGAGCTCCAGTGGGAATAAATGATACATATATGTTTGTATATAAAAGAACATGAATATACATTAAGCAGACTATCATTCACATAACAACAGTAAATACAGAGTCTGTCGTATAGGTGAGAAATTATCCCTGACGCGTTTCAACCCAATACGAGGGTCTTCCTCAGAGGGAAAAAGAGTCTGCTAGACAAAGAAAAAATGTCAGTGTTAGTGGTAACAATATAGATTACAGGGTGAACGGGCTCCAAGATTGGGAGCAGAAAGTGTCAGAACACCGTGAGGTTTATATTTACCACAATAATGTATATCCTGGGAATAAAAGTTGTATGGTAGTCCCACGTGGAGAGTTTTTGGTAAGGAAGACACCATCCACTAGTGATGGGGTATGCCAGATGGATTCCGCTAAAAGTCACCCGGGCCCCGGGGCGCCATGAAGCCTTACGAGAGGTCACACGTTGAAGGGTTCCTCTCCTTCTTCTCCCTCTGCCGGGGCAGTGGTGTCCGGAGGGGAGGGAACACAACCTGGAGGGGAGCACGGGATGCACAGGCACCACCTAGAGCATAGTCCAAAGGGTAGGGATTATAATAGAAATTGGTATAAAGAGTGGTACAGTATAAAGTAGCCTGAAAAAGGCGTTTGTTAGTTGGGCATCTATCTGTGGTCGTTAGTGCCATGCCAGGTGGCCAGAGCATCTAATGAGTGCGATGTGTGGGTGAAGAGAAAAGCAAATCAAAACAAACGGCAGCGGGAAAGACTTATATCACGAAAGTGCAAGGGAAAAGGGATATGAGCGCGTGAAGGATGTGTGTGTGGGGGAGTGAGAGGAAAAGTCTCTAGTGGGGGGGGGGAGGGAAAGGGGGGAAGGGAGGGGGGGGAAAGGGAAGGGACAGGGGAAGAGGGGAAAAGGCGGGGAAGGGGGAAAGGTGGTAGGGAGTGGAGGGAGGGGAGGAGGGGGGAGAAGAAACAGATGATGGGGAGAAGGGGAGGAGGGAAGGAAGGGTGAAGGCAAAAGGGGGGGGGGGAAGGGGGAAAGACGAAGGGGTGGCTTGGGGCTGTGGGCAGTGTGGGGTATGATTGATTGAAGTAAAAGGGTCCAGCAATGCGGGGGAACGAAGCCCCCCCTCGTTCCCCGCTCCGCTCGCGGCACCGGCATTCCTACTGTGGGCACCAGGCTGTGGCTTCACAGCCGGGCACCCACTGCGCATGCGCGAGCGGTGTCGTAATACGACACGCAGTCATCTGGGACACGTGACAGGTCCCAGATGACTGTGCGGCGCCGAGGGGAAGTGATTTCAGTGCCCGGGGATTGAAGGTGGCAGACTACGAGGGACCCCCTAGCAACAGGCATTTAGAGGTGAGTAAAAAAAATTTTTTTTTCCAATTTTTTTTTTTTATGGTGAAAACACCACTTTAAGTAAAATAAATTACACAGCAAAGTGTTTTTTTTTTTTGCACTGCACTAGGCCAGATCAACAGTAGAGATTTGCCTCCCAGGATACCACCCTCAAAAATGCACACTGGCACTGCACCTTTTCTGCACCTAACACTGAACTCTTAAAAGAAAAAAATTATATTATAGTTTGTATTCTTACCTGAAAAAGTGCCGTCTATTGCTCTTCGTCCAAAACTACAAATTGTATTTTCTTGCTACTGTGATACAACTGCTGAGGGTGGCTACGCTTGTTCTCCACATTCCCAGTGTATGTAAGAATGTAGCCACCCTCTCTTGCTTCCTCCCCAAGATGAACTAGGAACTTTGGAATGTGTAGTGTGCACGGAGCAGAGCGCATGACAGTAGCTAATGTGCACTGCTCGTTCCAAACACATGCGTCCCCCTGTCAGAACACAATATCTCAGCGGGGGAGATTGCTGTACTAAGATAAGATTGTTAGTACAGTGGCTCCTCTTGAGCTCTTCAGTTTTTTTTTTATTCAGCCCGCTGGGTTGAACAAAAAATAAAAAACTGTTAGCGTATACCAGGCTTTGCTCTCTGTATGGAAAAAAGATAGTTGGTCTTAATTAGCTCCACTTTTGTAAGATGCAAACTGTCAGATATTTATTTTGAATTTGACAAAATGTGACACAACGTAGAAGTGGAGCCTTCAGTGACACCACATTATAAATAGGACGCATTTTAGAACCAAACTTGGTGCACAAGCCGCTGTCCGAAGCATAACTGTCACATGATTTTGGCGCAACACATTAATAGGCGCATTAATGCCAAAAAAGTGGTGCAACAGCTTTATTGAATTCCCCTTTATGTTTTGTTAGAAAAAAAAAAAGCTGTGCATTTATGGAGCTGTGGGACTTTTATATAAAAGATGTGCTGTCCATAACCAATTCCAACTGCTATTCCAGCATTGCAAACTAAAAAGGATTGGGAACATTTGCTACACGCAACAGGGCGTGTAAGAATACAGTTCACCTATTTGTGAGGAGCACAAACATGGCGCACGTGTGCTTCAACCATGACCAGCTTTCTTTGTATTCGTACATCGAGTTCTCAAGATCTTATTCCACGATGACTCGAAAAACATTTGCTTAGCTTTAAAAAAAAAAAGTAATAAAGAAAACCGCTGTGCTGTACACCCAGCATCTCGGCCACTCGCCACTCCGTTCAGTCAGAGTGAAGCCACTACCTTGGGTGTAGGCGGCGTGTCTATCTCTTTTACGCAAGCCGACTGCGCGGTTCGCTGATTGGCTGAGAGCTGGAGGCGGGAAGTGTGAGAAGAAGATCCGCAGCGTTGGTGAGGCGATAGCTGAGGGAGGGTGTAAAGGCATATCAGTGTATTTTATACAGCTGTAGACGGGAAATAATGGACGTGATTATTTGCTGTATTTGTTCCCTATCTGCCACCATAGGGTTATGTTAACATAATACTGTTAGCAGGCCATGGCGCCATATCATGGTTATCACATAAAGCTAGGTTCACATATGTACAGGTCAGGAACGTGTGCATAATCATGTGAGTTCCTGACCCGCAGTCAAAACACACTTCTCTTTTAGGAGACCTGCAGCCCACATCTGCAAAATGCCTGCGTGAATGCATAGTGCTGTGGTCGCAGGTGGTGTATTTGCAGGAACTTTCTCTTGAAAGTATAGCAGCCCATTGAAATGAATAGGCTGCTGCTGTGCCCTTGCAGATGCGAGCAACGCCATCTAAACAAGTGTCGACCTATCCTTTTTCTTTTCCTGCGTTTCTCACGGTTACATGAATGAGCCGCTGTACCTGCGATGTGCACATGCAGAAGTGTGAACCTAGCCTTAGGCGCCCATTAACACCTTTTCGTTGTATTAAATGGACAAATTAACCACTTCAGCCCTCGGAAGATTAGGCTGCTCAACGACCAGGGCACTTTTTAAAATTTGTCACTGTGCTTCTTTAACTGGTAATTGCACGGTCATGCAATGCTGTACCCAAACAAAAAAAAAAAGAATGGTATTTTCTTTTTGTTATAAGAAAAATCCAATAAACTCAATTTTAGTCATACATTTAGGCCAAAATGTATTCAGCCATATGTTTTTGGTAAAAAAAAATGTCAATAAGTGTATATTTATTGGTTTGCGCAAAAGTTATAGTGTCTACAAACTAGGGTACATTTTCTGGAATTTACGCAGCTTTTAGTTTATGTCTACCTATCTCACTTCTTGAGGTGCTAAAATGGCAGGGCAATACAAACCGCCCCAAATGACTCCATTTTAGAAAGTAGACACCCCAAGGAAATTGCTGAGAGGCATGTTAAGCCCATTGAACATTTTATTTTTTTGTCACAAGTGATTGAAAAATTACAAGAAAAAGAAAATTACACAAAGTTGTCACTAAATGATATATTGCTCAAACATGCCATGGGCATATGTGAAATTACAGCCAAAAATAAATTCTGTTGCTTCTCCTGAGTACAGGGATACCATATGTGAGACTTTTTGAGAGCCTAGCCTTGTACAGGACCCCAAAAACCAATCACTGCCTACAGGCTTTCTAAGGGCGTAAATTTTCGATTTCACTCCTCACTACCTATCACAGGAAATGTCCAGATAGTACAAAAAAAAAAACAAATGACCCAATTTTGGAAAGTTGACACCCCAAGGTATTTGCCAAGAGGCATGGCTCCCAAAAAGTCTTGGGACTTGGTATGTGGTATCCCCATACTCAGGAGAAGCAAAGGAATATATTTTGGGCTGTAATTTCACATATGCCCATGGCATATTCGAGCAATATATTTAGTGACGACTTTGTGCAAAAACAATAAAACATTTGTAATTTTCCTGCAACTTGTGGCAAAATATAAAATATTCCATGGACTCATCGGCAAATAGCTTGGGGTGTCTACTTTCCAAAAAGGGGTCATTGGGGGGGGGGGGTTTGAACTGTCCTGGCATTTTATGCACAACGTTTAGAAGCTTATGTCACACATCACCCACTCTTCTAAGCCCTTTCTAACACTTTTTGTTTACATGAAAAATGTATTTTTATTTTTTTGCCAGAAAACGACTTTGAACACCCAAACATTATATATATATTTTTTAAGGCCTTACAGATTAAAATAGCGGGTGTTAAATTTTTTTTTCACACAGTATTTGCGCAGCGATTTTTCGAATGCACTTTTTTTTTTAATTTTAATGCACTAAAACACACTATATTGCCCAAATGTTTGATGAAATAAAAAAGATGATCTTATGCCGAGTACATGGATACCAAACACGACATGCTTTAAAATTGCGCACAAACGTGCAGCGGCGACAAACTACATACATTTTTGAAAGCTTTACAGAGGAGGTCTACTGCCCTCAATCGGACCTTTGCGGTGATACTTCACATGCATGGTGCAATTGCTATTTACATATGAAACCAGACCGACGATTGCCTTCGCTTTTGCTCATAAACACGGGGGGACTGGGGTGCTTTATTTATTTTGCTTTTTTATTTTATTTTTAAACTGTTCATTTCATTTACCGTATATACTCGAGTATAAGCCAAGTTTTTTCAGCACATTTTTTTTTGTGCTGAAAATGCCCCCCTCAGCTTATCTCGAGTCAAGCACCTTTCTGCAGCAGATAATTACATTTTCCGACCCGACTTTGGGGCCCCGTATCTCGGAAAATATCATTCTCTGCTGCAGAAAAGTGCTTGACTTTTTCCGAATCTTGGGGCTACCATATTTTCATTTGTTGTAGTGCTAGTTCCACTGGGTTTGCACACCAAATTTGGGGTTCTTAGCATCAAGTGGCCCCAAAGTCGGTCAACTGTATCCATCTGCAGCAATGTCATTTCAGGACACTTTGGGTCCAGAGACCCCACCATTTGGCTGCAGATAGGGGGCATCTAGGAACCCTTTAACTACCAAGTTTGAGTTAAGGAACACGGGCATATAACTGCTGCAGCTTGTCCGGAACTGGTTAAAAAATAAGTTTACTTTAAAAAAAAAAAATGCACATTTTTTTGCAGGTAGAATGTGCATTTACTATTTTTCTTAGCTTGGAAAGCATTGCACCAGCCATCAGCAGACTGTCAGTGTGAGCTGTCTGCCCATACATCGTATGGCCAGGCAGGTTCACACTGACAGGAAGACTTAGGCCCCTTTCACACTGGGGCGGTTTTCAGGCGGTACAGCGCTAAAAATAGTGCCTGTACACCGCCTGAAAAAACCGGCTCCATTCACTCCAGTGTGAAAGCCGGCAGGCTTTCACGCTGGAGCGGTGCGCTAGCAGGACGGTAAAAAAAAATCCTGCTAGCAGCATCTTTGGAGCGGTATAGGAGCGGTGTATTCACCGCTCCTATACCGCTCCTACCCATTGATTTCAATGGCACACAGCGGTAATACCGCCGCAAAGCGCCGCTACAGGCTTTCACACTGGAGCGGTGCGCTAGCAGGACGGTAAAAAAAATCCTGCTAGCAGCATCTTTGGAGCGGTATAAGAGCGGTGTATTTACCGCTCCTACCCATTGATTTCAATGGGACACAGCGGTAATACCGCCGCAAAGCGCCGCTACAGGCTTTCACACTGGAGCGGTGCGCTAGCAGGACGGTAAAAAAAAATCCTGCTAGCAGCATCTTTGGAGCGGTATAGGAGCGGTGTATTTACCGCTCCTACCCATTGATTTCAATGGGACACAGCGGTAATACCGCCGCAAAGCGCCGCTACAGCGGCGCTTTGCGGGGGATTTTAACCCTTTTTCGACCGCTCGCAGGGGGTAAAACCGCCCCGCGAGCGGCCGAATACCACGGCTAAAACGACGGTAAAGCAGCGCTAAATATAACGCTGCTTTACCGTCGCCGCGGCTCCCACCCCAGTGTGAAAGGGGCCTTAATGAGCTACCACAGTGCTGTGTTAGTTCATTGAGAACTACAAGCGGCAAAGGATGTCAGTGCTTGTAGTTAAGTCATGCATAGAACTTTAAATGACACAGCCGTGTGAGTGGTTTCCAAAAAGTGACAGCTAGTATGGGGAACTGTGCTGTCACAGGGAAAGAGGGCAGTGGGAACATGTTACATGTCCCCAAAGGTGAACTTAGCCATTAACCGCTTCCCGACTGCCTTCTGTAGATATACGTCTACAGAATGGCACGGCTAGGCAAAAGCACGTATATATACGTCCCCTTTAATTGCCTAGCCGTGGGGTCGCGCACGCGCCACCAGCGGCACGCTCGCGACCCGGTCGGGAGCTCCGTGACCACGGCCGCGGGACCCGCGGACCCCATCGCCGCAGGTGTCCCGCGATCGGGTCACATCGCTTCCTGTCATTGATCGGCTGTTCCCTGTCATCGGGAAAGCCGTTCAATGATGTCAGACGTACAGCCACGCCCCCCTACTGTAAAAAAAACACAACACGTCACACTAACTCCTCCCCGCCCCCTAGTGGTTAACTCCTTTACTGCCACTGTCATTTACATAGGAATCAGTGCTATTTAAATAGCACTGATTTCTGTATAAATGACAATGGTCCCAAAAATGTCCTATGTGTCCCCCATTATGTCGCAGTCACAATAAAAATCGCTGATCGCCGCCATTACTAGTAAAAAAAAAAAAATATTAATAAAAATGCTATAAAACTATCCCCTATTTTGTAAACGCTATAACTTTTGCGCAAACAAATCAATAATCGCTAATTACGATTTTTTTTTACCAAAAATATGTAGAAGAATATGTATCAGCCTAAACTGAGGAAAAAAAATGTTTTTTTTTTATATATTTTTTGGGGATATTTATTATAGCAAAAATATTGAATTTTTTTAAAAATTGTTGCTCTCCTTTTGTTTATAGCGCAAAAAATAAAAAACGCAGGGGCGATCAAATACCACCAAAAGAAAGTTCTATTTGTTGGAAAAAAAGGACGCCAATTTTGTTTGGGAGCCACGTCGCACGACCGCGCAATTGTCAGTTAAAGCGACGCAGTGCCGAATCGCAAAAAGGGGCCTGGTCCTTTGGCTGCAAATTGGTCCGGGGCTGAAGTGGTTAAAGAGTAACTCCATTTTTGTTGAGAAAAAAACATTCCCCTTTGGGGGATCTATGTACATTGCAAGGAATTTAACAAATATATAATTCGTTTTTTTTTTGGGATATTTATTATAGCAAAAAGTAAAAAATATTGTTTCTTTAATCGTACATCAAGGGACATAGTAATTACTATGTGGGTTATAGTCCACCTTTAGGTGCTGGACACTGGCACACCCTAAACAGGAAGTTGCCTCCCCATAGAACCCCTCCCACTACTGGGAGTATCTCAGTTTTTTTGACAGTGTCTTAGGTGTTGATTACGGGTAAATATGTGCTGAGCTCCACTGGAGCAATCCTTGCTGGGGCTAGCTATGCAGCCCGATCCATTCAAAGTGTCTTTTAGGCCAAGTTAAATGGTACCCGGGCCTCGTATCCGAAGAAACAAGGTTTTGCCTGTAACGCAGATCTGGGCCCCGGGGTCCAGTGCTTTTGGTATTAAGGCCATAAAGTTTTACTGGCGAGGTGCTTTTTACAGGTCCAAGATTTTGGGTTGCCCGAGGGTCCCCGTTTCCTGAAGGTTTGTTAACGGAACCCACCGTGAAGGGTGAAGATTGGGTCTGTTGGTTTTACCACAGAAAACCCTGCGTGGAGTTTTTGTAAGGAATTTTAAAATTTTCTTATGAAATGTCTCATTTAAAGTAAAAAAGTAAATGTTGTCGTGCCTAAGTGTCACCACTGGGGGCTGTATGAAGCATGTACCTTTTCATGATTTGCTCAGAGTCACGCTGTGTCACAGAAGCAGCAGACTTTTCCTCTGGCTAGCAGGCAGTCTTCCGCTAAGTTTGGGGGGTTTTGCTTCCTCCAGACACCCCCATCTGAGCTAAACTCTTCCCCTCTTCAAGTGGCTGAGTATAAGGGAGAACTAAAAACAATTGGCAATGCCGTTTTCTTTCACCGCACCTACACGGCGGCGTCTTCCAGGTCTCCTCCACGCCATCCCTCCCTCACCCGTCGGATCGGAGGCCCGTGCTTGCGTGGGAAAACTCTTTTTCTCCAGTCATCTTCCAGGACGGCACACCTGAGAGG
The DNA here is from genome assembly GCA_028564925.1 of Lithobates sylvaticus. Lineage (NCBI taxonomy): Eukaryota > Metazoa > Chordata > Amphibia > Anura > Ranidae > Lithobates > Lithobates sylvaticus. Next base: position 160,545,168 of record CM053029.1, on the reverse strand, counting down.
ATGACTGGTCTCACCTGACAGGAAACACAATTAACAAATTTTAAAAAGCCCCACCCCTCCATCTGACCCTCAGTTATCGATTGTGTTTCCCACACAATGATGGCTGCGAAACCTTTTATTATTTTCTAAAGAGACCTCAGGTCTGGGACCATGGTCGCCCCCTTAAAGAACAAACCCAGAGCAGTCAGTGGTGTCTGTGGGGTTTTGTTGAGGCATTCATTTGCCTTCTCATTAAGGGGTTTCTCTCCTTAAAATAGAGAAAGTGTTTTCTCAAATAGATCCTAATATGGAGAGGCTGGGGCACTAGGACAGGTGAGTTGTCCATAACCCCAGGGGCCACCTAGTTTACCCTCTCTCCCTCCCCTCCTACCTGACAGTGGTGGATGGTCTGGAGGGGCCGCCTGTACACCCCACATTGGCCGGAAGCTGGGCTCCAATGGCCGAATGTTTGTTTGTTTCTCCTCAGGGAGCGGTGCTTTCCTTCTGTGTACACCGCTGTGCGAGGGGCGTGTGTCGGCCACTACTGCGCATGTCCGGCGCGCCGGGGCTTCAACAAAATGGCGGCAAACGGTGCGGTCGGAAGCACAAGTCGGCGGTTTAAAACGAGGGGGCCCGAGGTCTACAGCCTTCACAGAGATCCATCTACCGGTGTAGAGACAGAGGATGGAGGGCGAACCAGTGCTCACAGCACCAGAAGTCGCCACAGGGGGTGAGTGATTCGGCTGAAGCGAGGGGGGGGCAGCCTACGGCCATATCAGCCTGAAAGCGCCCGATCTCGTCTGATCGCTGAGGCTAAGCAGGGTCGGGCCTGGTTAGTACCTGGATGGGGGCAGTTGGGGTGGCCCTACTTTCCTGTCCCCCACACTGTTTCTTTATGGATGATGGCTAATGGGGTGTTCCTTTCTTCATGCAGAGACCGAATGCCCTGCCCAGGGGATGGCCAGTAGGTCTAGGAAAGCCACATCTAAGACTAAACGCTGTGAGTCTTGTAATGTTAAACTCCCACAGGACCACAGCAAACCTTTTTGCTACAAATGCATCTACAAATTGGCAGGCAAAGAGACAGCACAGGTTGCGAAGGAATGCCGGGCACTACAAGTAGAGATGCTAGCTACCCTTCAGTCCTTTAAAGCCACACTTGATCAGCGTCAGGGAGGCGCCACATCAGGAAGGGAAAGCTCTCCTTCACAGGAAGCTAAATCTACCTATACAGGAGGATCTCAAGAACCTGCCCCTTCCTTTTCGGAGGAGGAGGTTCGTAGTTCAGACCTGAGTTCCCGGGAAGGGGAGGACTCAGATCAGGATAGCCAAGTTGAGGCTAGGCCTGGGGGGCATCTCTTCTCAGCTGAGGGTATGGAGGGTCTCCTCAGGGCTGTTTATGCGTCTGAGGACATTCAGTTGCCTTCCGCCCAGGTGTCAGCTCAGGACAAGGTTTACAGAGGGTTGGGTAAGCTGCAGGCTAGATCCTTCCCAGTACATCAGTCCCTTAAAGACATAATTCTAAGGGAGTGGAAAGAGCCTGAGCGTAAACTCCTGAGACTTAAAACATGGAAATGGAGATGTCCTTTTAAGGAGGAGGAGGAAGAGAAATTCTTTAAGGTCCCATGCCTAGATGCGTCCTTGGCGCAGGTATCTAAGAGGTCGGACCTGTCCTTTGAGGACGCAGGCAACATTCAGGATCAGATGGATAAAAAATCTGAGACCTTGTTGCGGAGAGCTTGGGAGGCAAATGCATTGGCCTCTGCAGCCAGGAATGCGGATGCATGGCTCAACAAATTGATGGACCATCTCACGCATAAGAAGGAGTCCAGGGAAGTAGTAGAATCCCTGGAAGTCGTTGGGAGAGCAATTGCCTTTTTGGCAGATGCTGCAGTAGAGACAGTAAGGACGACTGCTAAGTCAGCGGCATTACTGAACTCAGCCAGGAGGGCCCTTTGGGTCAAGACATGGGATGGAGACTTCAGATCTAAGTCCCGACTCTGTGATATCCCTTTCGAGGGCTCCCTGCTCTTTGGTTCAGGTCTGGAACAGGTCCTCTCCTGATCCACAGAAAAAGGTAAAAAATTTCCCACAAAACCCAAGAAGGAGAAAGGGAGGACAGTTTTTCGTGGCCCCCCTGCAAAAGGTCAGTTTAAGAGCAAGGGTGGGCAAAGGAAGAAGTGGGGGATTGGGACGGGCAAGGAAAGGGGTGGAATCCTTTTTTCTGGGTCCGGACCATCCAGCAAGGAGACAAAATGACACCAGCATAAAAGTGGGCGCAAGGCTCTCATGGTTTCTCCCCCAGTTGGAAAGGATCTCAGAGAGCCCCTACATTTTAAACCTTATAAAAGTAGGTTACAAGCTGGAGTTTTGGTCAGTCCCTCCTCAGAATTTTTTGATTACTCACCTTCCCAAAGACCCACTGAAAGCAAGGGGCTTACTAGACAGTGTCCACGAACTCGCAGAACAGGAAGTAATTATTCCTGTCCCAGTGAGTCAGATGGCTTTCGTTTTTTATTCCCACATTTTCGTGGTTCCGAAGCCTTCGGGCAAGTTTCGGTTGATTATCAATCTACGGAAACTAAATCGGTACTTGCTGTACAAGAGGTTCAGGATGCAAAGCATCTATACGGTCAGAAAACACCTCCAGAAGGGAGTTTTCATGATAACGTTGGATCTCAAGGATGCTTACCTGCACGTACCCCGTGCCCCGGAGCATCAGGAGTACTTGCGTTTTGCAGTACGGACAGAACAGGGGGTGCAGCATTGGCAGTTCAGGGCACTCCCCTTCGGCCTTGCGGCCAGTCCAAGGATCTTCACCAAGGGTCTTGCAGAGGTGGTATCTTTCCTACATCTTCAGGGTGTGGCTCTGATACCATATCTGGACAATCTATTGATTTACTGTCAATCAAGAGACCAACTCCAGAAGCATCGAGATTTAGTCTTGACCACCCTGGATTCTCTGGGTTGGGTGGTCAGTCAGGAGAAGTCCTCCCTGGACCCATCGCAGTCAAAGGTCTACTTAGGGTACCAGTTAGACTCAGTGGCCCAGAGAGTTTTTCTTCCTCCGGAAAAGATCAGAAAGGTTCAAGGCGCAGTGACAGCGTGCCTCAAGGCTCCACAGGTGTCTCTAAGGAACATTATGAGGGTGCTGGGGCTGATGGCCTCTTGCATCCCAGCAGTTCACTGGGCTCAACTCCACTCCCGCGATCTCCAGGGCTTCCTTCTCTTCTCCTGGGACGGGAGAAGAGAAACCCTGGAAGAAAGAGTTCCTCTGGTAGAGGAGGTGAGAAGCTCCCCTAGTTTGGTGGCTCGATCCTGTCAACCTATCTGGAGGTCGGACATGGACGCAGCTAAACCCAATAGGCATAACGACAGACGCAAGTGCCTGGGGATGGGGGGGCTCATTTAGGAGACCACTACGCCCAAGGTCCCTGGGACCAGAGTCGGAGCAGAGCTTCCTCAAATTTCAGGGAGCTTCTGGCAGTCGGGAAGGCATTAAGCGTCTTCCAGGACTTGATCCAGGGCAGAGAAGTCCAGATCTTCTCGGACAATCTGGTAGCGGTGTCCTATTTGAATCGCCAAGGGGGAACAAGGTCAGACAGATTAAGGGCACTGACTCAAGATTTCCTAGGGGAGGCAGAGAGGAATATTCTCTCGATCTCTGCAGTTCATATAAAGGGATCTCTCAATCTCAGAGCAGACTTCCTCAGCAGGCAGCCCATTCGTCAGGGAGAATGGGAGCTGAACATGGAAGTTTTCGCTCTGGTAAGCCGTCATTTCAGAAGACCAGAGATAGATTTATTTGCTTGTCAGAAAAACGCAAAAGTGCGGCGATTCTTCTCTCTCACCAGAGAGCAGGGATCCTCGGGGGGTAGACGCCCTCGCTCAGAGCTGGGATTTCAGTCTGGCGTACGCCTTCCCTCCCTTAGTGCTCATTCCACAGGTGCTGCAGAAGCTGTCCCAGTCGGACAGGGATCTCATCCTGATTGCACCCTGGTGGCCGAAGCGGGTCTGGTTCCCCACCATGGGGAGGTGGTTGATTGTTCCTCCGCTGCATCTCCCGATCAGGCGAGATCTTCTCTGCCAGGGCCCAGTGGTTCATCCCAACCCGGGGTTTCTGTCCCTGACGGCCTGGCTCTTGAGAGGGAGATCCTCAGGAATAGGGGATGCTCGGAGAAGGTAATTGACACTCTTCTCCTTAGTAGGAAGAAGGTTACCAGACAAATTTATGCAAAGGTCTGGAAGGTCTTCTCCCGATGGGTTCAGGCTAAGCAAAGAGCTATCCAAAGATCCCAACTGTTTTGGATTTTCTCCAAGAAAGGGTAGACCAAGGATTAGTGGTCAGTACCCTTAGGATCCAGGTGGCAGCCCTGTCAGTGTTTTTTGACACTAGGCTAGCTCGGGACCCCCTTGTTGATGTTGTTGATTTTTGTTAGCCAGGGAAAGGTTAACCCCGGTAAGGACAGTCCGGTTCCCTCCGTGGGTTTTGTCCCTGGTCTTGGACGCCCTAACAAAAGGGCCTTTTGAGCCTTTGGCTCAAATTTCATTAAAATGTCTTTCTCTTAAGATGGCCTTCCTTCTGGCCATCACCACAGCCAGAAGGATAGGTGACCTACAGGCCCTGACAATAAAAGAGCCTTTTTTTTTGCTCCTAGAGCAGGGGTCTCCAAACTTTTTAGCCCGAGGGCCACATTGTAGATTTTACAAGTATTCGCGGGCCGAAAAAATTGTTTATTTATAAATAAATTAATACAATTTAAATCTCATCATAGCCTTTCTGCATGTCTGTGTCCCTGTTAGAGTCTCCTTGAACATTGTGTCCCCCGTCAGAGCCTTTCGACATGTCTGTGTCCCCACCAGACCATTCCGCACCTCTGTGACCCCCATATCTGTGTCCTCCATCCATCAGAGTCTCCTCATCAGTGTCCCCATTAACATTGTCCCCAGTAGAGTCTCCCCATCATCGGTGTCCCCAGTATCAGTCTCCCCAGTAGAGTTTCCAAATCCTCAGTGTCCCCATCAACAGTATCCCCAGCAGTCTCCCCATCATCAGTGTCCTCAGCATCAGTCCACCATCAGTGTCCCCAGCAGTCTCTCCACCATCAGTGTCCCCAGCAGTCTCTCCACCATCAGTGTCCCCAGCAGTCTCTCCACCATCAGTGTCCCCAGCAGTCTCTCCACCATCAGTGTCCCCAGCAGTCTCTCCACCATCAGTGTCCCCAGCAGTCTCTCCACCATCAGTGTCCCCAGCAGTCTCTCCACCATCAGTGTCCCCAGCAGTCTCTCCACCATCAGTGTCCCCAGCAGTCTCTCCACCATCAGTGTCCCCAGCAGTCTCTCCACCATCAGTGTCCCCAGCAGTCTCTCCACCATCAGTGTCCCCAGCAGTCTCTCCACCATCAGTGTCCCCAGCAGTCTCCCCACCATCAGTGTCCCCAGCAGTCTCCCCACCATCAGTGTCCCCAGCAGTCTCCCCCTCAATCAGTGTCCCCAGCAGTCTCCCCCTCAATCAGTGTCCCCAGCAGTCTCCTCCTCAATCAGTGTCCCCAGCAGTCTCCTCCTCAATCAGTGTCCCCAGCAGTCTCCTCCTCAATCAGTGTCCCCAGCAGTCTCCTCCTCAATCAGTGTCCCCAGCAGTCTCCTCCTCAATCAGTGTCCCCAGCAGTCTCCTCCTCAATCAGTGTCCCCAGCAGTCTCCTCCTCATCAGTGTCCCCAGCAGTCTCCTCAATCAGTGTCCCCAGCAGTCTCCTCCTCAATCAGTGTCCCCAGCAGTCTCCTCCTCATCAGTGTCCCCAGCAGTCTCCTCCTCAATCAGCGTCCCCAGCAGTCTCCTCCTCATCAGTGTCCCCAGCAGTCTCCTCCTCATCAGCGTCCCCAGCAGTCTCCTCCTCATCAGCGTCCCCAGCAGTCTCCTCCTCATCAGCGTCCCCAGCAGTCTCCTCCTCATCAGCGTCCCCAGCAGTCTCCTCCTCATCAGCGTCCCCAGCAGTCTCCTCCTCATCAGCGTCCCCAGCAGTCTCCTCCTCATCAGCGTCCCCAGCAGTCTCCTCCTCATCAGCGTCCCCAGCAGTCTCCTCCTCATCAGCGTCCCCAGCAGTCTCCTCCTCATCAGCGTCCCCAGCAGTCTCCTCCTCATCAGCGTCCCCAGCAGTCTCCTCCTCATCAGCGTCCCCAGCAGTCTCCTCCTCATCAGCGTCCCCAGCAGTCTCCTCCTCATCAGCGTCCCCAGCAGTCTCCTCCTCATCAGCGTCCCCAGCAGTCTCCTCCTCATCAGCGTCCCCAGCAGTCTCCTCCTCATCAGCGTCCCCAGCAGTCTCCTCCTCATCAGCGTCCCCAGCAGTCTCCTCCTCATCAGCGTCCCCAGCAGTCTCCCCAACATCAGTGTCCCCAGCAGTCTCCTCCACATCAGCGTCCCCAGCAGTCTCCTCCACTATCAGCGTCCCCAGCAGTCTCCTCCACTATCAGCGTCCCCAGCAGTCTCCTCCACTATCAGCGTCCCCAGCAGTCTCCTCCACTATCAGCGTCCCCAGCAGTCTCCTCCACTATCAGCGTCCCCAGCAGTCTCCTCCACTATCAGCGTCCCCAGCAGTCTCCTCCACTATCAGCGTCCCCAGCAGTCTCCTCCACTATCAGCGTCCCCAGCAGTCTCCTCCACTATCAGCGTCCCCAGCAGTCTCCTCCACTATCAGCGTCCCCAGCAGTCTCCTCCACTATCAGCGTCCCCAGCAGTCTCCTCCACTATCAGCGTCCCCAGCAGTCTCCTCCACTATCAGCGTCCCCAGCAGTCTCCTCCACTATCAGCGTCCCCAGCAGTCTCCTCCACTATCAGCGTCCCCAGCAGTCTCCTCCACTATCAGCGTCCCCAGCAGTCTCCCCATCATCAAGTACATTTGCCATTTGTCTCTTGCCTTGAGCAGCTCTCCTGCACCTCCCGACTCCCGCCCAGCTGCTACACACGTGGAAGGATCTCTCATACAAACATCGGGCGGGACGCCGGGAGGTGCCGTGCTGAAGACGTCATTGGTTGCTATGACAGGCAGTCCCAGCAGCCAATCCTCAGGCAGCATGGGAGGGTGTGGGGGGAGCGGCTTTGTTTGCGGGACCTGTCAATCATACTTCCGATCTGCTGCTTTTAATGGCAGCAGAACGGCAATGCTATTAGACTGAGTGAGCCGCGGGCCAGGGAAAAGGCACAAGCGGGCCGGATGTGGCCCGCGGGCCGGTGTTTGGAGACCCCTGTCCTAGAGGATAGGATAATCTTTAGACAGGATCCGCTTTATTTACCAAAGGTGACCTCTGGTTTACACAGGTCACAGGAAATTATTCTTCCATCATTCTGCCAGAATCCCAAGAATGATAAGGAAGAAAGGTGGCATCTTTTAGATGTTAGACGTTGTCTTCTAGTCTATTTAGAAAGGGCGAGAGAATTTAGGAGATCAAATCATCTTCTAATTACTTTTGGTGGCCAAAGAAAGGGTCTTCAGGCTTCAAAACCAACGATAGTCAGGTGGATTAAGCAGGCGTTAAGGCTCATTCAACCAGATCTCTGGCGACCTCCTGGGCAGAGAGGGCCGGAGCTTCAATAGATCAAATCTGCAAGGCAGCAACATGGACGAGCCATAATACCTTCCTGAGGCATTACAGAGTGGAGCTGTTGTCCCCTTAGGACTTGGCTTTTGGCAGGAAGGTCCTACAGTGGTGGTCCCACCCTAAGGTAGGCCTGAACTTCTTGCTTATCGTCTCAGGTGTGCCGTCCTGGAAGATGACTGGAGAAAAGTACCAGTAATGCCGCGTACACACGAAGGGACTATCCCGCGTGATTATCCGCTGGACCGAAGTCGAGCGGATAATCCCCTCGTGTGTGGGCGCCGGCGGACTTTTTTTGGCCAAAGTACGGCGGACTAAAGTTTTAAGTTTTGTTTTAAAATTATCCGCTGGACTTGGCAGTCCAGCGGACAATCCGGCCGTGTGTAGTATGGTCCGGCGGACCAAAAAGGACGCATGCTCAGTAGCAAGTATTTTTCTAGTATTTTTCGTTTTCTAGTCCCGTCGTACGTGCTGTACGTCAGCGCGTGAACCGTCTGACTTTTTGCGTGATCGTGTGTGGTCAAGTCCGTTCGCTTTTTAGTCCAGCGGACCCAGCTGGAAAGTCCAGCGGATTGTCCGCTGGACTTAGGTCCGCCTGGAAAAGTCCCTTCGTGTGTACGCGGCATTACATTTACCGGTAACGGGTTTTCTAGGCCTACTTCCCTACCCTTGACTGGTGATGTTTTATTCTTTACAGAATGTACCCTCTGACACTGGTGTGGGTTTTTACTTTGTCATAACTGAGGGTCAGAGGGAGGGGTGGGGCTTTTTAAACTTTGTTAATTGTGTTTCCTGCCAGGTGAGACCAGTCATCCTCTCAGGTGTGCCGTTACCGGTAAGTGTAACTGGTACTTTTTGGAAAAAGAAAGGAGGGGGGTGCGACGGTGGGGGCGGGGCTTAGCACGGCGTTGGCGTCCTTCAAAGCCGGAGTGTGTTTTAAAAAAAAAAAACTCCATTTATGCTGGCTGCAAAATTGTCGGAGAGACATAAGAGCAAAGAGGAGCATTAAAGAGGTTTTGGTGATACAGGCATTTACTATTTGACACATTTACTATTTGCATCAGGCTGAGCATTAATAGCAGTGGCAGTAGCTGGACTATTGCTCAAGCAGTGGATGCGATTTCTTCTGGTAGTACCTCTGCTTTGTGCATAGGGCTATGGTCAGAAGGGGGGGTTGAAACACCCCCAAAAAAGAGCTAAAAGGGTCTCCCTCAAGCTCTGGAAAGCCTACTCATCTCTACAAATGGCATCCTCCCCTGAGAGGGGGTGGCTGGTCAGAATGAGCATCGGGGCCATGAAATGTCTGCAACTGTTTTTAACACTGCAGCCCCTGTTTATTTTATGATAATTAAAAAAATAAAAGGTTAGTGACTTTGATCGCATCCCAGTGTGGGTCAAAATGTGACAGGTTCTCTTCCATTACCCAGGACCCTCAAACTGAGGAACTAGGGGCAGGAGAAGACAAATTCCCTTAGAGGACCGTGGTGAGGCTGATAACTCCTCTTCTGAGGTGTCAAATGCGGGAGAATCAGCTGTTCCAATCTTAAGATTGATGGTGCAATTTCTTGCTGAATGATCGCTGCACATTTATCTACCATTAACTGAGTGTTTGGGTTCACTAAAGCCTCCTCAAGCTGTGCATGCCTTTTCCTGTCCATTCATTGGTGGAAAAGCTTTTTTTGCAATTAATGCGGCTATATCCTTTTGTGAATACGTTATGACTTGTCCGGCAGACAATGCTCAAATGCTTAGGGATCCAACAGATAAAAAGGTGAAATTCCTATTGAAAAAAAATATATATTTTTTTTCTCTGGCAGATTGAGTGTCTCAGCCTGTGCTGACAGTAATTGCTTAATCATTGAGAGACCATTGAGAGATTGCTATGAGAGATTCTATCCTTCAGGCCTTGCCCCTTCACTAAGCGCCAGGTAAGAAGCTCCTTGCTAGTCTTCCTTTTTGCGGTGAAACAGCTATTTGGGGATGTTTTGGATAATACATCCAAAGAAATTCTAGTGGAAAGCACCCCTTTTACCATTTAAGAAAAGGAGTAAATGTATTTTCGTTTTAAAGCTCCTTCTTCTGTGCCAGAGACATCAGCCTCCAGGCAGTCACGGCGGCTTCCACCATCAGGTTCAATCGAATAGGGGGAATTCTTCTGCAGTTCTCAAGGATCTGGCAGGAAGAGTGTCTAGACGAATGGGGGACTTCCTCAATAGCTGCAGGGTACAAACTGGAGTTCCAAGAGTTCCCGTCTCCTCGTTTTCTCAGATCAAACGTGTCTAAGGATCCAGAGAAAAAGAAAAAAGTGATCATGGGGGTCCCCATGTAAGAACAGAGGTTGGGGTTTGATTCAAAACTCTCTTTATCACGGTTGCAAATCCGAATGAACATTTCTGGATCTCAAAAATCTAAATTCAATTCCTAAATATAACCACTCTTTTTCTCGTATGGAGTCAATCCAAATCAGTTATCTCCATCCTACAAGGAGGAGAACTTCTGGCGTCAATCAACATCAAAGATGCCTATTTCCTCGCTCACTAGTTATATCTTCATTTTCAATGTGTGGCTCTGCTTTCCGGTTCAGCTACTGCACCTTGAGTGTTTTACAAAGGTTCTGGCCCCTCTTCTAGACAGATTAAGGGCCCAAGGTATAACTATTATGGTTTACCTAGTCGATCTGTTCTTGATAGACCAGTCGGTAGCCCGCTTAGACTAAGTATGATCACCACATTCAACTACCTGAAATATCTAGGTTGGATTCTCAACCTAGGTGAAATCTTCTTTAAAACCATGAATAAGGCTAAAATACTTGGGCCCGATCGTAGGTACACCCAGAAAAGGGTATTCTTGCCCCAGGCAAAGATCAGCGCCATAAAGGAACTGATTTAGGTGGTCGAAGCAAGATGAATTTCTTCTATTCAGCTTTGCATGAGGTTGTTGGGAAAGATGGTGGCTTCATTCAAGGCCGTTTTTTATGCTCAGTTTCATTTGAGACTACTGCAAAACAGTATCCTATCGGCTTGGAACAAAGGGTTCAAGCTCTACATTCCCAATGTGTCTGACTCCAAAGCCTATGGCCACATCACCCTGATAGCACCCGATCTTGTCTGATCTTGGAGGCTAGGCAGGGTCGGGCCTGGTTAGTACTCGGATGAGAGACCACCTGGAAATACCAGGTGCTGTAGGCTGGGTGTGCTGGAGCCTCAGTTTATGCTTAATATCCCAAAATCTACTAAGGGGAAAATCCTTCAGGTACCTGGGAAGTGGTAACAACATATGCCAACCTTTTTTTGTTTAGGTTAGGGAACAGTCCTGGAAGAGGCAACTGTCCAAGAGAAGTGGCCCAGATCAGAAATGGCCCAGATCAGAAATGGCCTTGCCCATTAACATTTTAGAAGTTCAGGCAGAGCTCTTGGTCCTGAGGGCCTGAACGTTCAGTTTATGGTATTGTCCTGCCAGGATTCAATCCGACAATGCCACAGCAATGGCCTATATTAATCACCAAGGGGGCACAAGAACTTGTGCGGCCCAGAGAAAGGTGAATCATATCCTATCTTGGGCAGAAAACAATGTACTTTGCCTATTGGCAGTCTTCATTCTAGGAATAGAAAATTGGCAGGCAGACTACTTGATTTGCCAGCAATCGTTCCTGGGAGAATGGTTCCTTCACCCCGATATCTTCCTGTCAATATGTCAACAATAGATCTGTTTGCCTCCAGGTTCAACAAAGAAATCGACAACTTTTGTGTCAAGAACAAAGGATCTGCTAGCATGTGGAACAGATGCCTTGCAATTCCCGTGGAATCGGTTCTCACTGATTTATGCATTCCCTCCTATTCTGCCTGCGTCCACGACTTCTTCGCAGGATCAAGCAGGTAGGGAAGTCGTTGATTCTTGTGGCCCCCAGCAGGGCCCAGGAAACCTTGGTATGCAGAGATCGTAAAGATGGCAGTAGTGGACCCATGGACCCTACCATCACGGCCAGACCTTCTCTCGCAAGGTCCGGTGTTCCATCCTATTTTACGAATGCTAAATTTAACGGTCTGGTTATTGAGACCCACACTCTGAAGAAGCGTGGGCTGTCAGGTTCAGTTGTTTCTACCTTGGTTAATGCAAGGGAGCCGGCCTCCATAATTTATATATTATGGAGTCTGGGAAACATATGTCTCCTGGTGTGAAACCAGGAGTTGCACCCCAGGAAATAGGTCAAAGGTAAAGTCCTTGACTTTCTGCAGATGGGGTGAGAAATAAGGCTGGCCTTGAGTGCTTTCTAAGGACAGGTCTCGGCCTTATTGGTATTCTTTCAATGACCACTTGCTTCGCATTCTTTGGGTAAAGTCCTTGACTTTCTGCAGATGGGGTGAGAAATAAGGCTGGCCTTGAGTGCTTTCTAAGGACAGGTCTCGGCCTTATTGGTATTCTTTCAATGACCACTTGCTTCGCATTCTTTGGTTCGTAACTTTATTCAGGGGGTAACACGGCTTAATCTCCGGTTAGGTAACCCCTGAACCCTTGGGACTTGAATTTTAGTTTTGTCGGCATTATAAAACAGCCTTTTTTTTTGGGCTTCCCTTGGTCCTTTTTTTGACAAGGAAACTATTTTTTCTGGTAACCATATCTGCTGCAAGACGGTATCAGAATTGACTGCTTTTTCTTGTAAAGAGACCTACCGTATTTGCCGGCGTATAAGACGACTGGGTGTATAAGACGACCCCTATTTTTCCAGTGAAAACTTAGGTTTGGGGCTATACTCGCCATATAAGACTACCCCCCTTCAGAGGCAACACCATTTACAAAAAAACATCAGAAACAAAAAAAACATCAGACTTAACATCAGAAAAAGGAAACTGGTGAACTACAAGTCCCAGAGATCCCACAATTGGTAGGCAGCAACAATGAATCCTCTCCTCCAAAGCACTATAAATCATACCTGTATTTTAGGGGAGATCTGGAGCTGGATGTGCAGTACAGGATGCTTTGGTAATATGTAGAGCACCAAGTACACACAGTATATGATGCTGTGTTAGTACAGTAGCGCCAGGTACACTTCAGAATACAGTGTGCATTGCTGAGCCAATCACTGAAGGCATTGTATTTTACTAATCTGTTGATGGATACAAAGCCTGCTCGGATTGGCAGAGGCTGTGACATCAGCCCGCGCCCCGCTCTGACTCATGTAGCCTGCTAGGATTGGCAGGCTTAGCAGGCTCTGTATTCATCAGAGTGCATCGCCCGCCGGGATTGGCTGAGCGGCGCATACTGTATACATATTACAATTTTACAGAGTGCCCGGCGGACTGATATCCATCTGGCAGCTTCTTCACCCGGCGTATAAGACGACCCCTGCTTTTTGGCTGTGTAATTTCGGTGTAAAAGGTAGTCTTATACGCCAGAAAATACAGTATTTTTATTGTTCACAAGGATAAGGTAGTATTGCGTCCTCATCCTAACTTTTTACCGAAGGTAATATTAGGTTTTTATCTAAACCATGATATTGTTCTACCTTCATTTTTCCAGAACCCTGTTCTATGGAAGAAAAATCACTACATTCTCTTGATGTGGTGAGAGCAGTCAAAGTCTACTTAAAGGGGTGTTTCAGCTTCAAAAATTTTTTTTTAAAAGTCAGCAGCTAAAAAAAAAGTCGCTGCTGACTTTTAATAAGCACACTTACCCTTCCAGGGCGCCCGCGCTGCCGTTCGTGGAGGCCGAGATGTCCCTCGGCGTCCCGGATCCAGCGGCCCCATCCTCAGTAAGGGCAGCGGCTTCGCGCGGCCAACTGCGCATGCATGAGTCGGCGCGCGGCCTACTGCGCATGCATGAGTCGGCGCGCGGCCTACTGCGCATGCGCGAGTCGGGGCGCGGCCTACTGCGCATGCGCGATTCTTATTTGTGAAGACGGAAGAAGAGAAGATCACCGCGGCGTTGGAGGAGGCAGATTAGGACGATCTGCCTAGCAACAGCCATTTCTGGTAAGTAAAAAAAAAAAAAATTTTTATTTTTTTTTTTATTTTAAATTGTTACTAACATTTTTTGTAGTTTTCATTTTTAGGGTGTCCCACCACTTTAAAGGCGACTGCTCAGATTTGGAAAACAGATGTTTTGTTCGTGTTGCCTGAAGGTCTTAAAGAGGACAGGCAGCATCGAAATCTATTTCTAAATGGATTCGACAAGTAATCATTCAAGCTTATGGTTTAAAGAGGTAGTTCTACCCTCTCAAATCAAAGCACACTCCTCCTAGGGCTGTTAGTGCTTCGTGGGCAGTGCATCACCAAGCCTCCATGGCTCAATTCTGCAAGGCTGCAACTTGGTCTTCAATCCATACATTTACCAGATTCTATCTGAGGATGTTGCCTTTGGGCGCAGTGTACTGCAGCCAACAGTATAAATCCTCTGTTCTCATGGTGCCCTACTTTGGTTGTGTCTCCCTCCCCTCAGTTGGCATTGCTCGGGGACATCCCACATAGTAATTACTATGGCTCTGTGTCCCGTGATGTACGATTAAAGAAAATAGGATTTTTAGAACAGCTTACCTGTAAAATCCTTTTCTTTTAAAGTACATCACGGGACACAGAGGTCCCGCCCCTCTTTCTAGTATACATGTGTATTGCTTTGCTACAAAACTGAGATACTCCCAGTAGTGGGAGGGGTTATATAGGGAGGCAACTTCCTATTTAGGGTGTGCCAGTGTCCAGCACCTGAAGGTGGACTATAACCAACATAGTAATTGCTATGGCTCTGTGTCCCGTGATGTACTTCAAAAGAAAAGGATTTTACAGGTAAGCTGTTATAAAAATCCAATTTTTATTTTTTTTCAAAATTGTCGCTCTTTTTTTGTTTATAGCGCAAAAAATAAAAACTGCAGAGGTGATCAAATACCTCCAAAATAAAGCTTTATTTGTGGGGAAAAAAAGGACATCCACTTTGTTTGGGTACAGCGTCGCACGACCGCGCAATTGTCAGTTAAAGCGATGCAGGGCCTTATAGCAAAAAATGGCCTGGTTATTAAGTGGGCAAATCCTTTCCGGTCCTTAAAGTGGATATAAACCCCATTTTTTTTTTTTTTTTTACATTTTTTTTTTTTAACCACTTGCCGACCGGCGCACGCAGATATACGTCTGCAGAATGGCACGGACAGGCAGGAGGGCGTATATATAAGTCCCTCCTTTAGCTTGTCCGTGCCATCGGGAGCGCGCCGGTCGGGACCCCCGTGAGTCCGATCGCGGTCCCCGCGGACTCGATCGCCGCGGGGACCCCCGCGATCGTCTCACGGGGCGGCTGAACGGGGAGATGCCGAGATAAACAGCATCTCCCCGTTCTGCCTAGCAACTAGTGACGCCGATCTCTGCTCCCTGTGATTGGAGCAGAGATCAGCATTCACTAGCTGACAGCCACGCCCCCCCCACAGTAAAAAAAAACACACCCCTAGGCATACTTAACTCTTACACTGCCCCCTTGTGGTTAACCCCTTCACTGCCAGTGTCATTTATACAGAAATCAATGCATTTAAATGCATTAATTGCTGTAAAAATGACAATGGTCCCAAAAATGTGTCAAAAATGTCCGATGTGTCCGCCATAATGTCGCAGTCACATAAAAAATTGCAGATCTCCGCCATTACTAATAAAAAAAAATTATTAATAAAAATGCTATAAAACTATCCCCTATCTTGTAAACGCTATAACTTCTGCGCAAACCGATCAATAATCGCTTATTGCGATTTTTTTTTTTTACCAAAAATATGTAGAAGAATACGTATCGGCCTAAACTGAGGAAAAAAAATTTTTTTTTATATATTTTTGGGGGATATTTATTATAGCAAAAAATAAAAAATAATGCATTTTTTTTTTAAATTGTCGCTCTATTTTTGTTTATAGCGCAAAAAATAAAAACTGCAGGGGCGATCAAATGCCACCAAAAGAAAGCTCTATTTGTGGGAAAAAAAGGACGTCAATTTTGTTTGGGAGCCACGTCGCACGACCGCGCAATTGTCAGTTAAAGCGACGCAGTGCCGAATCGCAAAAAGGGGCCTGGTCCTTTGGCTGCAAATTGGTCCGGTCTGAAAGTGATTAATGTCATAATATAGAGAATAAGATTTCCTTTCATTTGAGCCCAGTCTTGCCACACAGATTTACTCAAGGCCTGAGCAATCCTCTTTTATTGTTCAGTTAGAGAAATCTTGACAAAGTCTTGAAAACTTTGTCAAAAACGCCCCCTTGCTGTGAGTGACAGGTGATTTACATATCTCATGCACTAGCCTGAGACAGGTTATCATCAGATCACTGGATGTTCTACTCTGCCCAGCTCTGACTACATACATGTCCCCTAAATCACTTGTCTGTCTATAGTCTGCTGACTGTTCACTGCATCACATGATGAGAAACATCCAGTCAAAACACAGTAAAGCTGGGAGAGCGGGAGGGGAGGGGAGGGGAGGGGGGTGTGAATTGTGAACTTTTTACACAGGATGTGCCTGTCTCTCACAGCAAGTGACAACGTTTTCAAGAATTTGTCAAGATTTCTCTAACTGAACAATAAAATCTGTGTGGCAAGACTGGGCTCAAATGAAAGGAAATCTTATTCTCTACATTATGACATCAAAAAAATAAAAATAAATTTGTGTTTACATCCACTTTAGATGGGTGACAGACAGGAAGGATAGAGGGGAAAGGGCCAGGGAGGCTGATCCTGGGCTGGAAAATTCCAATAAGTACGCTCCATTGAGTGACATTGGTGAAACCAGTCAGGGACCAGCACTGCTGGAGCTGAGGGACTCCCCTAGCTGCCAGGGGAAGAACTCCTCCAGTGAGATTGGGGGGAAATGAAGGGAAAGGAAAGACAGATTCTAGTGGTAGGGGACTCAGTTCTTAGAAGGACAGAGAAGGCAATCTGTCACAAAGACCTGAAGCGCCAAACTGTATGCTGTCTACCGGGCGCTCGGGTTCGGCACATCATGGATCTAGTGGACAGATTACTGGGATAGGCTGGGGAAGACCCAGCTGTTATGGTGCACGTTGGCACCAATGACAAAGTCAGAGGCAAATGGAGTGTCCTAAAAAACGATTTTAGGGACTTAGGAGCTAAATTGAGGAATAGGACCTCCAAGGTATTATTCTCAGGACTACTACCAGTACCTCGAGCCACATCAGAAAGGCAGAGGGAGATTAGGGAAGTAAACAAGTGGCTGAAGAGATGGTGTAGTAAGGAGGGGTTTGGGTTCCTGGAGAACTGGGCCAGCTTCTCAGCCACACGTTCTATAGAAGGGATGGGCTGCATCTAAATGAGGAGGGTGCAGATCTGCTGGAAGTGAAGATGGCCGAAAAGTTAGAGGGGCTTTTAAACTAGGCAACAGGGGGAGGGTTTAGAGGTAGAGATAGTCAGTCAGTGCGGAACATATTCCAGAGCCAGGAGCCTGGTGGACAAGAGAGAACTAGAGATACTGTTGTACGAGGAGGATTTTGATTTTGTGGGAATTTCAGAGACTTGGTTTAACAGCTCTCATGATTGGCTGGCAACCATTCAGGGGTATTCCCTTAATTGCAGGGAGAGGGTAAAAAAGGGGGAGGGGTATGCCTATATATCAAGAATAATGTACAAGTGAATGTGAGAGAGCTAGGGAGGAGGTGGATCCTTATGGGTAAAGCTCCAAAGGGATGAAAGTAAGGGGAAAATAATACTGGGAGTATGCTATAGGCCCCCTAACCTGAGAGAGGAGGGGGGAATGGACCTTCTATCACAATTTTTGGATTAGCAGCAAGGATGGGAAGTGTCATCATAATGGGGGATTTTAATTATCCAGACATAGACTGGGCGTAAGGAACCGTGCATTCGTCGAAGGCTCGACTGTTCCTAAATGTCTTGCAGGACCATTTCATGGATCAGATGGTAGACGCACCAACTAGAAACAGAGCGTTACTAGTCCTAATGGTTACCAACAATACAGACCTGATAACGGAGGTGGAAATAAGAGGCAATTTAGAAAACGATCACGGGTCAATTAGCTTCAGTATAAATCGCAGAAATGGGAAACGTAAGGGGAATACAAAGACACTGAATTTCAAAAGAGCCAACTTACCTAAACTATGAACCTTGCTAGAAGATATAGATTGGGATAGGATCTTCGGAACAAAGAACACGGAGGAGAGATGGATTTGCTTTAAGAGCATATTAAATAGGGCATGAGCCAGTGCATCCCATTGGGAAATAAATTTAAAAGAGCGAACAAAAGTCCTGGATGGCTTAACTCTATGTAAAATGTATATAAAAGCAAAGGAGAAGGCCTTCAAAAAATACAAGGCTGAGGGATCATCATCAGCATTCAGACTTTACAAAGAATGCAACAAGAAATGTAAGGGTGCAATTAGGCCGACTAAGATAGAACATAAAAGACACATAGCAGAGGAGAGCAAAAAAAAAATCCCAAGAAATTCTTTAAATATATAAACAATAAAAAAGGGAGGATAGACCATATTGGCCCCATAAAGAATGAGGAAGGAAATCATGTTACAAAGGATGGGGAGATGGCAACGGTATTGAATTTATTCTTCTCCTTAGTCTTCAGAGGGAATCGGGGGGGCTTCAGTAACCAAAACAGCAGTGTTTATCCTCATGGCACATCACAGGAAACACCCTCATGGCTAACAGAGGATAGAATTAGAGAGACTTTATGGAAGAGTGCCAAGAAGAAAGCCATTGTTGAAAGAAAGCTATAAGAAGTCCCATTTGCAGTTTGCGAGAAGCCATGTTGGGGACACAGCAAACATGTGGAAGAAGGTGCTCTGGTCAGATGAGACAAAAATGTAACTTTTTAGCCTAAAAGCAAAACATTATGTGTTGTGGAAAACTAACACTGCACATCACTCTGAGAAAACCATCCCCAATGTGAAATGTGGTGGCAGAGCATCATGTTGTGGGGATGCTTTTCTCCAGCAGCGACAGGGAAGCTGGTCAGAGTTGATGGGAAGCTGGATGGAGCCAAATACAGGGCAATCTTAGAAGAAAACCCACAAAAGACTTGAGACTGGGGCAGAGGTTCACCTTCCAGCAGGACAACAACTGTAAACATACAACCAGAGCTAAAATGGAATGGTATATTCATGTGTTAGAATGGCCCAGTCAAAGTCCAGACCTAAATCCAGTTGGAAATATGTAGCAAGGCAAATTGCTGTTCACAGACACTCTCCATCCAATCTGACAGAGCTTTAGCTATTTTGCTAAGAAGAATGGGCAAAAATGTCACTCTCTAGATGTGCAAAGCTGGTAGAGACATACCCAAAAAGACTTGCAACTGTAATTGCAGTGAAAGGTGGTTCTACAAAGTATTGACTCAGGGGCTGAATACAAATGTACTCGTGTCCGAACCCGCCTGAGTTCATCCCTACTGACAAGGCTAGTAGGAATTAGCAGTGCAATCTAGTGTTGTTCTGAGAAAGGAAATATACAGGAGCAGTGCATAATATCAAGATACCAAAGTACTTGTAAATTGTATAGGATTATGCATAATCCATCTGTTTTGGAAGTGTTACATCCCTGGTTCCCATTAGTGCTCAGTGCTTCCTCCTGCTGGCCCCCTACATCACTAAAAGACACAATAGTGACATAGGGACTGACAAGAGGAACCAGTAAGCAATTGGTGACCCATGATCTAACACCCTGAGGACAGCTGGATTTGGTAGGATCTTCAGCTAGCAATACCTCTTCTGTTGCAGATGTTACTTGTGTGACAAAAAGAAGAGGTGAGTATTTAAAGACATTTTTTATTTTATTAAAAAAAAAGATGTTATACTTACCTGCTCTATGCAATGATATTGCATACCTCCCAACTTTTTGAGATGGTAACGAGGGACACCTATAAGCAAAAGTATGTAGGCATAGCTCACACCCCTTGCCACGTCCCCTAAAGGACAAGTATTCAAAAAAAGATAAGTTAAACCCACAAGTGCTTTCTTTTTACCACTACTTTTCCTTTATACTGCCTTTTGATGTGTACAAATATGGCAAATTTTGAAATTGGTTGAAAGGTTTAGCACTGTGAAACATTTTTTGAAAAATAAATAGTGCATTTTAAATACAACTATATATATCTGACTAAAATGAGGAGGAAAGAGGGACTTTGTTCCAATCCAGGCACAGTCCCTTTAACCGCTTCAGCACCGGGCCATTTTTCACCCTTCCTTACCAGAGCACTTTTTGCGATTCGGCACTGCGTCGCTTTAACTGACAATTGCGCGGTCGTGCGACGTTACACCCAAACAAAATTGACGTCCTTTTTTTTCCACAAATAGAGCTTTCTTTTGGTGGTATTTGATCGCCCCTGCGGTTTTTATTTTTTGCGCTATTAACAAAAGAAGAGCGAAAATTTTGAAAAAAAACACAATATTTTTTACTTTTTGCTATAATAAATATCCCATTTTTTTTAAAAAAAAAATTTTTTTACTCAGTTTAGGCCGATACGTATTCTTCTACATATTTTTGGTAAAAAAAATCGCAATAAGCGTATATTGATAGGTTTGCGCAAAAGTTATAGCGTCTACAAAATAGGGGATAGATTTATTGCATTTTTTTTTTTTTTTTTTTACTAGTAATGGCGGCGATCTGCGATTTTTTTTTTTTTTTTTTATTTTTTTTTTCGCGACTGCGACATTGCGGTGGACACTTCGGACACTTTTGACACATTTTTGGGACCATTCACATTTACACAGCGATCGTTGCTATAAAATTGCATTGATTACTGTGTAAATGTGACTGGCAGGGAAGGGGTTAACACTAGGGGGCGCTGCAGGGGTTAATGTATTCCCTATATGTGTGATTCTAACTGTGGGGGGAGGGGACTTAAGGGGAGGAGACCGATCATGTGTTCCTCCGTACTGGGATCACATGATCGGTCTCCTGCTCGCTGACAGGACGTGGAGCTGTGTGTTTACACACACAGCTCCACGGTCCCGCACGGTCCCATTGTTTTAACGGGCAATCGCGGGTGCCTGGCGGACATCGAGGCCGGCCTGGCTTTAGCCTTTTTCATCCCTGGACTATATTGTCCCTGGAAGTGATCTTGATATGTAGAGACGGTCCCAACTCTTTTGAAGACTGCTGTCCCTAAAAATGGTCCTTGATCTACAGGAACTATCCCAGATTTGTGTAGATGTGGTCCCTGAAAGTGAAAAGGACTGTCGCAGGTGCTGCAGGCTTCATCCTTGGACTTTACTGTCCCTGGAAGCGATCTTGACATTTAGAGAAAGTCCCAGATTGTTTCTGAAGATTGCTGTCCCTAAAAGTGTCCCTTGATCTGCAGGGACTGGAAGGGACCTTTGATCTGTAGATACGGGCCCGGCTTCTGCAGACTTATTATTTACTTCATTGTCCCTGGAAGTGATGTTGATCTGGAGGGACAGTCCCAGCTTTTTTTTTTTTTTGAAGAGGAAAGTGGCTCTTGATCTACAGGGATTGTCCCAGATTTTGTTCCTGGACCTTGTTGACCCTAAAAGTCCTGTCTCGGCTTCTGCAGATTTATTATTGACTTCATTGTCCCTGGAAGTGATCTCGGCCGGGAATGAGAGGACGTCATATGACGCCCACCCAGGATGGTAGATCCACCTTGTGGGCGTCATATGACTATGGGCGGGTATTGAAGGGGTTAAATCAGGGACAGTTGGGAGCTATGATATTTCTCCACTAGAAACAAGCCCAAGTATCAAAAAGAACTGAAGTTAACACAAATAAAAGCAGGTGCTCTAGACAGATAAATCAAAATGTAATTGGCCAGTACATGTATGAATGACTGCAGGCAACAGTAAAACGTGAAGGATACCTGTAGACTTGGGGTATCACTTCTAGATTGAAGTGCTTGGTTTTGTCAAAACTGATGGTATCCCCAATGCTGAGAAAAGCAAGCGCATTTTTACCCATGTAGTATCATGAGGGAGGCATCCGATTGGTCCCAACTTAATTTTGCAGCATGTCAATGACCCCAAACACATAACACACACTGCACACAAAATACATAAAGAGCTATTTGCTGAAAAACAGTTTTAGGGAATACTACAACAGGTGTTATGGTCCCCATAGAGCAGCAGTGAAAGGATATAATACAGACAAAGCTGTGGAGGAACTTTGGCAAAGCTTCCAGAATGCTTGAAAGTGTACATGCAAGTGTACAGCATACTTGCACATTATGGCACACTTCTCTTCTAGCGTGCCCTTCTCCAGGAATGAGATTTGGGGTCCATTCGTTACTCCAAGTCCGCCACTTTCCCCACTGATTATTCTAAACATTAACGTGTCTTTTTGGCTATTGGGTGACCATTGGCGTTGTAACTAGTGCACCAATTTGTATCTGTTATATCTGCCTTGCGTTCAGCTTTACACTAATCCTTTATTGGCTTCTACAGCTGCAGTGGAGTAATTCAAAATAGGAGCACTTTCATTCAAGTCAGGTCTCGGCTCTATGCCCACCTTTCTTCCTGTGCTTCTGCTCTGTTGCACATTAGAGATTACAAGGCTGGCCAGCCACTGCTGGTGCTGTTTTTTGGCTGACAATTTTAAAATTTAAATGAATTAAAACACATCAAAACTTATGTCATTGCAAGTACTAGAATGTGTATTGATGAGCAATATGACGTGCATTGACATTACAAACAATGTGGGTTGCAACCCGTGATGATGCAAGTTCACATGAGATTACATAAATGTTGATGTGTTTTCATTGATTTCAGGTGTAAAAAAAAGTCCTTAAAAATGTTTTGCTGTAAACTTTGAAGATGAATTAGTCCACAATGCCTGCAGCTACAGAGGTCAGCGAGTGCTTTTAAAGTTTATGTACTGCATTTTAGAAAATGTAAATACTGGAAGGCCTGGACATATATCTACTTTAAATATTTCCTGTTTTTTTTTATGGGTAAACGACTCACAGAAATGGGTCTTGTCTATTAAAATGTTAAAGGTAGACTCTCCATTGAGTGCTAAAGCCAGCAAAATTTCAGAAATTAGGTTTACTCTTGTTTGTTTTGTATACAGTTCTATTATATTGTGAGAGTAGGGTTTGTTCTTATTAATTTATCTGACCTTTTTCCCTATTTGCTTACTGTCAGAGCTGGTCATAGGAAGCTATGTCTGCAGGTCAGACTGGAGACATGGTAAAGCCTGGGCAGATAGGATCAAGTGGAAATGGACCTTCATCCTTTGGACAGGTAGGTAATTGCTACCACTTTGTAGTAGTTTATAGAATAATAATCAAACCTCAGTATTTTTAATCTCTGTTTTTTGGGTATTACTGTGCATGGTTTCCACACTGTAGGTAGCTGTTCATGTGTGTTTCTTTGGTTTTTGCTCATACCAAAAAAATGATTTGTGGTTACTGAACAAACAAAATAAAACCTGACAGGGATTTTTACTATTTCCTACGCTATCCAAAATAAGTTTAGATATAGTTTATAGCTAAATCATTTTTTTTTTTTTTTTTTTTTTTGGGGTGGCCATAGAAGGCCCCTGTTCGTTTTTTATTTTTATTTTTTTTTCTGTTTTATTTATTTTTTTTTTATTTTTTTTTATTCCTATTCCTATCTCTGTCCCTGTCCAGAGATTCACACTATTTGTTTTGGTAACAGAAAGTAATAGTGTATCCAAAATGTTATAATTTTCACCACAAAAGCAGTTGCTTTGGAGTGTTTGATTTATTTTCACTTCCTGTTGAATCTTATTCAAGTCCCATTCCCATTGGGACACAGATGGCAAGAAATATGAAATTAGAGTTTAAAGTGATTGTAAAGCCTCTTTTTTTTTTCTATTAAGTTAACAAACATGTTATATTTACCTGCCCTGTGGAGTGGTTTTGCACAGGGCAGTCTAGATCCTCCTCTTCTTGGGTCCCTGACTGGAGCTCCTGGCCCCTCCCTTCTGTTGAGTGCCCCCACAGCAAGCAGCTTGCTATGAGGGCACCCGAGCTGAGCCGTAGCTCCGTGTAAACATTCAGACACAGAGCCGTGCCTAGGCCCCACTGCTTCTCTCTCCTCATTGGCTAACTGAGTTGGACAGCAGTGGGAGCTAATAGCGTCGGTGCTGTGTCTCAGCCAATCAGAAGGGAGAGTCCTGGACGACCGAGGCATTCGTGGATGTCGCTAGATCGAGAGGGAGCTCAGGTAAGTATTAGGGGGAGATGCTGCACACAGAAGGTTTTTTATCTTAATGCATAGAATGCATTAACCACTTAAGCTCCGGACCAATTTGCAGCTAAAGGACCAGGCCCCTTTTTTGCGATTCGGCACTGCGTCAATTTTACTGACAATTACGCGGTCGTGCGACGTGGCTCCCAAACAAAATTGGTGTTTTTTTTCCCACAAATAGAGCTTTCTTTTGGTGGTATTTGATCACCTCTGCGGTTTTTATTTTTTGCGCTATAAACAAAAATAGAGCGACAATTTTGAAAAAAAAATGCAATATTTTTTACTTTTTGCTATAATAAATATCCCCCAAAAAATATATAAAAATTTTTTTTTTTTCCCCTCAGGTAAAAATTAAGCGTTTATTGATTGGTTTGCCCCAAAGTTATAGCATCTACAAAATAGGGGATAGTTTTATGGCATTTATTAATATTTTTTTTTTTACTAGTAATGGCGGCGATCAGCGATTTTTTTTTTTTTTTTTTTTTTTTTTTTTTTATTGTGACTGCAACATTATGGCGGACACGTTGGACAATTTTGACACATTTTTGGGACCATTGGCATTAATACAGCGATCAGTGCAATTAAAAATGCATTGATTACTGTAAAAATGTCACTGGCAGTGAAGGGGTTAACCACTAGGGGGCAGTGTAGGGGTTAAGTGTGACCTATGTGTTTTTTTTACTGTAGGGGGGCGTGGCTTGGTGTGTGACATCGCTGATAGTCTTTCCCTATGACAGGGAACAGACGATCAGTGACAGCCTCACTAGGAAGCATGGAGAGAAGTTTGTTTACTCTTACCTCTCATCGTTCTTCAGCTCTGTGACCCGATCGCGGGACACCGGCGGCGATCGCGGGTCCCGCGGCCACGGTCACGGACGTCAATACTGGTCGTGAGTCACGGCTGGGCTCTTAAAGGGCAACGTATCTGTACGTCCTTGTGCCCAGCCGTGCCATTCTGCCAACGTACATCGGCGTGAGGGGGTCCTTAAGTGGTTAAGATAAGAATCCTTCTGCCTTTACAACCACTTTAATTCACACAAACTACAAGAAAATGGTTATACATACACATAAAAAGGTAGCAGTGGACTCGCTTGTCTCCCCAAGGATGCATTTTTTATAACGATAATCTAGAAGCTTACTATGTCTGCACCTAGCATTTTGTTTTTCTTTTATGGATTTTAAGCCATCTGTCTGACATATTGATAGGCTTTGTTTTTTCCTGTTGCAGCACAAGTACACAGCGGAGGAGTACCAGGCTATCCAGAATGCTCTGCGGCAGAAGCTGGGACCAGAGTATATCAGCAGCAGACAGGCAGGAGGCGGACAGAAGGTACAAACGTCCTGTCACTGTGTCCTGCTGACATATGTGTGGTGCTCACAATATCCACTGAATCCAAGACTGCCGCATAAACCTAAATCTTAGGATTCGTCCATGTGTTGTAGCTGATTGCTATAATCCTGTTGACAGCTAAATCTCTTGTATGACAAACTCAGTTTTGCTATTTTACAGAAAAGATTTTGTCATACAGTACAGGAAAATAGGCTTCTGTATACCTTGACCATGGCTTGACACTCGCTGCCACTGTCAGGCGAGGACACTGGCAAACAAAGTTGTTTAAGACAGCCTACATTACCCCTACCACTCCCAGCAATTATCAGTTTTCCTAAGGCTAGGTCCACACATGTCCGGGGTGAATTGCCCCTCAGTTTTCATTGCAAATTTCCAAAGGAGCTGTGCAGCTCTGTTTTGGATGTGGTTCAGATGCAAATATTTGGAGCCAGCATCCATCAGGGTCCCTAACATTAGCCTTATTATTAAAGCGGTAGTAAACCCCCCCCCCCCCAGAAAAAAACCTGCAAGATAATGGCATAATATGCTAGTATGCATTGCATGTACCTAGGATCTCCAGCGCCCTTGGCGAGAATCTGTATCGCATTCCCCCCCCGCCCCCCCTTGCGCTGAATGCTGGAGGCTGGAGCCTCGGCTGGAAAGCGAGACAGAGGCTCCAGCATGCCATTCAGGGTGGAGGAGGAGGGTTACCTCCTCTCCACGTTGCAGTCTTAGACTTAGCCAGCACCACTACACCAGGCAGGCACACTCAGAGTCAGGCAGCCGCAGCAGGCTCAGCCTAGGCTCAGGCTCTCAGGCAGCACTCTGATCTGTCAGTCTATCTGACCTAAGGACACCTTTACATTACACAGCACCGTACACCTCTGGACCCCTTTACATTACACAGCCCTTGTACCTCTGGACCCCTTTACATTACACAGCACCCTACGCCTCTCGACCCCTTTACATTACACAGCACCCTGCACCTCTGGACCCCTTTACATTACACAGCCCTTGTACCTCTGGACAGCTTTACATTACACAGCACCTAAGGACACCTTTACATTACACAGCACCCTACACCTCTGGACCCCTTTATATTACACAGCACCCTACACCTCTGAATCCCTTTTGCATTACACAGCACCCTGGACCCCTTTACATTACACAGCACCCTGGACCCCTTTACATCACACAGCCCTTGTACCTCTGGACCCCTTTACATTACACAGCACCCTACACCTCTGGACCCCTTTACATTACACAACACCTTGCATTTCTGGATTGGACCCCTTTACATTACACAGCCCCCCACAGCTCTAGACGCCTGTATGTTACACAGACACTGGACCCCCACTTCACAGACCCCCCCCCCCCCTCATTCAGTACAGACCCCCTCCTACAATACAGACTTCCCTACAGACCCCCTCCTACAATGCAGACCCCCCCTTCAGACCCCCTCCTACAATACAGACCCCTCCTACAACACAGACCCCCTCCTACAACACAGACCCCCTCCTACAACACAGACCCCCTCCTACAACACAGACCCCCTCCTACAACACAGACCCCCTCCTACAATACAGCCCCCCCCCTACAGACCCATAATGTTACTGTACCTTGGCTCAGATGATCAGCATCAGTGCGGGACATGCACAGTCAGCACTCAGCAGCACGTGTAGACAGTGACACAGGAGGGGGAGGTGGCTTCACTCTGCTCTGCTGTGTGAGACAGTCACAGCCGAGACTTATCAGAGCCGCTCAGCTGCGGCGCGGCCATGAGAGCTGTTCAAACCCGCCTGCTGTCTCTGCTTCAGTCGCGGAGGGGGGGCACTGGCGCTGTCCTGACAGCCCCCTAGAGTGTGGCACCGTGACCCGGGGCAGCCCGCCCCCCCACTTAGTACACCACTGGGCCAGCCCACTAGCCCAGCAGCAAGCAGCAGTGCTCGGCGCCTGTGTTGAAGTGACTGACACATTGCTAATTGGCGCCCCCCCTCGGCATGCGCCCCTGGAGGGCGCCGGTCTCGCCGACCGCTTGGTACGCCCCTGTCTGTACAGACAAGTAACACCATGGATCTACATGTTCATTGTACATCTTAGACAGATGAAAAGCTGGTAGATAGATTCATAATGCCTTTATGGGGGGGGAGTCAGGTTTGGCTATGCTTTTCCCCAATATCTTTGCTTCCCCTAGTCATCAGGAAAATCATCCTAGGCAAAACGGAACAAACTTTGCTGGATCTTAGCTCTGAAGTCTTTGACAGTCCATTCTTCCTGGATTCTGCAGAATTGTCTAGATTTTTTATCACAGGGACCGATGTGCCATCTGAATTTTTGGCTCTTCCACCTGATGGCCTGGAGGCACATAGCTGATAGCCATAAAGTGAATACCAGAAAACTATACACTAAAGCTTGGAAGGCATTTTTACACCCAGCAAAAAAATAAAATAAATTGGCATACTGTCAATTCCTACAGTTCTTGGTTAACTCCAGGAAGGAGTTAAAAAGAGTTTGTTCTTTCCCTGGAACCCCTCTTGTGTACAGTAAGGGCACACCAGGGCATTGCTGGCTACCAAAAATCATCAGGGTTGCATAAAGTGGCCGCGTTTGCAGATGATTTGATCCTTTTTTCTGACGGATCCGCTCACTTCTCTTCCAAAACTACTTACCGTATTTATCGGCGTATAACACGCACCCCAAGTTCAGGATGGCATTTTAAGGAAAAAAAGTTCCAGGAGGGAAGTTTAGGGGAAAAAAAAACTTACATTTAAGCGTCATTTGCAGCCTTGTCCAGCGTCATTTGCAGCCTTGCCCAGCGTCATTTGCAGCCTTGCCCAGCGTCATTTGCAGCCTTGCCCAGCGTCATTTGCAGCCTTGCCCAGCGTCATTTGCAGCCTTGCCCGCGTTTAAATTTCCCGCCGCCGAGACAGGCCGCACGAGCGCTGACGAAAAAGACCGAAGTGCCGCCGGAAAAGACCGAGCCGACTGTTCGGCTCCGCTCGCGGTCCCGCCTCCCTGCTGTTTCCGGAGCGAGCGCAGGGAGGCGGGACTACGAGCGGAGCCGAACAGTCGGCTCGGTCTTTTCCGGCGGCGCTTCGGTTTTTTTCGGCGGCGATCGATATTTTTCGGCGCCGCTTGCCATTTTTGTAACTTTTTTGGGGGGGTATCGGCGTATAACACAAACGACTTTTTTTAAGGGGGAAAAAGTGCGTGTTATACGCCAATAAATACGGTAAGTCCATACAGGATTATGAAACTCTTTTTAGTTTTTCCGAATCGACTTATCCAAGTCCTCTGATCTAAACATTACGGTCCGTAGTGACACGGTCCGCTCTCTTTGTTCCGTCTCCACTGGGTGAATAACTCTCTCTATTCATTATTTGGGAGTGGACATCACTTCCAACCCCTCTGTGCTTTACTAAGCCAACTTTGCCCCCTTGCTTCTTCGTCTCAAATCTCACCTACTTCACTGGCACTCGCTTAACTTAACTGGCTGTAGTGCGCTCAAGATGACCATGCTACCTAAGGTGTTGTACCTGCTACAGGCGCTTCCCATTCGACTCCCTCGGGTATTTTTTAAACGGGTGAGCTCTATGTTCAGAGATTTTGTATGGTGCCACGAAGACCTCGCCTTAAGCTTCAACTACTTAATCTCCCGAAGCCTCGGGGAGGTGTTGGCCTCCCAGACGTATGGGCCTACTACAGAGCAGTACACCTTACCAGGTTTGTGGATTGGCACTGTCATGCTGAGGCGAAAAACATTGGGTGGCCATGGAACTAGAAGACTCCAATGACACAGCAAAGAGTTGGCTGTGGATAACCTCTGTTACCGAAGGCTCTCGTGACCATCCCACCCTCTGCAGTGCATTGTTGGTCACTAGGGATGCTTTTTGACACTCTTCAGTGTCACCATTACGTTCACCTGGTACCTATACTGGGTAATCGAGAATTTGAACCAGGCCTCCAGAACCCTCATTTCCAGCATCTAGCCTCCAGTGGCCGCCTTCATTTTTGTGACTTTATAGGACCTGGCGGTCAGCTCTCTTCTTCCAGAGAGCTGGTGACTGACCCTCCACTAGACTTCTGGAGCAATCTCCAGTTACACAATTTTCTCCGCCGTTGCTCCCGTTCTCCGGGTATACTTCGCCAACTTATGGAACTAGAGCACATCTGCCTTAGGAGAGAACCGTTCCACCATTGTCTTTCAATGATTTACTGTATTTTTCTCTCCATAAGACGCACCTGACCATAAGACGCACCTAAGTTTTAGAGGAGGAAAACAAGAAAATAAATATTCTGAACCAAATGGTATACTAAAATATTTTGCAGTGCCCATGAAACGCAGCCTGGCCAGTGCCATAAACGCAGCCTGGCCAGTGCTAAAAAAGCAGACTGACCATTGCCAATAATGCAGCCTTACCTGATGTTATCCCATCCTGTTTCAGGAGCAGTGTCAGGCAGGCCCAGCCGGGAGAGCGCCCCGCTCCCACAGGGGGTTTGGATGTCTGTACCCCGCTCTCCTGCCTCTTCCGGTAGTGGTGTCGGGGGGGGGGGGGCGGTGCCAGTGGCGACGGGGGGGTGGTGCCAGCGGCGATGGGTGGCGGTGCCTGTCGTATATATTCGCACCTTAGATGCAGAGACATTTTCCCCCCATACTTAGGTGCGTCTTATGGCACTAAGTGGGCCCGAGATACAGGGCCCCAAAGTCGGTTCAGAAAATGTCATTCTCTGCTGCAGAAAAGTGCTTGAGATTTTCTGACCCGAATTTGGGGCCCCATATCTCGGGGACACTTGGTACTAGGAACCCCAAATGTTGTATTCCAACCCAGTGGAATTAGCACTACAACATATCCAAAGATGGGGTTCCTAGCACTAAGTGACCCCGAGATACAGGGCCCCAAATCGGTCAACTGTGTCCATCTGCATGGGCACAGTGAGGCTGCAAATGGGCATCGTTGACCCTCTTTTCCACTTACAGTAGCTGCGCATTTCTCACCCTAGGCTTATACTCGAGTTAATACGTTTTCCCAGTTGTTTGTGGTAAAATTAGGTGCCTCGGCTTATATTCGGGTCGGCCTATACTCGAGTATATACGGTATCTATTGTTCTGCATCTGTACTTTTTTCTTTCCCCTCCCCTTGTATACCTGGCTCAGCCACGAGCGCGTAATTTTTTTCAGATATTTGAATATCCTTTTATGCATTTTCTGTATCTCGCTGTTCCATGTCTGGGCCCGGATGGCCATCGGGATGCCCGGCTTCCCGATTATATATTGTTTTTTTTTTTTATATAGTTGCACAGTTTTAAGTGTAAGACTATTTGTTCTGGGTCTTCCATGCTGCCACCACCTCATATGCTTTATATTCTCTGTACATTGATGATCAGGTTATATGTACTCATCTATACTTTCTCTTACCTAGCCTGTTGGCTTATGGATCGAAATGGTGTGACCCTCTTGGTTGTCATTTGATAGGTAATGCATTTTCCACTTTTGTTTACCTGACTGTAAACCGCAACTTTTTGAAAATAAAGAAATTACAAAAAAAAAAGATTTGTTGCCCCCAGTACCCTTAAGGTGGTGTTCCTTTTGGACAACGATCCATCCAACTTCTAATGTTATATACAGTGCCTTGAAAAAGTATTTATACCCCTTGAAATGTTCCA
Organism: Lithobates sylvaticus; assembly: GCA_028564925.1. NCBI lineage: Eukaryota > Metazoa > Chordata > Amphibia > Anura > Ranidae > Lithobates > Lithobates sylvaticus. The sequence continues at coordinate 160,514,450 of CM053029.1, read as the reverse complement.
CATTTTGTCATGTTACTACCAAAAAGGTAAATGTTTTTTATTGGGATTTTATGTGATAGATCAACACAAAGTGGCACATAATTGTGAAGTGGAAGGAAAATTTATAAATGGTTAAAATATGGTGTACATTTGTATTCAGACCCCCTGAGTCAATACATTGTAGAACCGCCTTTCACTGCAATTACAGCTGCAAGTCTTTTTGGGTATGTCTCTACCAGCTTTGCACATCTAGAGAATGACGTTTTTGCCCATTCTTCTTAGCAAAATAGCTCAAGCTCTGTCAGATTGGATGGAGAGCATCTGTGAACAGCAATTTTTAAGTCTTGCCACAGATTCTCAATTGGATTTAGGTCTGGACTTTGACTTGGCTATTCTAACACATAAATATGCTTTGATCTAAACCATTCAATTGTAGCCCTGGCTGTATGTTAGAGTTACACGATTCTGGCTAAAATGACAATCAGAATTTTTTTGCTTGGAATAAAAGATCACGATTCTCGCGGCGTAACATCATCTTTCACATTATACAAAATAATTGGGCTAACTTTACTGTTTCATTTTTTTTCCAATTCATTAAAGTGTGTTTTCTTGTTCATACATCATGGGACACAAAGCTCTATTATTCATTACATCATGAGTTATATAGCCACCTTCAGGTGTTGGACACTGGCAACCCTAATTGTAAGGAGAGTTCCTCCCCCTAAATAACCCCTCACATATGGAGAGCACCTCAGTTTTTCGCCAGTGTCTAAGGTGTTTGTTCACGATGCAAGTTATTGTTCAGGCCTATGGCTGGGAAAAGAAAATTCCTCCTTTTCAGGTTAAAGCGCACTCAAGTAAAGCAGTAAGTGCTTTATGGGCAGTGCATCACCAGGCCTCCATGGCGCAGATCTGCAAGGCTGCAACTTGGTCTTCGGTCCATACATTCACTAGATTTATCAGGTGGATGTAAGAGGGCATGAGGATACTGCTTTCGGGCGCAGTGTACTGCAGGCAGCAGTGTAGGTCCTCACGTCCAATGGTGGTCTTTTCTGATCTGTGTCTCCCTCCCCTCAATTTTGGCATTGCTATGGGACGTCCCATGATGTAATGAATGTAGCTCTGTGTCCCGTGATGTATGAACAAGAAAATAGTATTTTCCGACTTCAAAGTAGTCCCTGCACTACTTTGGTCCGATTTTGATGCCACTTACACAGGCATTCCTTGAAATCGCAGCAAAATCGCATGACTTTGAAGTCGCACAAGTGTGAAAGGGACCTACGTGTCATAAACTTGGCAGGCTTGCCTGTTTGTTTTTTGTTTTTTTTTTGTTTTTTTAGACAGCTGTCAGCTGTGAGCAGAGAAATCTGTATAGAATCGGAAAAATGCTTTAACATCGCGAGGGGGGAGGAATCTAAATCTGATTTTTTTTTTAACGATTAATCGTGCAGCTCTACTGTATGTTTAGGGTCATTGTCCTGCTGAAAGGGGAACTTCCGCCCCAGTCTCATGTTTTTTGCAGACTCGAAGCAGATTTTTTTCTAAGATTGCCCTATGTTTGGCTCCGTCCATCTTCCCATCAACTCTGACCAGCTTCCCTATCCCTGGTGAAGAAAAGCATCCCCACAACATGATGCTGCCACCACCATGTTTCACGGATGGTGTGTTCAGGGATGATGTGCAGTGTTAGTTTTCTGGCACACATAGCGTTTAGGCCAAAAAGTTAAATTTTGGTCTCGTCTGACCTGATCACCTTCTTCCACATGTTTACTGTGTCCCCCACATGGCTTCTCGCAAACTGCTAATTGGACTTTTTATGGCTTTCTTTCAACAATGTCTTTCTTCTTGCCACTCTTCCATAAAGGTCAGATTTGTGGAGGTGCACAACTAATAGTTGTCCTGTGGACAGATTCTCCCACCTGAGATGTGGATCTCTGCAGCTCCTCCAGAGTTACCATGGGACTCTTGACTACTTCCCTGATTAATGCCATCAGTTTTGGTGGACGGCCATGTCTTGGTAGGTTTGCAGTTGTGCCATACTCTTCATTTTGGATTGAACCGTGCTCCCTGAAATGTTCAAAGCTTGGGATATTTTTTTATAACCTAACCCTGCTTTAAACTTCTCCACAACTTTATCCCTGACCTGTCTGGTGTGTTCCTTGGCCTTCATGATGCTGTTTGTTTACTAAGGTTCTCTAACAAACCTCTGGGGGCTTCACAGAACAGCTGTATTTATACTGGGATTAAATTACACACAGGTGGACCTAAAGCTAGTGGAATCTATTGCCTTCAAAAGTTACCTAATTAGTAAAAAGTTACTAATTAGGTGACTTCTGAAAGGCAATGGGTTCCTAGGTAGGTCTGCATGCAAATACTGTCAGCCTAGGAAAGCCCACTTCCCCAACTGACATTCAAGCCACAAGGGATTTTTTAAAAGTCTTTGTGTATGTCGTTACAATACAAGACTGACATTTATACCATCAAAGTCAGATACTCCTATCAGTATCATGTTGGAAGTCCTAATTGGAAACATAAACATTGGAACAGAACAGCAAATGTCCTTTTTAGTAATACACAGTTTTCCAAAGTCTTATGAGAGGACAAATGAGGATAAGGGGGAAGATGGACATAAACAACTTTGTGGACATGCCGATATCCAGAATTACTTTGTAAGTGGAAGAGGTTAAATAGTCATTAATCGTATACATGTTGTGGGGTATATAAGTTGCCATTAAAACTGGGGTTTTTACTATAAACCAAGCGTAGGTGAAGGAAAGAATGGGTGATGGAGGGGAAAGAGAAAGGACTGGGGTGTCAGAAGGTAAAGTAATATTTACAGGAGGCAAAGGGGGTTGCTACTCTCCCTGGGGAGTGGGTAAGGGTTAAAAAAAAAAAAGAGGGGAGGGTAAGGTTGTGACATGGGCAAAAAAAGGTGTCTGAGGGTAGGCAGCTTAGGGGCAGAGAATTGGTTAAGAGGTGTGACTTTGAGACATGATGCTTAAATATGCATCTATAGTGGTGAAATAGTGTCCATGTCCATCTTAAGTTTTCATCTAAGTTGTGCAGTGTGGAAGGGAGATCTTCCATAGTCATGATGTCATCTACCTTATCAAACCAAACAAATTTAGAGGGAGGTTGGACCTGCTTCTACATTAGTGGAATACAGACTTTTGCGGCATTTATTCCCTCAAGGCATATTAATATATACATGACTCATCACAGGAGTCAGCCTATTGCTTGCATCAAGGCTAAGAGCTCTTGAGAGGAGTACTGAGCACCTCCCACCAGCCATGATCTACATTTGTTACATAGGGAAGCACATTGAGCTGGGTGTTGAACTAAAAAGATTTTTAATAAAAATTGAAAGTTTTTATGTAAAAATTTAATTCGCTTTTGATGGACAGGAAGGAGGACAAACTAGGGAAGGCAAACCATAAGCAGATTAAACGGTAGTGACTTCTGTACTATTATATATCTGTTCTATGGCAAAAAGTAGTTCATAAAGAACTTCCTGCGAGGGAAAGATTACCTGAAATGCTGAGATATTTGATTTCTCTTTAATTCCATTACATAATGTCCCAGAGAGTTGCCAGACTCATGACTAATTATTCTGTTTGTCAGGTTTGCTGGGGGTGGGGGAGGTTGATTTGCATATTATAAAGTTAACCAGTTGGAGCCTGCCATTGCTGACCACCTGAAAATGACAGTTGCCAGTTGCCAGTGTTTCATGCTGATCTACTGAGTTCAAAACACTAGCTACTGACCTTGAACAAGTATTTAGATCAGGAGTTTCGGAGAGCAGTTAACAATCCTTATCTGCATGCTTTTTCCATGTGAGTAACTCAGAAGGTATTACTATAACAGGGTCCGTATGACATCCAGATAACTACTATTGACAGCTTTCTTTCTGTGCTGGCAAGTTCCCTTTAACTCACAGCCTTGTGGTGTTTTATGGTATCAGTATACATTTGCTCCTTTAATTGCCCAAAACAATCAATTTCTGTGTAATGGACGGTGACTAGAGAAGGTCGGTTGGGTTGCACTATGTGAACAATCCATCTAATGTTGTGAGGCATATTGCACAATAAAGAAGGGGTTTCAAATGGATTTGATTTGTCTTTGTGTGTAATGACAAGGTAAGGATGTAAGCAGTAACGAGGAGGATGTTGCAGAAACTTAAACAATAGCTTCACTTGGAATGTGTTTTGCGAAGGGCAGTTTGTTTTTTTCAGTTGTGCTCCCTGAACACAAGAGGATGCATTATCCGTGTATCTTTTTCTCTTGTAAGGTCTGTTATATTGAAGGGCATCGAGTAATCAGCTTGGCGAATGAGATGTTTGGGTACAATGGCTGGTCGCACTCCATTACTCAGCAGAATGTGGGTGAGTTTCAATGACAGAAAACAAAAATTAGATATTCTTTCAGATTTAAGAAAATATCCTGGTTATAATTCCAGGAACTATTTCTTTAGTGTGTAAGCTTTTGTCAAACTCTGGATAAATCCCAATGTAACAACAGAACTTTCATTTGAATGCTGGACTTTGAGACACCCACCTTATCAGCAGGTTGCTTTGCCTGAAGCAGATTTGGCCTTTCAGTTGACACCTATGAGTGGTCTTGTTGGGTGTTAACTGCTTAAATCTTATTCTACAGTACCAGACACAGGCTGAGTATAACCCTAACCCACTCGGAGTCCTTTGGTTTTTGCTAGTGTCCTAAGGTGATGGACCATTTCTCTCCTACAGAGAAATCACTTAGCTTAAAAGTGTAACATAAGGAAAACTTTTTTTTCCAACTTAATTTTGGAAGGGGGGTTGTAACCCTTCACTTCCTGTCATATAACCAAAACAGGAAGTGAGAGGAAATCCCTCCAAAATTAGGGAATTCCTGCATGTTACCAGGATCACCAGAACTAGCATCCCTATTGGAATATTTCCCCTCTAGTAGTGTTCTGATGTCAACCCAAAATTTGAGATTTTCTTTTACTTTCATTTTCGATGACAATGGTAAACAGGACAAATATAGATTATAAATCTCCCTAAGGCTGGCTTCACACTGGGGCGGTGCGGGGCGGCGACGGTAAAGCAGCGCTATATTTAGCGCTGCTTTACCATCGTTTTACCCGCGGTATGCGGCCGCTAGCGGGGTGGTTTTAACCCCCGCTAGCGGCCGCAAAAGGGTTAAAAACCTCCGCAAAGCGCCGCTGCAGCGGCGGTTTGCGGGCGGTATCCCCGCGGTTTCCCATTGATTTCAATGGGAAGGAGCGGTATAGGAGCGGTGAACACACCGCTCCTTCACCGCTCCAAAGATGCTGCTAGCAGGACTTTTGTTGCGGTCCTGCTAGCGCACCGCTCCAGTGTGAAAGCCCGCCGGCTTTCACACTGGAGTGAATGGGGCCGGTTTTTTCAGGCGGTATACAGGCGCTATTTTTAGCGCCGTACCGCCTGAAAACCGCCCCAGTGTGAAAGGGGCCTAAGGAGGGTTCAGACACTGTTCAGAACTGACAGGTGTTCTAATACCTCTCCACTCTATCCAAAACTAAAACAAAGTTTTGTCTTTTTGTTACATTTTAAATACTTACATTTCTTTTTAATTCTTTGATTAACGAATTTGACTCTTGAATGAGCTTCACTGTCTACTAATACAACTATAGTAGCAGTGCATCCGGATTGGTGCAACCTTGGAAACTGTACCTGGACCCCATGCTGAGGGCATAGCCTGTAATGTTGCTTCGGACACTGGATCCTGTATGTGCACTCACCTTGGCACTTGGTGCAACGCGTGTAGTTAGCCGTAGGGTACTGTCCAGGTCCATGGTCCATTCCTATGAAACCCAGACCCTGAAGATCCCTTCAAGGGTATGCGCAAAGTAATGGCTAAAGCCTGGACCCTATGTAGAGACCGGCAATTTGGACAGGTAATACAGGGTCACCCTCTATCTCTGACCATTGCTGTGTTTGGAATGTATTCACTTTACAGTGTAAACATGGCAAACTTGGCACTAACAGCCACTCAGAGCTTGGCATCAGGTGGATGACCAGGTGTTACATCACACCACAGGTCGCATATTTTACAGACACTTCTGCCTATACTTCTTTATAAGGTACCCAGTCGCATCCTCTGTCCTTTCGCCACAAGGACTTTGATACAAGATGGTCTTCACTTGGGTAGCTGTGAACTCCTTCTCGGACACACTTACCCTATATTGCACATCCTTCTCTGAGTACCCTGTAGGGGAATACTTTTACCTGTACTTATGGCAGAAACCAGGTGAAGGGGGCACAGCAAAAGCTTCTGCAAACATTTGTTTTGTTGAAGGCCCGCAAAATACTCAACTGCAGAATTACATTGCTTCCCTTGCACCAGAGCAAAACCTGTTAACACGTGTCTTTGCATCTGATTCTAGCTCTATCTCAGAAATGCCTTCCTGACTGAAGCAGATGTTTCTGCAACAATGTCACAATTTCTTGGACAACTAACAGCTTTAATGGGGCCATCACTTTCCATGGTTCAAAAACGCCAGGGTCCTTTCCCAACTCCACCATCTCTACCTGAATCCGATCCTGATAAGGCAGACATTGGACCAGATTCATGGGAACAGAATGTGTAGCTCAGTGCGGGTCAACTTTCTTGATATGGGGGGCCTCAGGTGCACCCCTCAACATCACCAAAGGGCCACACATAAAATTCAGTGAATATGCAGTATCAGCGACAGCAAACACACAACAGGATATAGTCAGACTATTGGCTTGATACAGGATTTTGGCTGAGACTGTGGACATGATGTAAGGGATGTGACCAGAGACTATAGACATACTACAGGAGATGGTCAGACACTGCGAACATTCTATAGGCCTTTTGGAGATTGGAAACATGCTTTAGACCGGGTTCACACTATCTGTGGCCGCGGTTCAAAGCAGGGGTTCGGTGCGTCCCTGTTCTCTGTGTTAGGTGCGAACCAGGTCTGAATTTTTGCCTTAATTCGGACCTGAAATGGAGCCAAAGACTTTCAGGACCCTTTTCCAGTGCGAGCTGGTCACAGTCATGCGAATTGGAGTCGAAGAAAGCCGCATCCAATTCACATAAAGCCCCATACACACGGTCGGACAATCCGCGGACCAGGTCGGTCGGATCCTGTCCGTCGTACTTTGTCCGATGTTGGTGTTGCGTACACACGGTCGGACTACGTTGTCGGAATATCCGGTCTGCAAGAACGTCGTGACGTAAGTCGTCGTCCATGAGATTAGAAAAGGGAAGTTCAGCACCACGTCAGGCACCCGTTGGGCTCCTTCTGCTGATCCCGTGTTTATCGCGAGTTAGTCGAAGTTTGGTGACTTAAGATTCGCGCTTCTCAGTTTTCTGACTCAGATCGTTACTGCTCTTCAGTTTGTGCTTGTCGTGCGTATCTGTTTATTAGTGCGTGTAGTCAGTTCGCATTTGTTGGTCATTGCGGCCTATATCTTGATATAGGACGCTTTGATTTGCACTGCTTATTGTCTGCTCGTTTCTGGTATTCATTTCGTTCTTTCAGGCCTTGCTGTTTATCGGTGCTTTCTGTTTGTCCGTTCTGACCAGCCGACCTTTTGTGACCTTGTGAGCGATGTTTCCCGTGCGTACTCGTCGCCGAGTTTGTGCTGTACGCGGAATTGGTGTCGGGCTTTTAGATTTGACCCAAGACCCGTCCATGAACAGAGTGACGAGGAGTATGTGGACCAAGAATTGGTTGCTTCAGCGTGACCAATTCTCGCACATGCCTTTGCTTCGTGAGATCCGGGAGAATAATCCTGATGATTTCAGGAACTTTCTCAGGATGACGGACCCCGATTTTCATCGTCTTTTGGCTTTGCTGACCCCCTTTATCAGCCGGCAGGATACCTGCATGAGACAAGCCATTACTCCGGAGCAGAGGCTTGTTGCCACGTTGAGGTACTTGGCGACAGGGAGAAGTCTTCAGGATTTGAAGTTCTCTTCAGGTATCTCTCCCCAGGCCCTGGGAATCATTATTCCAGTGACCTGTTCTGCCATCATCGAGGTCCTGCAGGAGGACTATATTAAGGTAACATTTATACTTTACTATTCCCTTCTATGTATGCTCTGTTTGCTAATGTCTTCTATTTTTGACCTCCTTCCCTAATTACCATGATTGCAATATGTTCTAATATGCTGTGCCCCTTTTCTCCTTCATGTATTTTCCCCTTCACTTACCTCCCCAGCATGCTCTTCTGCCCCAATAGACACCTATGGCCTAGTCACTTAAGCAATGTATTTTGTTTGCCCCCAAACACCCCCTAAAATATGCACAAATGTTTGCTGTGTGGTTTACTTCATGTAGAGCCCCCTTTTTTTTTTTGTTTTTGGTGGGGGGGGGGGGGCAAACTCATTAGGAACCCCCTCCCCCAACTGCTCTGTCAGATGGTACCAATCCTCTATCTGCTGGCTTTCCCAAGGTCAATACACACTATATACCTACCTCTTTATAGTGGGCATCTTTAGGGATGAATTCAGCAAAGCATGTAGTGCAAGGGGCTGCCTCCATACTTTCCATTTCCTATTTTTTTGTGTTCTTTCCCTCCTATTAGCTTGCTTGGTAATTTCATAATGTCACAATGTGCTTTCCTTTTTTTGGGGGGGGGGGGGGGGGGGGGGGGGGGGGGGGGGGGGGGGGTTGAAATGTTAGTTTAGCTTTCCTGGGGGCTGCCAATAGTGTTAAGTACAGAGGGTCTGGCCAAACTAGCACACATTATTGAGCCATTTGCCAATCAATGAAGTGCAGAGGGTTACCTGTCCAACAACCCCCCCCCCCAAAACCCTAGTTATTGCCAATGGCCCATCAGAAGTGTGGGGATTGATGGGGGGTGAGTAATCTGTGAAGGGGAGCCTCTACTTTTCTGTGCAAATACTTTCCAGCCTCCAATTTTATACAATGCTCTTGTTCCAAGATGTTGATTGTCTAATCTGCTTGCAGTGTTTATGTGCAAAGTGACTAATTTTTTTTTCTTGTTTCACTCCACAGTTCCCTTCCACGCCACAGGAATGGCAGACTGTGGCCTCCCACTTTGCCAGCCGTTGGGACTTTCCTAACTGCGGAGAGGCAATTGATGGGAAACACGTCCGCATCGTCCCACCGCCCAACTCGGGGTCCTACTATTATAATTATAAAGGGTTTAATAGTGTAGTGATGTTGGCGGTGGTGTCGGCAACATATGAATTTATGTATGTGGACGTGGGGATGAACGGCCAGATCTCGGATGGTGGTGCCATTACGCACACGGAGTTCTACTGGCATCTCCAAAGTGGCAGTCTGTGCTTGCCACCTCCAGAGGAGAATGCAGAAGGACTCCCCTTCGTCTTTGTCGCAGATGAAGCGTTTGCGTTGACTCCCCATGTGATGAGGCCGTTCCTGATGAGGACCCTCACCCCAGACCAGAGGGTCTTCAACTACAGGCTGTCCAGAGCCAGAAGAGTTGTGGAGAACACTTTTGGCATCCTGGCCAGCCGCTTCCGCCTGTTCTTGACGGCAATTAACTTGGCGGAATACAAACTGAACCACATAGTTCTTGCCTGTTGCATATTGCACAACTTCCTCAAAAGACATAACAGGAACTATGTGGTGCCCGTTGGCCCAGATGTGGAGGGCCCTCCAAATGCGGACCTCACAGCCCTTCAAGTGGCACGTCCAGGCTTGCCCCCTCTAAATGCCCGCGCGGTCCGCGAGCAATATATGGAGTACTTTGTGGGTAGGGGGGCCATTGCTCTGCCTGACGATGTGTGAGAGGCATTTTTTAATAAATCTGATATTTCAACCAACCTATGATTTCTTGTCATTTCAGTATTCTTTTTAGCTTATTTTACCTTGAAATTTTTTCCCTTTGCCTTCGACAGTGGGAATGCACTTTCTGGGCAAAAGGAGGTAACAGTCTCTTCTTCCCAAAAAGATTAGTCTCATGTTGTGTGTTTGCTACCTAATCTTTGGTCTAGAGAAGGTTTGTACTGCATAACTGACACCCAAAATACTCCTTTTCATCACCAGGTCAGACATGTGTGTATTCTCAAAAATGCTGTGCTCCGTGTTTTCGTACAAAGCACTGTGGGTGTCATTTACATAAGTCAAATCCACTATGCTCTACAAGTGCAGTGAAAAAGTGCCCTGGAAAAGAAACTTGCAGTGCAAAGTGGACTTGCCTTTAGTAAATAACACCAATTGCCCCCCATATCCTTTACATTTCACATACATAATGCATTGTGTTTTTGAAATAAGGAAGCCACACATTTAGAAAAATAAAAAAGTTTACTTGGAAAACATTCACAAGTGCGTTTACAATCTTCACGCCCAAACTGACAACATCTTGGTTATTTACAACATTGTTTACAAACATTCCGCAATTGGTAAAACCAGGCATGGAGCAAAACAGAACCTATGAACTAGGAAAGTTCAACTTTGTAAAGTGAAGACAAGATCAGACATGACTATATGTTCAAAGTGTGTTTGATCTTGCCTTCATCACATGGGGGGGTCACCCCTGGAAAGTGGAAATTTAGAACATGCACACAATTTGGGTCTGAAAATGGTCATTAGATGGTAAAACACATGCCTAGAAGCCTCAAAAGTGCCATTTTCCATCATGGGGATGAATGGACGTTTTTTGGGGGTGCAACCCCTTCACCACAACCACTTTCGTAGTTCGTAAAGTGGTTGCACCCCCTAAAAAACGTTGGCATTCATCCACCATTATGGGAGCTAGCACATGTGGACACAATGTGTGCATGTTCCAAATTTCACACAGTTCTTAAGTTGCAAATGTGTTCAGAAGCTGGCACAAATGTGTGTTAATTACTTGGTGCGTTTTCATATTTTTCCTAAAACATCAATGATGTTCTTCAATTTTTGTTGAACATCATTGATGTTTTGCTTTGTGTAATCTAGATCTCTATTGCAGACCATTATCTCCCCGATGAGTACGTAGGCACTCTCTGTGGTAAAGTGCGATTTTTCTTCCACAACATCCACGTCACCTAAAAACCACAAACAAACAAAAATCAGGTGTTGGAAATGAGGCAGCCATACATTGATTAGCTTACCAGTAGCTGTGTTCTCCCACACTCACCTGTTGTGGTGACAATTTCTCCAAGTTCGATGATCTCTCCTTCCTCCTCCTCCCTCCTCCTCTGCTTCTGCTCTTTCCCCTTTTTTGGGAGGTGTTGGTTTTGGGGTTTCCTCAGACGGCCCAAGTTTTCGCTCCCCTATGAGAATGTACAAAAGGAAGATTTAGCAACACAATCTATTGAGGGCAGAAATAGGAAATGACAAACATTGCTTGAAAGTGACGGACACTATTTTTGTTTGGCCAGTTACAAATGCCAACTACATGAATGTAGTCACTTTGTAAAGGTGCTAAACTTACTAGCTTTTTGGTAGAAGTTTGTGTGATGGAGACCCCCCTCTAGTATCCACTGGAGCACATGTGTGGAAAAGCATAATAAAAAGGGGGTTTGGGTGTCCCAGCACTAGTGCTCTAGAGTCCAGATGGGTAAACAGCTACTGGGTGACCTCTCCTTTACATAGAATAAATTGGCTTTACATTCTTGATGACATTTCTAGTGAGAACAAACTTCCTTTCCCCAAAAAAAACACCAAACCTCGTATTATAAGTGGCCGAACGATCGAGGTTGCGTACGATCGAATGGACACACACACACGAACATGACAGTGGCAGAAAGATCGAGGCTGAGTACGATCGAATGCACAGACGAACCTGAAAGTGGCCATTTTGGAATGTACAACTTTGTAAAAATCAAACCACATGGAGCAGTATGCAAGCAAGAAAGCAAACACAAAACACAACTACTTACTTTTTTGAAGAATTCGCTTGATCTTTCTGTACTGATCGGCCTCCCTCAGTTTCAGGTCTGACCAGCGTTTCCTCAGTTGCTCCTTGGATCGTTGTACCCCAAAATGATTGTACAGCCTTCTCACAACTTTAGACATGATCTTGGCCTTTCGGACATTGGGGTTGAGGTAAGGCCCATACTTCCCATCATAGTCGCTCCTCTTTAATATGTCCACCATCTCCAACATTTCTCCAAATGACATATTGGAGGCCTTGAATTTCAGGCTCCGGGATCGGGACGTTTCTGCCTCCGGACTTACCTCGTCCTCCTCCTCGTTGGTGGGATATTTGGGGCGCACCTGCTGTGTCCCCACCATGTGCTCTCCCCACTGCGCCGTAAAGAGAAGGGGTGGGGAATAGACGAGAAAGATCGTCAGGGGCGGGCGGAGTTTGACGCATGCGCACTGTATATAAAACGTCACACGCCTGTGTCGTAGCCACGATCTGGGAGACGAGGGGAGAGAAAGCTCACGCACGAGACGATCGCTAGAAACGAAGGTACAATTTGACGTTGGTACATAACTAGCCTAGACTGATTAGAACTTGAGGCTTCTTTATGGAGAAGATTAGGAGAGTTTAGGCTGACATTATTTATATTGTTTTGTGTGGTGTTGTGTCTTGCAGAGGTGATGGAGGCCTTCTACGACGTGAGTTTTCTCCCCCTTCATTGATAAATATAGGGAATTTCCCCTCTTATGGCAACCAAAGCACCGTGACTACAGCAACAGACCAAAGAGGTACGCAGCCATGCTGAAACTTGTGGCATTTGTAAAGCCAAACCTGCCCATGGCAACCGTGGCAAACTTAAAAGTAAAAATAAATAACATGAAGAGTACCTATTTCCGGGAGCGCAATAAGGTCCGGAAGTCCCTAGCATCTGGAGCTGCAGCAGCTGATGTCCATGTCCCCACGCTCTGGTACTATGAGAGGCTCCACTTTCTCAAAGACCAGGCTACTGTCAGGAAGTCACTCTCGACTCTTCCTTGCACGCGTCCTTCCGCGTACGCCACCCCTGATGAGGCTTCCGAGGACCAACCTGGGCCTTCCAGTCTGGAAGATGTGCAGGAGCCCAGCTTGTTCCAGGTATAGTAGTTTTGTAACCATTTTGGGGAATAATGAATGATGTTCAGTTAATTCAGGATCCCCAATTGCTTAGTTCCTAACGTGATTGACATATCAACAGACAGTGGTGTTGGAGACATTTTTGTGAAGAGTCTAAACTGCAGGGCTGAGAATTGTATGGTTTTCTATTTGTAAACATTTTGCAACAGTCACTAGATGAGAATTGTGTGTGTTTGATGAACAAATAACTGAAACTATGTCCCTTTTTCATACACAGGAAGACCTCAGCCAGGAGGTGGCTGTGGAAGGTGGCAGTCAGGAGGAGGCAGGGGTTAGTGGCAGCCAACAGGGGGGTAGGCGTAGGAGCCTGACTGTCTCCTAAGTCCCTCCCCTCCGCCTTCCCTACAGAAGGGCGAAAAAACATGGGGGAGGTGGGAGAGTCAGCGCTCCAGCTGATCAAAGATGCTTCAGCCTCCCTATATGCCACACCCACCTACGAGGAGGCCTTTGCCTCCTTGGTTGGCAGTAAAATGACGGGTATGGAGGCGGGGCAACGCAGCATGTGTGAGGATGTCATCCTCAAAATCCTAAATGAGGGGATGGCTGGGGAGATGACTCCCCTCACACATGTTTGCGAGAGTGACCTTGCTCCGCCTCCTCCTCCTCCTTCTGCCACCCCACCAGCACCAGCACCACGGCGTGGAAGGAAGCGTACAAGGAAGACAAGAGAGTGATGACCTTGATTCAGTCTGGTCTGAGAGAAGATGGAGCCTCTCGTAGGACCAGAGCCTGGGGACCTAGATGGCATCTGCTGCAGTTCCGGATGTTTTGGACTTCAGGACCAGATTGCACTCCCTTATTATTTAGATAGGTACTCCTCAGGCCCCCAATTTTCTAAGCGTGAAAAATGATGGTTGCCGTGGGTGTCCAAGGCTTTGCAAATTCCCCAAGTTTCACCATGGCTGCGTTCCTCTTTGGTTTGTTGCTGAGACCTAAATAAATGTTTTTTGGATTTGAAATAATCATTGACTATTGTGTTTTACTTTTCTACAATGACAGTTTTTCTTTGAGTAGGCAGGTACATTTCACTAATCCTAAAGTAGAATTAACAAGGGGCACCAACAACCAACAAACTCCTAGTAAATTTAAGCAAGAAATACAAATGTTAATAATGTGGTTTTGCTAAGTTGAGACACAACCCCCCTCCAAAAAATAAAAAAAAAATCTCCTTCAAATATGTATTCCCAAAAAAAAAAAAAAAAAAAAAAGACAAATCATGCTAAAAATATAACAAAGATTCTTTTACGATCTGAGTAAAAATAAACATGTAGTGTATAAATGCTGAAAAGTAATAAAGAACTAAGTTTGTGAGAAGTGCGGGTGAATAGGAGCAGCTAAAACATGTCATTCTTGTTGCATTGTAAAGAAAAAGAGAATGCGCTGCATTAAAGACATTTTAACATTGCAGCGTGACGAATGTGCTGTGTCGATTAGGAAAGGTAGTTTTACCTGACCGAGCGCTTCCGTCACAGAATTTCTTCTGAGCATGCGTAGCACTTTGTCCGTCGGACAACCGTACACACGATCGGATTTGGTGTGATCGGACCGTGTTGTCGGCAAATCTTTCCAGCAGGAGATAAGACTTTGTCCGTCGGACAATCCGACGTACACTGTCCGATGGTGCATACACACGGTCTGATTTTTCAACAACATTGTCCGATCGGACAGAATCCATGAAAAAGTCCGACCGTGTGTATGGGGCTTAAGTGTGAACCCAGCCTCAGGAGAAAATCCTAAACTGGTAACAAATGATATGAAACTGCTAAAAATCACTACTATAACAGTGCACTAGGAAAACACAGATTAGTGTCGTCAGGGGCCCCGAGCGCTGCACAAAAAGTGCCAATGATAGAGAAGTATACTAGCAAGCATACTCAATAATCCGTTAATAATATTTTAATAACTCTTTAATAACACAATAATAATTCAATTATTGGCAATGCATTAATGTATTGAATTATACTTTAATGTAATAATAAAACATTATTAATAATCTTATGCCCTGTAGACACGGTCGGAATATTCCGATGGAAAAAGTCCGATCAGATTATGCCATCGGAAAATCCGATCGTGTGTGCGCTCTAGCGGGCTTTTTCCGTCGGAGCCATTATCTATACATAATTTGTTGTGGCTACATCTGTAAGATAGTTATTTCGTTACTAATTCTATTTCATGCCACTCTCTGCAAATTTGGGACGATCTCAACTACTCTGGGGGACGTCTATCGCCACACCTACCACTATTATTGATCCTGCACAATCCCGCTTTCGACCCTGGTTTTGAATCACTGCACACCTTCAAACAATGGAATACCCTAAAAATCACTCTGTCATGCTCTTGTGTCTATCAACGGCATAACATATTTTACAGACCCTCAAACATCCCACCACTTTCCTCAGGCAGAGTTGTTCTCATATTTGCAAGTCAAGCATTCGGTTTCCTCCACAATTTGATTACAAAGAAATAAATTTGACTTCTGCCCCTTTTGAATCAAAATGTCAAAATTACCTTCATTCTCTGAGAATAATCTCCCTTCTGTACAATTTATCAATTCAAATATATATTTATACAATTTAACTTCTCTCTAAATTTACTGTGGAAACGATTCATTAAGTGACTGATTGGGAAAAGGATCTGGGTACATTTGGAGCTCAATGAATGGGACCCAATTTGGCACACCACCATGTCTGGCAGGATGCAGCAGTGGTTGAGACCAACAATAAAGTCCTTCTTAGCTGGTATGTGGTGCCTGTTAGTCTTGTGCACAACGGAAAATTTTGTTTAGTTTCGGTTCGTTGTCATTTGTAAAATACATCATTTCATTCTGTTATATTCGTTATGTTACATTAATACGTTTTCGGATAATTCATTATTTCTGTATTCGTTATACTGAATCTCAAATCATGTCGAATTCGATATGCGCTATAATTTTGTTCGTATTCGTTGAAATTCAATATTTATTTATGTATGTGTGTGTGTGTGTGTGTGTGTGTGTGTGTGTGTGTGTGTGTGTATGTATATATATATATATATATATATATATATATATATATATATATATTCATGATAATGATTCGTAGTTTGGAATGTCGTTTGTTTATTGAATCTTTTAACACACACAATGACAATATCTCTTCTCCTCTGCTCAAATACAATACAACACCCTTCTCACTCCGTTCTCAGGAATGCACTTTGCCAGTAATCCAACCTTCAGCACAAAATTAATCAGCTGATTGGACTGTAAGATTTACTTTTGAGTTGACCTTTTGTTTCATTGGATCTTTAACGAATTACTGAATAATGTGGAATTCATTCGTTATATATCCGCTATAATTTCTTTCGTATTTGTTGAAATTCTGTATTTTTGTTTTATTCGGATTCGGCCGAATTTCGATTTGTTACGGATGGAATTGCAAGCCTACCTGTTAGATCTTCGTCAGCTCCGATGTTCACCCGACCTGCTTTCATGGATGTTCGAACATGGGCACATTCCTTAAAGTGAATCGAAAGTCTTGTTTTTTTTGTTTTTTTTTCTATAAAAATAACAAACATGTTTAACTTACCTGCTCTGTGCAGTGGATTTGCACAGAGCAGCCCTGATCCTCCTCTTCTTGGGTCCCTGGCTAGAGCTCCTTTCCCCTCCCTCCTGTCGAGTGCCCCCACAGCAAGAGGCTTGCTATGAGCGCACTCGAGCTGAGTTGCAGCTCCTTATGTCCATTCAGATACGGAGCTGCGGCCTGGCCCTGTCCTCTGTCTTTCCTGATTGGCTAACTGACTTAGATTGAGAGCAGCGGGAGCCAATGGCTCTGGCTGAGACACAGCAGCAATCAAGAGGGAGAGTCTTAGATGGCTGAGACACTCGTGCACATCGCTGGACAGAGATGGGGCTCAGGTAAGTATTAGGGGGTGCTGAGGGGGGCTGCTGCACACAGAAGGCTTTTTATCTTAAAGGAGAAGTAAGGGTTTCTCTTTTTTTTTAAACTTATACTTACCTAGGTGGATGCAGCATCGATCCCCTGACGCCTCTGCACTTAAATCCGAACGATCGAACATCGCTGATCACTCGGTTTTCACAGTTCCATGAGCAGAGTGCTGTAGACTGTCAGTCACAGATCTCTGCTCATCTCCCTCCAAGCTCTTTGGATCGCTGAGCTGTGGAGGGGGCGGCTCGCTGAGAGGTGGAGGCGGGTGTCAGTCCAGGCAACCTGGCGTATCCAGACTCCCATTGTTGGGATGACGCGGTGCCTGAACTGATATCCGTGACGTCAGCAGAGAGCGGACTTCTGTCCGCTCTCTGCAGAAAATGGGTCACAGGAGTCACAAAGCGAATTGCACTCCTGTGATCCATAGGAAAAGCCCAGCCAAACAAGCTTTGGCTGGACTTTTCCTTTAATGTCTAGAATGTATTAAAGTAAAAAACCTTATGACTTTACAACCCCTTTCTTTCTTTTCATACTTGGTGGCCCTATCCAGTGGCATACAATCTCTGGATACAGGTGTACAATATTCTGATAATTCTCTTGTAGAAATCTTTACCTATTCTACTGCAAGAAGCCCTTCTCAGTCGAAAAACCTGATGTGATCACTAAGCAACAATTTCTTCTTGTGACCCATCTCCTGAACGCCAGGAAACAAACACTAGGTATCTTGGCTAACTGACACCTGTTCTATATCTGAAGGTAAATCACGCTTGCAATGTACAGGGTACTTTATATAAATTTCAACCAGTTTGGGAACCATGGGTTACCCACTTTCTTCAGAGGGACTCCGATCATCGCCTTTTAGAAATTAGATGTTTGCCAAAATTTATAATAGACACCTTTTGGTGGACTGCGAACCACCTAGCCACCTTCTCTTCCATTCCCTGCCTTTATCCTTCTTTTATTCTCCACTCTATATCACTCCTTAGCTTTCTCAAAATCCTAGGTATGATTCTGGGGGGGGGGGGGGGGGGCGCGCTCGTCCCCATCCCCTTTCTCTTCCAACCTGCTTTTGAGTCATTCGCTTTAACAGTATGGCTTTTCCAGCCTATGTTTTGAGGGAAAGAGAGATCCCCGAGTCTGTTGTTCCTACTTCGCTAAAACCAAGAAGAGCCACTTCCAGAAAGATCTACAATCGTACCCTGAAAGTCTTCTTTGCCTGATTTGAGCACAGTCACTTAAACCCCAGAGATAACTCTGTACCTCACAATTTGGCCTTCCTACAATCAGGAGTTAACCAGAACGTGGCCTAAAGCACACTGAAAGCACAGATTGTACATTCTTTTTCAAAATGTCCTGGTCTCGATATCCCTGGTCAAAACCTTTATTTAAGGTGTATCTCTAATCAGCCCCCTTTACAGCACCCCGTGCTTTGTTGGGTCCTCTATCTGTTTCTCCCTGTCCTGCAGAAACCACCCTTTGAACCCATCAAGGATATCCTCTTATATAATCTCTCCTTCAAAGTGGCCTTTTTGGTTGCTTTAAAATCGTCCAGGTATGTCCTGATTCTGGCAAGGAGCTTGAAACGTGGGTCAGAAGTAGATTTTTATTTTTTTGTGAAAGCAATTTCTAATCCAGAGACAGTGTGTAAAGAAGTCATCTTATCTGCATAATTGAACAGTTTTCTCCTGTGCTCACCCACAAAGGCTCCACTCA
Source organism: Lithobates sylvaticus (assembly GCA_028564925.1). Classification (NCBI taxonomy): domain Eukaryota; kingdom Metazoa; phylum Chordata; class Amphibia; order Anura; family Ranidae; genus Lithobates; species Lithobates sylvaticus. Next base: position 160,495,825 of record CM053029.1, on the reverse strand, counting down.
GAAGATAGCACAGAAGTTATTGTATCATGTACCATGTACCAGATACCTTGGCACTAGCAATTTGGGGCTGAACCCAAGACTGAAGCCAGACCCTCAGGATACTTTGACCCAGGAGCCTCTTCCCGATGCCACTTGGCCCTCACATCCTTCTTTGCCTCTGCTGTTGTTCTCTCTTCTACCCAGTGAACCTGATGCTGCAGCGAGGTCACCCCAGACCTACACTTTTTTTTCTGGACACCACAACCTTCCCTGTCTGCTTTCCTGGATCCAGGATTCTCCTGTACCTACTCTGACCCTTTACCTTCTGCTAGACCCTCCATGTGTTGAAAGAAAAAACGCATTTAATGTAAAGTTATTAATAAACTGACAATACTGTATGCATTATAACATTCTATGCAGCAGTTGGCACTGTGGTATTATAGTGTATAGTTTTTATATTCTATGACATAACAGGATGTATTGTCTATCTATGCTCAATGTACTAGTTTGTGTTCTATTCCTGTCTGTCTGTCTCCATGATGATAAAAGGCATGTAATATATTTTTCCATAAAAGTAAAGCTGTTTGCTGTATCCAATAAGCTTCCAAAGCATGATTTCAATACTCAGCTAATAGGTTATGGGACCCAGGCATTGGAGAGGATACTACAGGCACCCAGCAGCACCCATGCACTGGAAAAGAGAATTCTGCAAGACAGTGAGTCTGTGAATACTGTATGCAAGCAGCTGAAATATGGCAAGCAGTTCAGATGTAAAGTTTGCTATTGCAAAGCTGAACAATGCCAATTACAGCTGTGGAAGTTTAAACTGGAAGTGTTTCTCAGCAAGGATGACTTGTGACAAGTGCTAAATACAGACAGACCCAGAGACAGAGGACTGGGATAGGAAAGCTAGACAAGCAAAAGCGATTATAAGCTTGCTAGTGGAAGATGACCAGCTTATCCACATACAAACAGAGAAAACGGCCAAAGGTATGTGGACTTCATTAACAAAAAAAATGCATGAGCGTTCAAGCCTCAACAGTAAGCTCTTTCTACTAAGAAAAAGATGAGACTAGAAAAAGGCCAGCAAATGTGTGACCACGTGAAAACTATGTTAGAGATCATAATGCAGGTGCGTGCCATCAGAGAGGACATCAAAGATAACCATATTGTTGCTCTGCTCCTCTGCAGCCTTCCAGAGACATATACTGCTCTTATTAACGCTTTAGAAACCAGACCAGAACAGGAGCTGACACTTAAGATGTACAAAAGCACAACAAAGAAAGCTGAGCCTGTTTTTGCTGTAAAAGGACTGGCCACTTAAAAAAAAAAGGACTGTTCTATCTGGAAAGCCGAGCAGCGAAAGCTAGAGCTATCCACAAAAGAGAGTCAAAGCAACCACAAAGGAAACTGCAGGCACATCATGGAGTGGCACCTTTAACCGCTTGCTGACCAGTCGCCGTTATACGGGGCAGGTCGGCTCTCCTGTGCAAATCGCCATAGCTGTACAGCGGCTCGCACTGCGGGAGTATGCCTGCAGGTTAGGCGGACTTGATGTCCACCAGCAATCCCTGATCGCCTATTACAGAGGCAGGACGGGGAACAAGGTGATTCCCCGTTCTGACAGGTGACATGGCAGGGATCTATTGTTTGCAGTGATAGGGAACAGTGATCTCTGTCATGTTGCAGTAAGCCAATCCCCCCTACAGTTAGAACACACCCAGGGAACACATTTAACCCCTTGATCGCCCCCTAGGGTTAACCCCTTCCCTGCCAGTGACATTTACACAATAATCAGTGGCTCTTTTATAGCACTGATTGCTGTATAATTGTCAGTGGGCCCAAAAAAGTGTCGCGTCTGATCTGTCACAATGTCACAGTCCCGTTAAAAATCGCAGATCGCTGCCATTACTAGTAAAAAAAATAAAATAAATAAAAATGCCATAAATCTATCCCCTATTTTGTAGACACTATATCTTTTGCGCAAACCAATCAATATACGCCTATTGCGATTTTTTACCAAAATTATGTAGAAGAATATATATCGGCCTAAACTGATGAATACATTTTTATTTTCAAAATTGTTGCTCTTTGTTAGCATGAAAAATAAACGCAGAGGTGATCAAATACCACCAAAAGAAAGCTCTATTTGTGGGAAAAAAAAGGATGTCAATTTTGTTTGGGTACAACAATAAACTACCCACCCCCTGCAGCTCATACACAGTGACGTATGCGGTCCAATGAAAACTCCCATGTCAGGCGGGAACAGATATCTACTGGCCTTCATGATTTTTCCAGGTACACAACTACTAGTCTGATGAAACGCAAGAATGAAACATCAGCGAAACTCCAAGAGTCTGATGTCATGTCTAGCATTACATTTCAACGTAAACCAGGAATAATACGCACCGACAATGGTAGAATACATAAGCAAAGAAGTGGCCTCATACCTGAAGAGACCAGGAATAGTACACCAGACAACCACACCATACACTAATGAACAAAATGGTTTAGGAGAAAGGGAAAAATTGTACTCTTATAGAAATGGCCAGGTTCATGTTGTTTGATGCCAGCCTACCTCACAAGTACTGGGGAGAAGCAGTAATGATTGCCACTTACCTATAGAACAGACTACCCTCAAGAGCCTTTAAAAGTACTCCATTTGAAATGTGGCATGGATCAAAGCCTACTACAGGGCACATCAGAGTGTTTGGATGTAAAGCATATGCCTATATTCCAAGTGAAAAGTTATCCAAGCTGGATAAACAGAGCCATAGTGAGCATTTTAGTAGGCTACAGTGATCAAACTAAGGATTACAGAATCCTACACCCAAAGACTGAAAAAGTGACCATAAGCCGTAATGTTTATTATGATGAGAGCCCATGATCAGAAACACTAATCTCTGAAAGCTGTGAAGTGAATATGCCAAGCAAACCAGAAGAAAAGGTCAAATCAAAGCGAACCTGTGCAGGAGTCAGAACAAGATTTGGAACTCGCATCGCCTAAATCGGCTTCCCACCCAGATCCTGCTGAACTGCCTGAAGTCAGAAGATCCACTCAGGCTACAAAGGGGATACCATCCCGCAAGCTGTCATACACTGTCAAAACACACAGCATACTTTAACCAACACCCTGGAAAGACATAGACATAATCCCAAAACATGAAGCCAATAAATGGAGAAAAGCAGCAGAAGAAGAATTAAAGTCACTTCAAGAAAATAAAACCTGGACACTCAGAGCTCCCTCTTAACCGCAGAACTTTAGGAAGTAAGTGGACTTTAAAAGTAATGTCAGACGCAGAAGGGAATATCCACAAATACAAAGCCAGACTAGTTGCCAAGGGTTACTCCCAGAAATTCAGTGAAGATTACGATGAAACATTCGCTCCCGTCGTAAAACACTCCACCATCAGAGCGCTTCTTAGCATTGCAGCCGGTAAGGGCATGCAAGTGAAACACCTAGATGTTAAAACTCTTTCCTATATGGAGACATTAAGAAAGATCTCTACATGGAGCAATCACCAGCAAGGGCAAGGGGACAACCTTGTATGTAAACTTCAGAAGAGCATCTACGGTCTTAATCTGTAAGGATGTTTAATGAGCAAGTGAACAAAGTACTTACCAGAGAGGGATTCTCAAGAAGTAAAGCAGACCCATGTCTCTACTCCAAGAATCAAGAAGACAGATGGATATACATCCTTGTCTACGTTGATGACATTATAACTTGTTTTGAACAAGATAGTTCACAAGCTGAAAGAAAATTTTGAAATCAAAGAACTAGGGAACATTTAGCTACTATCTGGGAATCCAAATAGAGAGAGAAGATGATGGAAGTTATCTTATCTCAGAAAAAATGCAAAGGAAATAAATACTCCTATGGAACCAGGCAATCTAAAGAGCAATGAAGCAGAAAACTTGCTACCCAACAATGACACGTATCGCAGAGCAATCGGTAAGCTGCTATTTGTTGCCACTGTTACAAGACCAGACATAGCCGCAGCAGTGGGCATACTGTGCAGGAACGTCTCGACTCCCTGTCAGCGTGACTGGAATGCAGTAAAAAGATTGATGAAGTTCCTCAAAGGCATAATGCAGATAAAGTTACGGTTACCTGCAACATCCAATCCAAAACTGGTCAGATATGTGGATGCTGATTGGGCCGGGGATTGCACAGACCGCAAATCCAAAAGTGGATTTATCTTGCAGTATGGAGAAGGAACCATAAGTTGGTCTTGTCAAAAGCAGAAAACTGTCGCTCTATCTTCAACTGAAGCAGAGTACATTGCAGCAGCTCACGCTTGTCAAGAAGCAACATGGATTTGTTAACTTTTTGTGGACATTGGGATAGACATGTCAAAACCAATTCCCATTTTTGAAGACAACCAAAGATGTATAAAGCTTATGCAATCAGAAAGGGTCAATCCTAGGACCAAACCCATCAACGTCAAGTAGCACCTACTGAGGGACAATCAAGAGCAAGATCTTATTGACATTCAATATTGCCCATCAGAAGAGATGATTGACGAGGCACTTGCCACGCCTTTGTTGAAGAAACGTCATAATTATTTCCAGAAGAAGCTGAATATAATTTGACAAAGCACCTGCTGTTGAGAAGGGGTATTGAAAGAACAACAGCATGTTATGTAAAATTAATAAACTGACAATTCTGTATTATACCTATCTATGCAGCAGGTGGCACTGTGGTATTATAGTGTATAGTTATATTCTATGATATAACAGGATGTATTGTCTATACTGAATGCACTTGTTTGTGTTCTCTTCCTGTCTGTCTCCATGATGATAATAGGGCATGTAATATATTTCTCTGAAAAAGTAAAGCTGTTTGCTGTATCCAAGAAGCTTCTAAAGCATGATTTCAATACTCAGCTAATACCAGCTAATACCATGATCTTCAGAAGTGTGAGTAGCCCCTTCTGATGCCCTATGATTCATTCCCTGTGAACCGTTTACCTTTTGATTACTGCCTTGTGAACTGCTGCTGTGTGGCTGCTAACCTGGGATTACGGACCAGCATCCCTGCTGCCTGTTCCTCCCTAGATTGCCCCTTGTGCTTGGACTTTTTGATTGTGGTACCATATTTCTACTTGGGACGCACACTCTGCTGTGCATTATTGCTTTCCCAAAACCCTGCTGTTTCTTGCATTGTGCCTTGGTTGGTTACCTGTTGACTCACCAATATGTTGGGACTAGAAATTGGGTCCTTGTGTCTGGGCTTTTGTCAGCCCATTCACTGCAGGGATTCACAATTTATATCGCCCGATGCCTGAGACATGCAGTTTCGGGAGCTGGACAGGTAGTTTTTGTAACATTTAGCTCTGCTGTGGGCAAGCATGCACCATGTATCCAGGGCTCCGCTTGCCCATCAGCAGGACCAGGACCGACATAGCGGGTGCAGCCGAGTAGGGGGGGGGGGAGGAGAGCGGACACACGTCCGCTCTCCTCCCCATCTTGTTCCTGACCTGGAAGCGAGGTGTACGACGTCACTTCCAGATTCGCGTTTTCAGCAGGGAGGTGAGCCGAGTCCAGCCCACACAGCATGCAACACACACACACCAAAAACTCCACCCCAACAACCTCAAGTGTCAAATCCCCACACCCCCCAGAGCCCCAAAGGGACATGCATCCCCGAAACCACCGAGTGAGAAAGCTGTCCCACCCAACAGCACCACAACTAAATGAGACAGCCGCCCGACCCCCAAATTACAGTTTTTTTTTTTTTTTTTTTTTAAACTGGCTTTTTAATTATTTTAGCTGGATGTTTGTCAAGCCCTGTTGCACTTTATTTTCCTTCTGTGGTCCTGCTGAGACTCCCTGGCCTTACCTTACTGTTATCTTGCACCCCTTAACCACCAGGATTTAACCCGTTCCTGACCAGAAAGTTTTTTGCGATTTGGCACTGGGTCGCTTTAACTGACAATTGCACGGTCGTGCGACGTGGCTCCCAAACAAAATTGACGTCCTTTTTTTCCCACAAATAGAGCTTGCTTTTGGTGGTATTTGATCACCTCTGCGGTTTTTATTTTTTGCGCTATAAACAAAAAAAAAAAAGAGTGAGAATTTTGAAAAAACACATTATTTTTTACTTTTTGCTATAATAAATATCCCCAAAAATATAAAAAAAATATAATTTTTTTTCCCTCAGTTTGAGCCGATACGTATTCTTCTACATATTTTTGGTAAAAAAATAGCAATAAGCGTTTATTGATTGGTTTGCGCAAAAGTTATATCGTTTACAAAATAGGGGATAATTTTATGGCATTTTTATTAATAATTTTTTTTTTACTAGTAATGGTGGTGATCAGTAATTTTTATCGTGATTGCGACATTATGGCGGACACATCGGACAATTTTGACACATTTTTGGGACCATTGGCATTAATACAGCGATCAATGCTATATAATTGATTACTGTAAAAATGTCACTGGCAGTGAAGGGGTTATCCACTAGGGGGCAGGGGAGGGGTTAAGTGTTCCTAGGGGCATGTTTAAAACTGTCTAGGGGCGTGGCTGTGTGTGACACCACACTGATCGCCGCTCCCGATGACAGGGAGCAGACGATCAGTGTGCTGTCATTAGGCAGAACGGGGAGATGCTGTTTACATCAGCATCTCCCCGTTCTTGAGCTCCGTGACATGATTGCGGGTATCCCCGATCAAGTCCGCGGGACCCGCGGGCACGGTCACAGAGCGGGAAATTCAAAGTAACGTACCGGTACATTACCATTACTTTGCCCAGCCGTGCCATTCTGCCGACATATATGTGCAGGAGCCAGTTGGGAACCAGTTAAGTATACCGGAATACCCCAATAAATACCCTGCATGTTGGGTTCCTTTTGATTTGCCTCCGTATGCTCTTTGCGCTCCTAGTTCATCACTGAGCCACTCCTCATTCTTCACAAAGACAAAAGGTAGTCTTAAGACCACCTTTTCATCCTAAATTGGTATCTTTCTTCCACCTTAATGAAGACATAGTCCTGCCATCCTTGCCCTGCTCTTAAACACCCAAAGGAAGTTGGTCTTTACTGCCTAGATATAGTCATAGCGAGTCAGTGTACTTCAAAACAACAGCTTCTAAGATGGACTCCCTGTTCTTCCTAACCGCAGGACCTCACAAGGGTATCCTGCTTCCAAGTCGACAATTGCTAGATGGATAAGAACGCTCATCACCAGAGCTTTCAAGCCAAAGGATAAAGCTTTTCCTACGCTTTTTTGCACTTACTCCACCAGGTCAGTGTATGTTTACTGGACATTCTAGAAAAAGTTTTGGAAGGCCACCACCAGGTCCTCTGTTCATATCTTTTCAAAGTTTTACCAAGTCCAGTCTCCTATGCTTTCAGCTGCAAGGTTTTAGCTGTGGCATTCTGAAGCTGGGGTTTGTTGACCCTTGTTTTTGTTGTTGGGCCTATTGCCACAGTTTTTTGTTTTCCTGGTTTTTGCACACCCCTCTTGTGTTCTGCTTTGGAATGTCCCAGGCTCTATGAATATTAAGCCTGTGTACTGTACTGTACAATTAGGATAATCATTTTGACTTGCCTGTAAGTTTTTGGAGTAGAGAACAGGATACAGGTCACCTTTCCATCTAATCCTGGGTTACTCTGCATTACTTGCTAAAATTAAGGACTCGCCAAATGGTGTAGACCAGGGGTCCAGAGCCAGTACAGGGGGGTCGGAAGGGCGGATGCCCTGGGCGGTACAATTTATTGTAGGTGGGGGGCGCAGTGAAGTGTTCTGTGACTGTCCTAAGTCGCCACTAGTTTGCTGGGGCCGCGGGTTTCCCCAGCAACCAATGACGCTGCGTGCGTGCGCCCGCCCCCTGCTCCTCAACGCAGGTCTCAGAGACTCGCACTCTCCCACCCCTACTCGCACTCACGGGCCACGAGTAGGGGCGTGATGTCACATGCGCGCCCCGCCCCCCTGCTACTCGTGGTTCCCGGGTCCAGAGGAGTGACACCTATGGGCAGCAGCAGAGGAGGGAGCCTAAGGGACACACCGTTGTGCATATCCCGCACTGTTCTGAGGTATGTACATATTATTGTAATGCAGATGCACATGTGTTGGGGGGGGGGGGGCGGTATGAGAGGGGAGAGGGAAGTCTACTAGCACAAGTGGAGAGGGGGTCTGTATTGAGGGGGTATCTATACTGATAGAGGGGGGTCTGCACTGGATGGAGTCTATTCTGTTCGAGGGGGGTCTGCACTGATGGAGGGGGTCTGCACTGATGGAGGGGGTCTGCACTGATGGAGGGGGTCTACACTGATGGAGGGGGTCTGCACTGATGGAGGGGATCTGCACTGATGGAGGGGATCTGCACTGATGGAGGGGGTCTGCACTGATGGAGGGGGGTCTGCACTGATAGAGGGGGGTCTGCACTGATAGAGGGGGGTCTGCACTGAGGTGGGTCTGCACTGAGGGGAGGGGGGTCTGCACTGATAGAGGGGGGTCTGCACTGATAGAGGGGGGTCTGCACTCATAGAGGGGGGTCTGCACTGATAGAGGGGGGTCTGCACTGATAGAGGGGGGTCTGCACTGATGGAGGTGGGTCTGCACTGAGGGGAGGTCTATACTGATGGGGTATCTATACTGATGGAGGGGGGTCTGCAATGGAGGGGGTCTATACTGATGGTTGGGGTCTGCACTGAGGAGGGTCTATACTGAGCTCCCAAACAAAATTGACGTCCTTTTTTTTCCCCACAAATAGAGCTTTCTTTTGGTGGTATTTGATCACTTCTGCGTTTTTTTTTTATTTTTTGTGCTATAAACAAAAAAAGAGCGGCAATTTTGAAAAAAAAACACATTATTTTTTACTTTTTGCTATAATAAATATCCCCAAAAATATATAAAAACACATTTTGTTTCCTCAGTTTAGGCCCATACGTATTCTTCTACATATTTTGGGTAAAAAAATAAATCGCAATAAGCGTTTATTGATTGGTTTGCACAAAAGTTATAGCGTTTACAAAATAGGGGACAGTTTTATGGCATTTTTATTAATATATTTTTTTTTTACTAGTAATGGCGGCAATCAGTGATTTTTTATCATGACTGCGACATTATGGCGGACACATCGGACAATTTTAACACATTTTTGGGACCATTGGCATTTATACAGCAATCAGTGCTATAAAATTGCATTGATTACTGTAAAAATGTCACTGGCAGTGAAGGGGTTAACAACTAGGGGGCGGGGAGGGCTTAAGTGTATCCTAGGGGCGTGTTTCTAACCGTCTGGGGGCGTTTCTGTGTGTGACATCACACTGATCGCTGCTTCATTCGAAGAATATGAATAAACGTATGTATCCGCATTTGTAAGCATGTAAATGAAGTCTAAATTATCATTATGTACACATTTTAACGTGTATATCGGCAAGTATCATTTGGCAGGAACGTTTCTCCTAGAAAACACATGCGTAATAACATCAGATCCTTGTACTAACACAAGCGATGTTAGTAAACCAGTCTCCCCTGCTGTGCTATTGTGTTCTGAAGGGGACTGCCTTGCCAGGACACACCAAAAGTTTTGGCCCTTATGTACCTGGCATTATAGTCAGCTGGATGGCCACTTGCCTGTTCTCTGTTTATAACTAAATAAATTGACTTCATCCCAAAATCTTATTAGTGCTACGTAAATTGACTTTATAAATTATCCTCTAACTTGGCTTAGCGAAGGCTTCCATCCAGTGCTGCCATTTGGCATTGCATTACTCGTGAGGAATAGCAGCTCTGGGAGGGACACTTATCTGGCAAATTAGTAGCAAAACTAGATGCACACTTATTGAAAATTGTGCTGCCTAATGATTGGCAAACGATATGCAAACGTTTTTTGTGTGCATTTGTTATCCTAGTCCTGGACAGAGGGCCAAAACTGTTTTGCAGTGGTTTTTAACAGATTTGGTATATGGTAGATGAGAAATTGTCCCTCAAACGTGCCGAATTAAGAATTGCTTAGGCCCCAATTCACACCTGGGTGATTTTCTGGTTTTATATTGTTATCTCTTTTAGAACTATTTTAGAACAGCAACAGAGGAAGTTCAAATCAAACTGCTTGTTTAATTTATATTATTAATTAATTATAATAAATGATTATTCAATATCAGTCTAATAATCATTTTCACTGCTTCTTCTGAGCATCACCTTGCTGTAAGACTGAAGTAGTAAATGTCTTCCTTTGTTTGTAATGCTGTAGAGATTTGCTTTTTTCCAGCTGTAGCGCCACTTCTGCAAGTTAGATGATGGCATCTGCCAGTACTGGATGGGAACCTCAGCTTTGACCAAAACCAGCAGTCCTGTCAGCTTCTGTAAAATGGTTGACTGTTAGCTTCCATTTGCTGATGACACCTGAAAATACATCAGAATAGAGCTGAGCATGATTTGCAAAAGAAAATTCCTTTTGCACATAGTACAATGCTTTCAGCTTTATTGAACCATTGAAACAATACCCTGTTGTAGTGCTAAAACATTCAAAGAGAGCGCATAGATCTTTTTCACTAATTTTATGTTTTCTATACAGATTTTGTGGACCTGAGTAATGGAAAGTTCTATGTTGGAGTGTGTGCGTTTGTCAAAGTCCAGCTGAAGGTAGTTAATTTTCATGATCAGACCAAGCTTGTACCTTGTCCTGATATTTTTTTGTTTCATTTAATTTTTTTCAGCACTGTTCATATTAACTCCAGGCACAATATTTTTTGGGGATGGCCTGGCAAAAGAAAGGTTTGAGCTCTGTAAGTTTGTTGTTGCTTTGGGTTGCTCTCTCCTCACTTGTGTTGTCACCAGGATGGTAAGTGAAACTAGATTGCAATAAAAAAACAGACAGAAGTAGAAATCTGATAGACATTCAGTGCATCCACACAATAAGTGCTTTGTTTTCTCATTTCTCTTGAACCCTTTCACTGCCAGGTCTTGCACTCTATTAAACTCAGGTGGCCAGACAACTTTTACAATTTAAACATTTTTTTCTTTTAATTTTTCCCTTACAGCTTTTAGTGTTTGTAAAAGTTCCTAAAACCATACATTTTATGAAAGCAAAGGACCAGTTGAATCGAAAGAACGTTCTACTGATTTTTATAGATCCAGCAATAGTCGCACAAATATTTATCAAAATAATAATATTTTCTCTCAGAGTACACTAAAACCTTTATTAGCCAACGCAAACACAGCGAAACTTAAAAAAATGCTTTATCTAAATATGTCCGCTAAAAGTACACACTGTTTGTGACTAGAGCTGCATCCAGACAGCCTTTGGTACTCTATGGGGGCTCAACCTCTGTACAAACACAGCCGCAGGCCCTAATTCATGTGGGTGCATGGCCTTGAACGTTGACCATGTTCATTTGTGGTTGCTCACTTCTACCTGCACACATGTCAAATTGGGACCTGCAGCTGTGTTTGTACAACTGCTGTCTCCCCATAGGGTAACATAGATTGCATGCACACAGCTCTAGGCCGCTCCAGCCACGTAAACAAATTTCTCATCGTGCTGTATGGGTCAGAGCACCCATATGTATGAGCCCTTAGGCCTCATTCATATGGGCATACTATAGATTACACCCATGCAAGGGCTGTGTTTGCCCGCTTAGGGATGCATAGGTGTTCCATGCATCCCCATGCTGACATTCCCATTTATGTCAATTGGGACACAGCGGCTGCAGGGACACAGCCACTGCTCTCAATCTAATAGCTGTGCAGGGGCAGACAATGTGTGTTAAGGGCCAGGCACCCACGCAGATGTCAATTTTGGTTAAAAAATTTTCCCCAGGCCGTCTTTCAGGACAGCCACCTTAGAGAGACCCTGGCTCCTCCCCTCCTAGGAAACACCGCCTTCCATTTAGGATTTAAGCCTCATCCTCCCGCCGGCCCCTCAGTTATGGTGTTTCCTCCGGCGGGGAGACACCGCTAAGGAACCTGTGCTGAGCAGCCGGAGAGGCTGAGGCAATGATTACCTGGAGGTGGAGGAGACAGGGGTCTCTATTCTGCCCAGCGGTCCGGTCGGCGAGGGAGCCTTGGCACCGAAAACGTCCGCTTTTTGCGCACGCCAGCTCCGCTTGGGGAAGCAGGAAGTCTGGTGAGGTCCACCTTTTCGTTCGCCCAGAGGTGGCGCTGCAGCGAAATCCCACACGTTCCCCCTGCATTGTGGGCGGTTTGGAGCTAGATGACGGGCGACGTCATTTCCGGTTGGGGGGCGGGGTTTTCGCTGGATCCGCGTCTTCCGGTTCCGGACGCGGCCTAGAAAGGGGACCGAGCGTTCGGCTGGTGCGGCCTCTTTCACATGCTGTACAGACAGTGTTCGGAGGCACGAGAGACCACACATCCTCAGCAGGAATGTCGGAAGCAGAGGCTTCAAAAACAGCTCCTGGAGATAACAGCACCAGCCACTCTAAGGTAAGGGGAACCCGGGGGAGGTGTTCCCTTACTTACTTCCACTGGTGTTTATCCCTCCTTGGTGGTCGGGAGTAGGGGAGTGTATCCGGGACCCTGGTGGTGGTTAGTCCTGGGGGGGCACTCCTGGTGGTCCTCTGAAGTAGCGCTGGCGTTTTATGCTTATGCTGCCCCTGTGTATTTCTGTGTTTCAGAAAGCCACAAGTAAGTCGCCCCATGGTTCCAAGAGGAGATGTCCTTCATGCAGAACTTCTTTGGGGGACTCTTGGACGAAAGTCCTTTGTAGAGAATGTATTGATGGGCTAGTGAGGGAGCAGGCAGCAGAGCAGGGGGCAGATCTGGCAGCGTCTGTAAAGGAGCTTTCTAGCCTTTTCCAGTCCTTCAAGGCACTTTTTTCTAGTTTCCAGTTGCCTCAGTCCCAGAGCACCCCTCCACCAGTGCAGCAGAGCGTTTCACCTAACCCACCGGATGTTCCCCTGGCTAGTGGGGAGATCCCGGAGGGCTCCAGAGAGGAGATTGAGGAAGAAGTGGGCAGTGCCGCTTCAGATTCCCAGGGGGAATCGGATGGAGAGGTGCTGGATGGTGAATCCAGGAAAACCTCACGGTACAAACTTTCCCTTGAGGAAGTGGAGGAGCTCCTAGGGGCTATCCATACCACCTTAGGTATTCAGGAGGAAAGGAAGGCATTGTCACTTCATGATCAGATGTACAGTGGTCTGGGGGAACAGAAAAAAACGAATGTTCCCGGTCCATGACGTCTTGATCAATGCCGTCAAGAAAGAATGGCAGGACCCGGAAAGGAAACCCTTCTTTTCAGGGGCATTGAAACAAAGGTTTCCTTTTGCGGAGGAGGAGGAGCTAGTCTGGAACAAATCCCCCAGGCTAGACGCCGCCTTTTCGGAGGTGTCTAGACACACCGACCTGGCCTTCGAGGACATGGGGGTACTATCGGACCCCATGGACAGAAGGATGGACTCACTCCTAAAAAAAGCATGGGACTCCTCGCAGGCAAATCTTAAGCCTGCCATGGCAGCCACAGTGGTGGCACGCAATATGGAGTATTGGCTCACACAGATCAGAGCACATATTGAAGCGGGCACGGCAAAGGAGACTATTTTAGCTTCTTTCCCAATGCTGCTTAAAGGAGTTGCATACATTGCGGATGCTTCGGCTGAATCCATACGAATGTCTGCAAGATCCACAGCCCTGACTAATTCAGCCAGGAGGGCCCTGTGGCTGAAGACTTGGCAGGGGGACAGTGCGTCCAAAATAAAGCTCTGTGGAATCCCTCTCACAGGGGATTTATTATTTGGACCAGGTTTGGAAGCGGTTTTAGATCGCACGGCCGATAAGAAAAAGGCCTTTCCTGTCAAAAGGAAGTATGGGGAGCAGTCTAAAATTTGAACCCCCAAAAACTGACCGGCAGAAGAAAAGTTGGGGGCAGAAGGGGAAAGGGCGTGGGGGTGCGATTTTTTTCGCCCTCCTGAACAGCCCAAGAAGTCTCAATGACAAAGTCACGGTGGGAGGAAGGTTGGGGGCCTTCCTCCCACAGTGGGAGATGATCACCTCCAATCAATTTGTGTTGGGGATCATCAGACGAGGTTACCGATTGGAGTTCTCAGGTCCTCCCCCACTAAGACTCCTGGTTACCGAAATGCCGAGGTGTACAGAAAGGTCTGCTGCCCTTCTTTCTTCCCTTCAGGAATTGGAGGAACAGGAAGTGGTGACACGGGTCCCGGTGGGAAAGACAGGCAGAGGCTTCTACTCCCACATCTTTGTGGTCCGCAAACCTTCAGGGAAATTCAGGCTCATCCTGAATCTGAAGCCTCTGAATGTCTCCGTCACCTACCGGAGATTCAGAATGGACTCGGTGTACTCAGTGAAGGCACTGCTTCCACCGAATTCGTTTATGGCATCGATAGATCTAAAAGATGCATATCTGCATATTCCTATTGCAGAAAACCATCAGAGATACCTCAGGTTGGCGGTAAGGACCTCAGAGGAGGTGCTGCATCTTCAGTTCAAAGCTCTTCCCTTTGGGCTATCCTCGTCCCCCCGGATCTTCACCAAAGTAATGGTAGAAGTTCTGGCATTTCTGCGTCTCAGGGGCATCTCGGTGGTCGCGTACCTCGACGACCTTCTCCTTTTTGCTCCTTCCCCAGAACAGTTGATTCAGGATCTGCAGGTAGCAAGAGACATCTTAGAAAACCTGGGGTGGCTCCTGAACCTGGAGAAATCCAACTTAGTTCCTTCTCAGAAGGTGGTTTTCCTAGGTTATGTACTGGACTCAACGAAGCAAAAAGTCTTCCTTCCTTGGGAAAAAATCCAAAGGTAGACAAAGCAATGTTGTTCCTCCAAGGCAACTGTCAGGTTTCAGTAAGAAAGGTGATGTCAGCCTTGGGCTTGCTGACCTCCACTCTCCCAGCAGTTCAGTGGGCAGGGTTACGTTTCCGCCCTCTGCAACTTTTCATTTTGAAAGTCTGGGACCACAGCCAGGAGTCTCTGGACTCATTGATATCGATCCCACCCCAGGTCAAGAGGTCCCTCTGGTGGTGGAGAAAGGGGGCAAATCTGGCGCAGGGTTTGGAGTGGGTCTTGCCGGTGTCCAGGATTGTGACAACCGATGCGAGCGGCTCAGGCTGGGGGGCGCACCTAGACTCCCGGATGATTCAGGGTACTTGGGGGAGGCAGGAATCAGGAAGGTCCTCGAATTGGAGGGAGCTGAGAGCAGTAGACCTGGCTCTCAGAGCCTTTCAGGAAGACCTTCAGGGACAACATGTAAGAGTTCGGTCAGACAACTCCTCGGTGGTTGCCTACGTCAACAGGCAGGGCGGCACCAAAAGCGGAACCCTATGGGCCCTGGCGGAAGCCATCCTCAGATGGGCCGAGGCCAACGTCCTTTCCCTCTCTGCGATTCACCTGAAAGGGGAGCAAAATCAGGTGGCAGATTTCCTCAGCAGGAAAACGCTGAGAGAAGGCAACTGGGTTCTAAAACAAGAGGTCTTCGAAATGATAACCCGGAAGTGGGGAGTTCCGGCAGTGGATCTCTTCGCCTCAAGGGAAAATGCAAAAGCAGGTCTGTTCTTTTCCATGAACAGGTGGGAAGGGGCGCTAGGAGTGGACGCGCTGGCACAGAGCTGGAGGTTCTCCAGATGCTATGCCTTCCCCCCACCAGTTCTGATCCCGGCAGTATTAAGAAAGTTCCAAGCAGAGAGCACTACTCTCATCTTGATTGCGCCTCACTGGCCCAGGAGGCCATGGTTCTCCATTTTGAGGGGGCTAGCGGTGGAACCTCCCTGGATGCTACCAGTCCAGGCGGACCTTCTTTCTCAAGGACCAATCTGCTGCCCTCAGGTAGAGAGATGGAACCTCGCAGCCTGGCTTCTGAGGAGGAGTTGCTGAGGGGCAAGGGGTTTTTTGATCGCTTAGTAGCTACTCTCCTATGCTGTAGAAAGAAGGAAACGCAGGCCATCTACTTAAAAGTATGGAATCTTTTTAATAAGTGGTGCTCAGAAAGCTCTTTTGAGGTGCACAGTTCCGTGGCAGTCTTGGAATTTCTGCAGGCAGGGGCAGATAAAGGCTTAGCCCTCAGCACGTTGAAGGGCCAGGTATCCGCTTTAAGCGTTTTTCTTGAAAAACAACTAGCAACAGACCCATGGATAGTATGGTTTTTTTAGAGCCCTGGGTAGGCAGAGGCCTGTCAGTCTCCCCGTTCCCAGTATGGGATCTCTCATTAGTTCTACAGGCCCTTACAAAAGAGCCTTTTGAACCATTGGAATCTTGCAATTTAAGGTTGATCACTCTCAAGACGGTGTTCTTGGTAGCGATCACCACTGCAAGAAGAGTGAGCGAACTCGAGGCCCTTTCCATTAGGGCACCCTTTTTTCAAGTTTTTTCGGACCATCTGATTTTTAAGACGGATCTGGCCTTTTTGCCAAAGGTAGCCTCAAAGTTTCATAGAGGCCAGGAAATTGTTTTACCTACTTTCTGTTCAAATCCTGTGAGGGAACATATATTCCATAACTTAGACGTCAGAAGATGCGTCTTGCAGTATTTGGAAAGTACAGCTCATTTCAGAAAGTCTGATTCTCTGTTCGTATTATTTTCAGGGACCAAGAAAGGCTCCAGAGCCTCTAGGCGTACAATAGCCAGATGGCTAAGATTAGCCATTAGTCAGGCTTATTTGTCTGTAGGGGTAGAGCCCCCAATTGGGATTAAGGCACATTCAACCAGGGCTGTGGCGACTTCTCAGGCAGAGTGGGCTGGTGCTTCTGTAGAGCTGCCATGTGGTCCAGCTTCGCTACTTTCGTGAAGCACTATAGACTGGATCTCCTGTCAGCTAAGGACCAAGCCTTTGGTCGTAAGGTGCTACAGGCGGTAGTCCCACCCTAAGGTAAGGTGCTCGCTAAGGTGGCTGTCCTGAAAGACGGACTGGGGAAAAACTGAGTTACTTACCGGTAACATCCTTTTCCAGGAGTCTTTCAGGACAGCACCGGTACCCACCCAGGTTGTTGGATATCTTGGAGGACTCATCACATAAGACCGTCAGGTAAGATAAAAGGATTTGTATGTTGACGTGTTCTTGTTTCTCCCCAGTTGGCCGGAGGTACTCTTGAAGAACTGAGGGGCCGGCGGGAGGATGAGGCTTAAATCCTAAATTGAAGGCGGTGTTTCCTGGGAGGGGAGGAGCCAGGGTCTCTCTAAGGTGGCTGTCCTGAAAGACTCCTGGAAAAGGATGTTACCGGTAAGTAATTCCGTTTTTTTTACAATTTATATACTTATTTTATCCACTTCGTAACTAGATCAGTTTTTTATTTTTATTTTTTGCACACATTTAAAATCAGAATTTTTGGTTATAAAATTACCTAAAAGACAAATATTGCCAAACCTGTTTTGGCTATACTTCTCTTGTGGGTCACAGAAGTGCTCTTAAAATGTCAGGTTTCTGTGATGTAAAAAAATGAGACAAAGATAACTTATTTAAGAACTTTTTCCAACTTTTTAATGTGACCTATAAACTGTACAGCTCAACTGAAAAACAAGCTGAAATCTTGGGGAGTAAAAATAAAAAAAAATTAATAATGTGGTTGCATAAGTGTGCACACCCTCTTTTATAACTGGGGAGGTAGCTGTGTTCAGAATTAAGCAATCACATTCAAACTCATGTTAAATAGGAGTCAGTACACACCTGCCATCATTTAAAGTACCTCTGATTAACCCCAAATAAAGTTCAGCTGTTCTAGTGGGTTTTTCCTGACATTATCTTAGTCTCATCCTACACAAAAGGCATGGTCCACAGAGCGCTTTCAAAGCATCAGAGGGATCTCCTTGTTAAAAGGTGTCAGGAGAAGGGTACAAAAGAATTTCCAAGGCATTGGATATACCATGGAACACAGTGAAGACAGTCTTCATCAAGTGGAGAAAATATGGCACAACAGCGACATTACCAAGAACTGGACATCCCTCCAAAATGTATCTTATGAAGAAAAACATCCAAGCCCAGCTAAATTTTGCAAAAACACATCTGGAGTCTCCAAAAAGCATGTGGGAAAATGTGTTATGGTCTGATGAAACCAAGGTTGAACTTTTTGGCCATAATTCCAAAAGAAGTTCTTCTCTCTCCACCTAGAAGACCAGGCAGTAGGCATAGATTCTCTTGCCCATCCGTGGCATTACCAGCTGTGCTACGCCTTTGCCCTGATACCACTGGTTCTAAGGAAATTAAGGGAGGAAAATGCCAATCTGATCCTGGTCACTCCCTTCTGGCCAAAAAGGCCCTGGTTCGCGAGACTACTAAACCTTGTCACAGAACCTCCATGGAAGCTGCTGCCCAGAAAGGACCTGCTAACACAGGGGTCAGTGATCCATCCGGAAGCAGACCGACTACATCTAACTGCTTGGTTTCTGAGGAAGACCTCCTGAAAGCCAAGGGACTGTCTGATAAATTAGTGAAGACCCTACTTTCCAGTAGAAAAGAGGTAACTTGGGCCATATACCTGAAAGTTTGGAAAAAATGTAATTCCTGGTGCACTTCTAAGGGCCTCCGGGTCAAAAGTTTAGTGTCAGTCTTAGAATTTCTCCATGATGGAAAGGGGCTGGGAGCCAGAACCCTGAAAACCAAGGTGGCAGCTCTATCAGTTTTTTTTTTTTTTTTCTGAGAGGAATCTATCCAGAGAAGTCTTAAATTCAAGATTTTTTAGGGTACTTGCACGAAATAGGCCAGTAGCCCTCAAAGTTTTTCTCAGTTGGGAATTGTGTGTTTTACAGGGTCGCCTGGGAGCTCCGTTTGAACCCTTACAGGAAGCCTCCTTACAGAACTTAGTCCTTAGAACTATTTTTCTGGTAGCCATCACATCAGCAAGAAGAGTCAGTGAGCTTCAGGCCCTGGCAGTCACAGAACCTTTTCAGAAGGTTTTTTCAGACAGAGTGGTCCTTCAAACAGACCCAGCGTTCCTACCCAAGGTTTCTTCAACCGCTCACCGGAAATAGTCCTGCCCACTTTCTCTATAGCTCCTGCCAATCCAAGAGAAGCAGCTTTTCACACACTGGACGTGAGGAGATGTTTGTTACACTTTCTAAGTCACTAAAGAATTCAGAAGCTCAAACGCTCTCTGTGATATTTTCAGGCTCACGTAAAGGGGAGAAAGCTTCCAAAAGCACGCTGGGCAGATGGCTTAGATTGGCAATCATGGAGGCCTACAAGGCCAAGGGAGAAATACCCCCTCAGGTATTACTGCTCATTCTATGAGATCAATGGCAGTTTCCTGGGCTGAAACGGCCGGTGCTAAGCCTGAACAAATTTGCAGGGCTGAAACTTGGTCCAACTACTCAAAACTTTTCCGGCAATATAGGTTTGACTTACTGTCTGCAGCAGATCAAGCCTTCGGCAGGAAGGTACTGCAGGCAGTAGTCCCACCCTAGTGTAAGATTCTCAGTTATCCTCTCCAAGGTTGTCCTGAAAGGCGATTTGAGAAAAACTTAGTTAGACTCGCCGGTGACGGTATTTCTGAGAGCCTTTCAGGACAACCGCTACGTCCCTCCCTCGTTTCTCTTAGAAGTGGTTTTAAGTGTCTATAATGGTTATTTGGTGGTTTTCTGTGCTTTTGTTTTCCAGTATGTCGGAGACGACACACAAACTGAAGCCATGGTGGAAGAGGAGGGATTTAAGGGCTGCATGTGTTTCCTGGAAAATGGGCAGAGCTGCGCTCTCTCCAAGGTTGTCCTGAAAGGCTCTTAGAAATACTGTCACCGGTAAGTCTAAGACCCCGTACACACGGTCGGAAATTCCGACCACAAAATCCATTGGTTTATTTCCGAAACTGGTGTTGCATACACACGGTCGGGCAAAGTTGTTGGGAAATCCGATCGTTCCGAACATGGTGACGTTCGTTCCGTACGACGGAACTACGTAGAGGCTAGTAGCCAATAGATTTGGTCTCCTAATTTGATCTGAGCATGCGTGGCACTTTGTCTGTCGGAATTCCCTATACACGATCGGAAAAAGTCTGATCGGATTTTGTTGTCGAAAATTTGAGATCCTGCGCTCAATTTTTTCCGTCGGATATTCCGACAGAAAAAGCCTGCTAGAGCCCACACACGATCGGATTTTCCGACAACATAATCCGATCGGACTTTTTTCCATCGGAATATCTGACCGCGTGTACTGGGCATACCGTATATACTCAAGTATAGGCCGACCCGAAGATAAGCCGAGGTACCTAATATTACCACAAAAAAATTGAAAAACTTATTGACTCCAGTATAAGCCTAGGGTGAGAAATGCGCAGCTACTGTAAGTGGAAAAGAGGGTCAACAATGCCCATTTGCAGCCTCACTGTGCCCATTTGCAGCCATAGGTCCCTCAAACTTCAAACTTGGTAGTTAAGGTTTCCTAGATGCCCCCTATCTGCAGCACAATTTGGGGTCTCTGGACCCAAAGGGTCCTAAAATAACATTGCTGCAGATGGACACAGTTGACCGACTTTGGGGCCCCGTATCTTGGGGCCACTTGGTGCTAGGAACCCCAAATTTGGTATGCAAACTCAGTCGAACTAGCACTACAACATATCCAATGGGGTTCCTAATGCCAAGTGGCTCCGAGATACGAGGCCCCAAAGTCGGTTCGGAAAATGTCAAGCACTTTTTTGCAGCAGAGAATGACATTTTCTGAACCGACTTTGGGGCCCCGTATCTCTGGGCCACTTAGTGCTAGGAACCCCATCTTTGGATATGTTGTAGTGTTGATTTTGTACACCAAATTTGGGGTTCCTAGCACCAAGAGGCCCCGAGATACGAGGGTTACGATAAAAAAATATTTCCAAACATTTTATTATCTTTATTTCTCTTAAATTCATTGAGGGACACAATGACCTTAGGGTTATAGCGCCACCTACAGGGGTAGAACACTAGGCCAAAAAAGAATACAGCGCCACCTATGGGCAGTCCTAGCTGGTATAAGTTGCCTCTGTGCCATAAGCAAGCCAGTTTTTTATGCCTAGTGTTTTAGGAATAAAGCTTGCCATAGATTGAGCGATTTTCTTTCCTGCAACCACAGGTGACTGTGTTTAATGAGGGAATTCCTCCTGCAGAGCCATTGTGTTCCACCAGGCTGCGGATTTTGTCCAGCCTTCCATGTGCCCATGACCTTCACACCCTGAGGAGGTTGTGTTGCAGTCCTTGGCTGTGATCTGGGTGGGTCATATATACCTGTCTGCTACAGCTTCCTTCAGGAGGCTGTATTCTTTTTTGTAATGACGAATGGCCCCTAGAATCGCCTATCTGTCTCCCCTGCCATTATTTCCTGAGGGATTTGTCAGATGTTTTCTACATTTAAGAATTTGGCTCCACCCCTTCCCTTCATGGCACACTCCTCCAGAGCAATTGGTGTCTCTTGGGTGTTCTTACATCAGGGTCTGTGTCTCAGGTTTGCAAGTCGGCTTCCTGGTCATCTATGCACACTTTTACTAATTTGTTGTGTTCGCATCTTCAGATGCTTGTTTTGGCTGTGTTTTGCAGGCTGCTGTTGATTGTCCCTTGTTCACCCCATGAGGGAGGGTTTGTATGGGTGTTCGGCATGTTTGCCTAGTTGCCTGGTTTTGGTTTGCCCCCCACACATTGAGGCACTGCTTTGGTATATCCCTATAGTCAAGAATAGAAGAGCTGTGTCAGTCAATGAACACAAAAGAAAATGGGATTTTTTTTCTACTCACCGTAAAATACCATTCTCTGAATTTGATAGATACAGCACCCACCCTACTTCTTGAGTTTTTTTCTATCTTACACTGCTTTGTGACTAGCTGACTAGCTGGCTTGCCTATCGTGCAGAGGAGGTTTATATCAGCTAGGGCAGGCCCTAGACAGTACTTTGTACTTTTTTTGCCTAATGTCCTACTCCTGTGGGTAGTGCTATAACCCTGTGGCCAAGAATAGAAGAGCTGTGTACATTAATGAGCTCGGAGAAAGGGATTTTATGGTGAGTAGCAAAAAATACATTTTTTTTTATTGCTATCACAAGGGGTTAACAATCCCCAATGTGAGAGCATTGGCAGGTGAAAGCTACTCTTTATGGGAACAATCTCCCCTGCCCTCCAAAGAAGTGGGGGGGGGGCACTGCCCACACTGTGAAAGAGATCTTTTGCTTTACAGCTGGGAAGTGCCTGAGGAAAATGGGCACAAGCTGATGGCTGATATTGCTTTAATCTTTGAGCATATGTCCAAAGGGCTGAACTAGTTAAGTAGCCCATTTTGGGGCTAATATCTTGCTAATATTACTTAGACAGTAAATCCAGCCTCAACACTGCCACATGAGTGTGATGGGACCATTTATATCTGTCAACTTTTATCTTTATCTGGAAATGGAAATTTACACAGGCATTTTTGGGGAGGCTTTAGCATTAGATCAAGGTTATGGGGAAGCACAATGGAGGCAAGCACAGCCTACATACTGTGGGCAAAAGACAAATTCACTTATTTATATTGTGTGACGTAAGTTTCATCAAAGTTTATCCCTCTGAAAAGTTACAAAATGTCAACCAACATCGAAAAGGATGGGCACTGATTTTAAGAGCTAGCTCATGAAGTCTGTGTTTTTACAATCCATACTAATTTTGCATTTAGTGTAGGGACCACACAAACCTATTGGATATAACCACAGCCAGAGTCGCTTTTCCACCCCTTTTTATAACTGGCGCAGTAAATGTAGGAACCATAGGGTTTTATTTACTAAAGGCAAATCCACTTTGCATTTCAAGTGCACTAGTAGATCGGGGGGGGGGGGATGCAAGGAAAGGAAGAAACTGAATTTTTGCTTGTATATGATTGCATGATAAAATCAGCAGAGCTTCCCCTTATTTCAGAACTTCCCCTCAGATCTACAACGACTGCACTTATGTGCAAAGTGGATTTACCTTTAGGAAATCAACCCCATAGTGTTGGATTGTTTTGCTTTTAGTATATTTGCTATCCTGTTACACAAAAATGTTCAAACTTTTCTTCTCTATACCCCAACCAGGACGGCTCCTTCCATGAAGATGTTGGCTATGGCGTTAGCGAGGGACTGAAATCTAAGGCATTATCCTTGGAAAAGGCTCGCAAGGAGGCTGTCACTGATGGATTAAAGAGAGCGCTCAAGTAAGAGAGACTTGAGTTGTGTGCTTCAGCCACACTTCTACATTTTCCAGCTATTCTGTATTCTGCCCGATCTGAGCAATGTTTGGCTTGCTTATATACACCAGTAAATATGATATGCAGATCTATAAAAAAAAAAAAATTGATGTGAGGGGTGCGTATGATCTGCTGCTTTCTTTCTTAACCACTTTCAGACCGGACCAATTTGCAGCCAAAGGACCAGGCCCCTTTTTGCGATTTGGCACTGCGTCGTTTTAACTGACAATTGCGCGGTCATGCGACGTGGCTCCCAAACAAAATTGACGTCCTTTTTTTCCCACAAATAGAGCTTTCTTTTGGTGGTATTTGATCACCCCTGCGTTTTTTATTTTTTGCGCTATAAACAAAAAAGTGCGATCATTGTCATTTATACAGCAATCAATGCTATTTAAATGCATTGATTCCTGTGTAAATGACACTGGCAGTGAAGGGGTTAACCACTAGGTGGCAGTGTAGGGGTTAAGTATGCCTAGAGGTGTGTTTCTTATTGTGGGGGGGCGTGGCTGTCAGCTAGTGAATGCTAATCTCTGCTCCAATCACAGGGAGCAGAGATGGGCGTCACTAGTTGCTAGACAGAACGGGGAGATGCTGTTTATTTCCGCATCTCCCCGTTCAGGCTTCCCGTGAGACGATCGCGGGTGTCCCCGCGGCGATCGAGTCCGCGGGACCCGCGACCGGCCTCACAGGGGTCCCGACCAGCTCGCGGCGCGCGCCCGATGGCACGGCAGCATCTTAAAGGGGACGTACATGTACGCCCCTATGCCTGTCCATGCCATTCTGTCAACGTATATCGTCGCGCGCCGGTCGGGAAGCGGTTAAAATGTTATTTGTTTGCAGTCACACATACCTTGGCCAAATATCAGGAATTATGGCTTCGCTGACTGCAGGCATGTTCAAGGCCATTGAATTGGAAATGAATGAAGCCTGGGACCAGACATTTTAGAAAGCTGTTAGCAATGGCAGATCACATAAAAAAAATTTTTACGTTTTGGATAGCATGAGAAAGTGCTAAAACCACTGTCAGGTATTTATTGCTATTGGCTGCATGTGCTGATCGAATGCTGGTTTTCCAGCAGGACTCTTCAACAGGAGCCAGTCTAACGACTGGCTTCTGTTGAACAGAGAGGAGTAGACATGTACCATGATTTGGCTGGTTCTTGTGGAGTACGTGTGATATGTACCCGGCTTTAATTCATATATTGATGAATTTTTTTTTTTTTTTTTTTTTTTTTTCCCACTTCAGCGAACATTTAAGAGATTGTTATTCAATTTAACATTCATTTATATCTCTCGTGATTCTTCACATCATTGTGGAATTTTTCTTGCATTAATTTATAAACTTTAAATTTGGACTTTTTATTCAACGTGTATTGTTATATTTATTTCCAGATAGTTATTAAATACTTTCTTTACTAATGCCAGGCCTTATATCCCCCCCAAACCCTCCCCTCCCATCCCCCTGAAATACCTCACGTCTTCTAACTCCAGAAAAGGCAAAGATAGGCCTTTCCGTACTTTTACGTAATAATTTCAGCATAGTTCCATGTCCGTTTGAATCCCTGCCAGCACTCCCATTTGCCTATGTCTCCACCATCCCCTTCATGTCCCATCGATCTTAATTTTTCGAGCTGATATATTTCTTCTATCCTCAAGATCCATTCTCTTTTGGTCGGTGCTTCTTCGTGTTTCCATTTCTTCGGGATTAATCCCTTTGCAGCGTTCAGCATCTGAGGGGTCAGGGTTTTCACATATTGTTTTATTGGTTCCCCTGTTCCATGAAATAAACATGTCCATGGATCTTCTTGCAACGTCGCCCCATTTATTTCTTTTATTGTTTCCAAAATCTCTCTCCAAAATTTCTTTATTTTTGGACAATCCCACCAAAGGTGTGTCATTGTGCCCCGTTCCTGGCACCCTCTCCAACAGTCTCGTGAGCTATCTGGTTGAAATTTATTTAATTTATCCGGTGTCATGTACCATCTGGAGAGGCATTTGTAGTTCAATTCTGCGGTCGGAGTGTCGATTGCCGAACTGTGAGTTAATTTCAACATCTTGTTAATCCTATACTTATAATCTTGTGAGCCTAATTCGTTTCCCCATTTTGTAAAGAAGGGCGGCTCCTCCAGGTGTCCTTCCATCAGAAAAGCTTTATATAGTCTAGATACAATTATTTTTTTTTCCCTATTTCCTCGCTTATTTTTTCTAATAGCGTGTATTCGTTTTTTGTTCTAATTGGTTGAGGCAGTTTTCTGATGAAGTGTGTCAGCTGCAGGTACCGCCAATCGTTTATTTTTACTTGTGTCACATTTTGTTGTATATCTTTCAGTGTTTTAATGTTACCTCTTTTAGTGATGTCCTTCAGTTGTGTATTTTGTCCTATCCAATCCCCTCCCCCTATGTATGTTTTCCCTGGTGGGAAATAGTCACTATCTTTTAACGTCATTAAAGGTGAGTTGTATTTCCATCCATATCGCTTGTGCAGTGAGTCCCAAATTTTAAATATGTGCATTGTGATTTTTTGTGTATTTGTGCCTAAACCCCTTAAATGCGGGGGGTTCCATATTGCTGTTCTTAAATTTACCCCACTAGTGCTACTCTCTATATTTACCCATTGCTTCTCTGTTGCCTTGTGTGACCACTCAATGGCTCTTGACACTACGACCGTGTGATAGTACAATTTCAAGTCTGGGAACCCCAAGCCTCCTTTCTCTTTACTGTTTCTCAGGATGTTATGCGAGATCCTTGGCTTTTTATTTTGCCATATACATTTACTCTGAATCGCTTTCAGAGTTTGAAAATAATAGTCTGGGAGGGGGATTGGAAGCATTTGAAATTTATAGGTAATCTTCGGTAAAATAACCATTTTAACGGAGTTAATACGTCCAAACCATGACAAGGATCTTTGAGATATTTTCTCAGTCTCTTTTTTAATTTCGTCAAGTAATGGAATATAATTTTCCCCGTAAAGTTTATCGACCGAATTGGCGAGTTTTAGCCCTAAATATTTTAACCCAGTTTTTTTCCATGGGAAGGGAAACTCTCTCTGTAATTCAAGTGCTTCCTTTGATGGCACATTTATATTTAAGATTTCGGATTTATTCAAGTTTATTTTAAAATTTGATATTTCGCCGTACTGTTTCAGTGTATCTAATAAACATGGCTATGTTCTATCGGGCTCGGCGACATAGAACAAAAGGTCATCGGCAAAGGCCGCGGCCTTATGCTCGATGCCGCCGGACCTAATTCCTTTAATGTCTTTATTTAATCTGATTGTTGCCAGTAAGGGTTCTAAAGAAAGCACAAAAAGCAATGGAGACAGGGGGCAACCCTGTCGTGTACCATTTTTCATAGAAAAGGGAGATGTGAAACTTCCATTTATTTTTATAGTCGCTGTCGGTTCCTTATATAAAACATTTATTTTCTGCAGCATCCTGGGGCCCAGTCCCATGTACTTCAAGGTCTCTGTCATGAGCCCCCAGTCTACCCTGTCAAACGCTTTCTCAGCGTCAATTGACAGGAATAGACCTGGGGCCCCCCGTCTTCATTTTTTGTAGTAGGAGGAGAGTTCTAATTCCATTGTCTCGTCCTTCGCGTCCTGGGACGAACCCCACCTGATCCGTATGTATTAAGTCTCTCATTTTATCCTTTAACCTATTCG
This sequence comes from Lithobates sylvaticus, assembly GCA_028564925.1. NCBI lineage: Eukaryota > Metazoa > Chordata > Amphibia > Anura > Ranidae > Lithobates > Lithobates sylvaticus. Next base: position 160,469,131 of record CM053029.1, on the reverse strand, counting down.
CTAGGACTTTCGCATATATCTTTATATCGAAATTTAATAAGGAGATGGGTCTATAGCTGGTGCACTTTGTATCATCTTTACCTTCTTTTAAGATAACTGTTACTTGGGCTCTCTGTGCCTCTGAGCTCAATCCGAATTCTACTCCGAGACCATTTAGGTATTTGCAGAGTCTGGGCACTAGAATCGCGTCAAATTTTTAAAAATATTTTAACGAATAACCATCCAGTCCTGGGCTTTTGCCCAATGGAGACTCTGCAATTGCCTTCCTTATCTCCGACTCTGTAATGGGGTTCTCTAGTTCCTCTCTGTCTATATTGGTGTTATTTTAGATAGTCCGGATTTTTCCAGGAAAAAAAATCCGGCCCATAGGTATTTTTCCTTCAATATTTTATTATATGTCTTTCTCGTTTCATGGGTCAATAGTTCTTTTAGTTCTTCCCTGTTAATTATAAGTTGGTGATATGTTTATTGGCGTTGTCCCCCTATTTTTTTATGTAACTGTTCAAGGCGTTGTATCTCCTCTATCAAACACTTGATCTTCCGCTCCCTGGTCCTTTTCTTCCACGCCGCCATTGAAATAAGAATGCCTCTAATATAGGCCTTGTGTGTATCCCACAACACCGAATATGAGACTTCCCCAGTTTCGTTGGTTTCGAAGAAAGTTTTTATTTCGTCATATATTTTCTCTATATCCTGATTCTCTGTAATGAGTGCTTCATTCAGTTGCCAATTACTGATTGGTTTCTGTACTTTTAACTCTTCTATAATCATTGTCACTGGGGCGTGGTCGGATAGAGTAATAATTCCTATTTCAGCTTGTGTCACCTTTGTCAGAGTGTTGTGGTCGACAAGGAAGTAATCAATTTGTGTGTACGTCCCGTGCACAGGGGAGAAGAACTTGTAGTCCCTAACTTTTGGATGAAAAATTCCCATACATCAACTAGTTGATTTTGATGTAGTTTTTGCTTCTATGCTTTTAGGGGCCCACCTCCCGTCCCCTGTGCCCGGGACGTACTATCTTCTTTAGGGATCACGCACAAATTGAAATCTCCTGCCAGAATTAGCATCCCCCTCCCAAACTGAGAGAGGATCCCCATCATTTTTTTCATATATTGTGCCGGTCTTTTATTTGGGGCATAAATGTTTGCCAGGGTGCATCGTGTTTCGTCGGTATGACCTATAATAAAAAGATATCTCCCATCAGGGTCTGCTAGTCTATCCTCAACTTTAAATCGGATATCCTTTGAGAGACCGATTGCAACCCCTTTAGCTTTTCTAGTATTAGAATCTGCATAGAACCACGTGGGGTATGCTTTAGAATATAATTTTATATTTGCTCCGTGAAAAAGGTGTGTCTCCTGGAGAAATGTTATGTCAGCTTGATATTGTTTAAGTTCTTTTAGTATCTTGTGTCTCTTGGCCGGAGTATTCAGTCCCCGGACATTGTACGTTAAAAACTTAATTTACGGCCGTCTTTTTTTTTCCTTTTTTTCCTTCTTTTTTTTTTTTCTTTCCGTTTCTGTAGTAAGACCAGAGGTATTTCTTCGTCCCTCCCTACTCCCCTCCCGCCCCTCTCCTACCCCATCCCATCCCATCCCATGCCCGCCCCGCCCACCCCGCCCACCCTCCCTGCCCTAGCCCACCCCCCCCTCTCCCGGTAAATACTGACCTCTAGACCATGGGGTGAAACAAACTTCATCTCAGTCCCAGGTCTTCCTTCCTCGAGGTGTGACTCTACGCCCACCCAGCGCTCCGCGCCCCTCCCACGGGCTAGTCCCAGGAGGGGAGTGGAGCGCGTAAACCGGGCAGAGCTCTCCTCCCTTAGTGCGCAAGGACCCCACCCACTCCCGCCTACCCCCCCAAAAAAAATAAATAAAAAACCAAAAGGGGAAAAAGGGACCAATCTTAATTGATTAAGCAACGTTCTATCCCAGGCCTTCTCTTTGTGACCACTCTGGAATTTCGATTTCTTGTAAATCTAATTTACCGCAAAATTCTGGCAGCTCTTCGGGGAATGTGAGTTTCGCGGACTTGCCTTCTCTATAGCCTATTAGGCAGGCCGGGAAGCCCCAGATGTATTTCACGTTTTCCGCTCTCAATTGGTTTAATAATGGTCTAAAGATTCGCCTCCTGGCCAACGTCTCCGGGGCCAGGTCCAAATATATTTGTAATTCTGTACCATTGATTTTTATTGGGGGTTTCCCTCTTAAATTGCTCCATATTGCTGCCTTGTCCTCATAGTTCTGAAATTTTACCAGAATGTCTCTAGGGCTTTCTGTTGGGATGTGTTGGGGTTTCCTTACTCTATGTATCCTATCCATCTTCAGCTCCATTTCGGGGCCCTTTTCCAGATAGGGTTAAGAATCACTTTTATTGTTTTCCTAAGGTCTTCACCGTTTTCTTCTGCTAGTGCTCGTATTCTTAAGTTCTGTCTTCTATTTTGGTTCTCGTATTCCTCTAATTTATAATTCAGTCTCCTCTGGTTCAGTTTTGTCTCTTTAAGTTGTTCTTTCATCCTGGTCATCTTCTGGATATTCTTATCTGTTTTATTCTCGATTTCCTCTATGCGGTTTAGGAGATGGCCTAGGTCTGATCGAAGTGCTGAGATATCCTTTTTGATTGAATTTTCCATTCGGAGAAGCATCTCCGAGATTTCATTTTTAGTTGGCATCTGAGGGTTCATAGTTCTTCCGGGGCACTTCTATCCATCTCAGACTCCAGGGTTACTTCTCCTACTGAGGCTTCGACCGGTTCTTCCTTTTTCTTGTTTGTTTCCTTCTTTTTGGCTTGTTTACTCATTTGTTGTTTATCTAGGCCTGGGCCTGGACTTTTAGGGCTTAGACCTTTTACCATATAGTGTTTGATTGTACTCGTATTTACTTTATCTTTTGGGGTTTTGGGTTCACCTCCTTTATTGGTCTTGCCTTTCATACTATATTTATTTTTTTGGTATTTTTCTTATTTCCCCACCTGCCCCCTTTATTGTATCTCTATGGATCTGGATCAAAAAGGGACGACCGATTGGGACGTATGGGCCTTAATCTATTTCCCCCATTGATGCCCCCGTCCTTGTAATGTTATACCCAAAAAGAAAGAGAGAGAACAAGAATTATACTATTATACCAGAGGATCTAGGTCTGGGTCTAAAAAAAAAGAAAAAAGAGGGGGGGGGGGATTTCTCTCCCTATATTTTCCCGCTTTCTAGGCCCTTTTATTTTAGTGGCCTAGCGCTTTTATTTTTATTCCCCTTACTATCAGTCCGCCTCTATTCGATGTTTTTTACCGTTTGGGGAAAGTTTATTGAAAAAGCGCCAATGAACAAGTTGGTAGTGATTCCAATCTTCAGGTCATTTAAATCATTTAAATCTAGTTATATATAATGTCCCGTGTCTTGTATCCAATTTACCTATTTGCCCTCTTAATTTGGAGGAAAGCAATCTATTTTATACCTCTATAGAGGACAAAGACAACAACAGAGAAAAAAAAAAAAAGGAAAAATGAGAAAGGACAATGCTTCCAGTCTTGATATATTTCTTCTCTTAAATGTCCTTCACATAATCACATAATTACTAAGTTTGTGCGTTCAGATCTCCGTGAGCGAAAGTTCTAAACTTTTCAAGAAAAGAAAGAATTCTGTGATTATAATCTTATTGCTGTCTTTATCTGTAGAGGTGTATAAATAACCTGCAGCAGTTGTAAAATGGGGGTGGACACAGAGCGATATTTAAGCTTTTATATTTTCTCCCAGCTTGTCAGCTGTAACATTATATTTGTAGCCTGATTAATGTCCTCATTCCTTCTTTCTTTTTCGTCCCCCTTTCTTCTTAAATTTTCCCCTCTATCACTGCTGCGATCGGCTTTTGCTCCAGATCAAGTTCAAGTATGCATATATGTTGTATGACGCTTTTCACACAGATTTTTCACCAGATCTTGCCATAAAAGTTCACATATACATTCCTCCTTTTGGTCACATATTATTAAGTGAAGCTAAAATTGGCACTCACCCCACCGATGGAATCCTCATCTGTCCCGTCGATCGTTTGAACATTTATCTCCCCTTTAAGGGGACTTACCCTTGTTTTAGACGATCCGGGCATGTGTTCTGGGGGGGTGTCGTTTACCTCGGTGTGTCCGTTTATCCTTATGGCTTCTGCGGGAGTGTGCTAACCAAAAAACGGCAGAGGGGGCGGTGAGCGGGGGAGAGAAAGAGAGTGGGGAGGAGGGGAAGAGAAAGCCGCCGCCGCAGACCAGCTGTATCTCCCGGCTCTCTAAGCGCTTCAGTGATATCGCCGAACCGCTAGTTCCGGGGACGCCGCCGATGCGGTGTATACCTCGCGCTGGGGAATCATTCCCGAGAGTCACGCCGCCTCACACTCAGCGTGCTCTCGTACTGCTCTGGCCGTCAGCTGTTACTCGGGTCTGGCCACTCCCTCCAATCGCGTCCTCACCATCGGCGCCCATGCTGTCTATATTGATGAATTTTCTAAGCCTTATTTTTTTTTTTTTCGTTGAACACTTGTGCCACGCACCCTGAAATGCACACTGTAGACAACATTAATTTTTTTCATATCTTAATTTATCTAAAAAAAATATTTTTTTTGTCACTGCTTTACAAATGGTGGTTTATCTCTTTAAAAAATTGTTATTAACCCCCTTTTAATTTTGGTTCTAGGTGTTTTGGAAACTCTCTTGGCAACTGCATCATGGACAAAAATTATCTCCGAGCCGTCAACAAGCTGCCCAAATTGGTCAGTGATAGTCAAGATTGGTATTGTACCTGCTAATTTGACTCCGGTTCTTTTCTGATTTCAAAGCCTGTACCCATTCCTTAAATGCCTATATCAAATACTTTCCATTTGGATGTGGATGGGCAAAATAAGCAGTTAATGAGAGTCTAATAGGATTGACCACACATTTTAAAATGTGATCTACTAAAGTTAAAGTAGAACTATAGGCAAAACTTTTTTGTCAATTTGGATAGAGTAAGGGAAGGTTATAAACCCTGTCCCATTGCAGAGATTTCCCTTCACTTCCTGTCCCATTTAACCAAACGGGAAGTGAGAGAAAAACCCTGCAAATTAAGGGAATTCCTTGGGGACCCCCAGGCCATCAGAACTAGTGTCCCCATTGGAAGATTTCTCCCTATTACTTTTCTGGGTACAACCCAAAATCTGAGACTTTCTTCTACTTTCACTTAAAATGATAATGGTAAACAGGACAAATAGAGAGGATGAATCTCCTTAACCGGGGCACAGACAGCAATAAACTGACAAGCGTTTTTATCCTTCTCCACTCAAAACAAAAAAAAAAAAAAGTTTTGCCTTTTAGTTATACTTTAAGATATAATTGTATATAATTCTAAAATTTTGCGGGCTCATTTGAAAGTTGGAATTTGAAATTTGGAAGAAATTGTATGCAACGTTACTTATATAAACTGGAACAGTAGTAAAGATGGAATTCTGCTTTAATTTTATGAAAACACCTAAAATGTTTCTGCTAGACCCTATATGATCTTTGCTTAGACTTTTCTTTCAAAATAAGCAGTATCTTGGAAATAATTTTTTTTTATCTTAGTTATGCATTAAAAGAACACAAGTGGAGTCTTCTTCATAGACCCTGGTAATATGCTCCTACCTTTAGGTGATTATATACTGGCAAGCTTTTGAGGACATGCCCTCTGAGCGCTTCTCCCATAACCCTACCACACTGTGAATCCTCAGTTTTTTGCTAGTGTTTAAGGGTGATGGACCTCTTCCCCCTTATGGAGAACTCATTCTTGGCTTAACTATTTTATATTCTAATTCTTCAGTCAACTACTTCACTCCCTTTTAATACTATAAGAGAAGCAGTGTAACATCTGAAAAAACATTGGGAGCTTATCTGGAGCCCACAAGGTGCTTTGGGCACTGGATACTGTAGGGGTGCTCACCTCTGTACTTTGTGCAACGTGTGTAGTCAGCCGCAGAGTGCTATACAGGTCCAGGGCCGTTGGCCATCCCTATGGCACCCAGACCCTTCAGGGTGTATGCCCACTGTGACAAGTGAAGCCTGGACTTTATTTAGGGCCTGGCATCAGGGTCAGGTAAGACATGATCACCCCTGTATCTCTGCCCATAAAACGGGGACTATGTTTATTCATTTTACAGTGTAAACTTTTCAAACTTGGTGCTAAAACTTGGCCACTCAGAGCTTTGTCTCAGGTGAATGACCAGGAGTAACATCACACCACAAGTTGCACACTTTAAGGGCAGTTTTAGCTAGAGCCTTTCTAACATACTCAGGTACTTCCACCCACCTTTTTCGCCACAAGGACTTTGCTCCAGAATAGTCTAAGCTTGGGTCGCTGTTTTCTACTTCCTTACCATATTCTGTGAGTAACCCTCAAGGAAAAATACCCTCACCTGTAGCTATGGTGGAAACTAGGTGAAAGGGAGCCACTGCAAAAACTCAGGCAAACATTTGCTTTCCTGAAAGCCTGCACAACACACCATGCTTCCCTTACACCAAGGCAGGACAATTTTAATGCCAGTCTCTGCACGCGACTTAAGTTCCATTCCGGCATGAAACAAGCAGCTTACCTGACGACAAAGGCAGATTTTTCTGCATCCATGTCACAATTTCTCTGACAACTAATGCCAAGCCCTGTTTCTAGTTTCTCTGTTCCTACCTGAGGCAGATCCTGATATGACCAGCCTAGAGGAGAACATATAATGGCACAAAGGACCCAGAGATGGTGTTAGAGGAGGCTTTGCAAGATTTCTCATCGCCAGACTTATACACCTGAAACTGCAGCTTAACGTAACATTCTTACTAATGTGAATATGCTCACTTCTGCATTGTTTCATTGGTTTCTCCTCTGTCTTGCCATGCCCCTTTGGGTAGAGAGACCTGCAATTTTTTTAAAAAGACAAATGTATAACAACATTCCCTGTTCACAACAAAATAGAATGGGCAATCTATTACAGTTGGGTCTCTCCAGAAAAGATTTTCACTCCTCTGAAAATCATTGCCAAACTCTATCCAGTGGGATAAGTGTTCATTAATAAGTGGTCTGTTCCAGTAGTTGATCCTGCCATCGGTTTTAAGAAAACATCTCACTGTACCATTTGAAGATGATCCTTCATTTAGAGGTATGGATGAGAAGTTTGAGACCCTCTTAAAGGCTCCCTTTACACTTACAGGCCCAGCTCTGCAGCCAGCTGTTGCTGTAATTTCTGGCTGTCACACTGCAGCTAACTGGACTAGGGCAACAAACAACCCACATGATCCTGTATGCCGGGTCTGTGCCCTAACTGGGCAACTACAGCAAATAACTTCTGCTCTGCTCTTTTTTGTGTGTGGATAGCCTAGAACAAATAAATACATACATTTCTAGAATGGCTCTAATCTCCATTAACATTTGCAGAATCTTGTGGCTCAAAACCCGGACAGCTAAAGCTGCCTGTAAAAGACGCTTAATACATATGCCATTTTAAAGGAGTCTGTCTTTGGTGAGGCACGTGATGATTTCAGAAACAATGTCACAGAAGGGAAGGTTCTACTTCCTTAGGCTAAGACTCCAAGACCCCACTCCATCAGAGTCCCTACAGCTTCAAAATGAAGACCACCTAATTATTCTACCCAGGCTTTGACTTCAGAACCTCAGCCCTTTATTTTGATGCAAGTCTTGTCCCACAAAGCCCACCAAGTCTTCCTAAAGCCCTCTTCCCAATAAAGGGAAGCCCTCACTCCTTAGAGTTGGGGGACATCCGTTACAGTTTGCCTGTCTTTGGGTTCTGTGTCCCACACCTTTGGGCTCAATTAGTGTTTCAAAGGGGTACAAAATAAGATTCAAAACTCTTCACAAAGGTCCCAGCATCTCTTTTTCCACTTCTCAGAACTCTGGGCATTCAGGTCACAGGTTACATAGTTAGGTTGAAAAAAGACACAAGTCCATTCAGTTCAACCACAAATAAAAAAAAAAAATATATATATATATCATACAATCCCATATACCCCATTCTATACCCACAGTTGATCCAGAAGAAGGCAAAAAAAAAAAACCAGCAGAGCATGCTCCAATTTGCTAAAGCAGGGGAAAAAAATTCCTTCCTGATCCCCCGAGAGGCAATCGGATTTTTCCCGGATCAACTTTACCTATAAATGTTAGTACCCAGTTATATTATGTACATTTAGGAAAGTATCCAGGCCTTTCTTAAAGCAATCTACTGAGCTGGCCAGAACCACCTCTGCAGGGAGTCTATTCCACATTTTCACAGCTCTTACTGTGAAGAAACCTTTCCGTATTTGGAGACGAAATCTCTTTTCCTCTAGACGTAAAGAGTGCCCCCTTGTCCTCTTTGTTGACTGTAAAGTGAATAACTCAACACCAAGTTCACTATATGGACCCCTTATATATTTATACATGTTGATCATATCCCCCCTTAATCTCCTCTTATCAAGGGTGAATAAATTCAGTTCCTCTAATCTTTCTTCATAGCTGAGCTCCTCCATGCCTCTTATCAGTTTGGTTGCCCTTCTCTGCACTTTCTCCAGTTCCCCAATATCCTTTTTGAGAACTGGCGCCCAAAACTGAACTGCATATTACAGATGAGGTCTTACTAATGATTTGAACAGGGGCAAAATGATATCTCTCTCTCTGGAGTCCATACCTCTCTTAATACAAGAAAGGACTTTGCTTGCTTTGGAAACCGCAGCTTGGCATTGCATGCTATTATTGAGCTTATGATCTACCAAAACCCCCAGATCCTTCTCCACTACGGATCCCCCCAGTTGTACTCCCCCTAGCATGTATGATGCATGCATATTCTTAGCCCCCAAGTGCATAACTTTACATTTATCAACATTAAACCTCATCTGCCACATAGTAGCCCAATTAGACAGAGCATTGAGGTCGGCTTGTAAATTGGAGACCTACTGTAAGGACGTTATTCCACTGCATAGCTTCGTGTCATCTGCAAAGACAGAAATGTTACTTTTGATCCCAGACCCAATATCATTTATAAAGATATTAAAAAGTAAGGGTCCTAGCACTGAACCTTGGGGTACACCACTGATAACCTTAGACCATTCAGAGTAAGAATCATTGAATGAATGAATGAATGAATAATTTGTATATCGCTACAATGCGAACTGAATCGCCTCAAGGCGCTGTATTAGTGCTTTGTTGTCAAGCTTCTTAGAAGAGGTGGGTCTTGAGTTTTTTCCTGAAGGCCTGATGGTTTTCTTCCATGCGGATGTGGGTTGGTAGTGCATTCCATAGCCGTGGTCCTTAGACAGCGAATCTTCGTTCCCCTTTTGATTTGTAGCGGGACTTGGGGACGAGGAGGAGGTTTTGTTCGGACGATCGAAGACTGCGATTGGGTGTGTAGTGTTTTATTTTCTCGAGAAGGTATTGGGGAGCGTCTCCGTGGGTGCATTTGTGAGTGAGGCAGAGGGTCTTGAAAATGACCCGATTCTTTACGGTTAGCCAATGTAGGCTTCTTAGGGAAGGGGAGATGGATTCCCAGGTTTTTTTTCCTTTTATTAGCCTTGCCGCCGTATTTTGGATAAGTTGTAAGCGCGCAAGTTGATATTGGGGTAACCCTATGTAAAGGGAGTTTGCATAGTCAAGTCGTGAATTAATGACTGTTCCAACTACCACTGCTTTGTCCTCCTTAGGAATGAAGGGGATGAGTCTGCGTAGCAGGCGAAGGAGATGGTGAGATCCGCTAACTACCTATCCTATTTGTGCATCCATTGACATTTCTGAGTCAAAAATGACTCCAAGGCTCTTGGCCTTGGTCCTTGGGGAGATGGTCTGTCCAAAGATGGTAGGAGGTGTCCAAGGGATCTTGGTTCGGGAGTTTTGGTTTGCATGTAGAATAAGAAGTTCTGCTTTTGATTCGTTGAGTTTAAGAGAGCTGGCAGTCATCCAGTCGTCTATCAGAGTGAGGCAGTTTTCTAATTGCTGATGATGGTCTTTTTGTCCGGTGATCCGAAAATATAATTGGGTGTCATCAGCGTATGAATGGAAGCAGAGGTCTGATCTTCTGATGATTTTGAGGAGTGGGCGGATGTATATGTTGAAGAGCACTGGCGACAAGGGTGATCCTTGAGGGACTCCACAAGAAATTGCCCGTGTTTCAGAGGTGAAAGCTCCTAGTTTCACTGTCTGAGAGCGATTTCCTAAGAAGGATGCGAACCATTGTAGATCTGCGTCTGTGACTCCTGCTACTTCTGTAAGGCGGATGAGTAGAGTGTTGTGGTCCACCGTATCAAACGCTGCACTGAGGTCCAACAGTACCAGGAGACATGATTCTCCGTCATCTGCTGCTTCGAGGGCGTCGTCCCATATCTTCAGGAGTGCTGTTTCTGTACCATGGCCTGGGCGGAAGCCTGATTGTAGAGGGTTCAGGAGTTTGTGTGTGTCTAGGTGGCTGTGTAGCTGTTGTAACGCTTTCTCCATAATCTTGGAGATGGTGTTGAGGCTTGTTATCGGTCTGCGGTGGTTAGGGTCCTGAGGTTCGAGGTTGGGTTTCTTTAGCAGTGGTTTGATGATGCCTTGTTTGAGGGCGCCTGGAACAATCCCTTCTTTGAAAGATTGATTTATGAGGTGAGTTAGAGTAGGCGCCAAGATGTCTGAGCATTCTTTCAGGAGTTTTGTGGGGATGATGTCAATAGGAGATGTGCTGTCTCTGAGGTTTTTTATGATGTTTTTAGTGGTGTCCGTGGTGATTGGGATCAAAGAGAACTTTGGTGGATGTGGGATATTCGTGACGATATCTTCTTTTTGCTCTGGTTGACTGACTGAGGTTGGAAGTTTTTTTCAGATGAATTATTTTCCGGATGTTGTCGATTTTGTCAATGAAAAAATCTGATAACTCATTGCAGAAATCTTGGGTTTCGTTTGCTGGGGGCTCTAAGCATACCGGGTTCATCGACTGAGCGACTATTTTAAAAAGTTCCAGAGGGCGGTTTAGTGCCGATGAGATGGTATTTGCGAAATAATCTTTTTTAGCCTTGAAGATTGCTTTGTGATAATTCTCTGTGAGTCCTTTGTAATTTGTCTGATTTTCCTTGGTAGGATTTCTTCTCCATGCTCTTTCAGCTCTTCTGCGTTCTTGCTTGAGTAGCGTGAGAGAGCTATTAAACCATCCAGAGTTTTTCCTCCGGATGAGTGTTCTGCGTTTTGGAGCCACCGAGTCTGCTGATTGTAGTAATACCTTGTTTAGGGAGCTGAGTGTTTGTTCCGTCGAGTGGGTTAAATTCAGCGTTGCTATTTTGTTTGCTAACGTGATTTTGAAGGTTTCGGAGTGTAGTTTCTTCTGCGATCTGGTCCAGTATGTTGTTGTTGCCGGTTTCTGTTTTTGCTGGGTGGTGTTAGTGGAGATTTTAAATTTGATGGCGTGGTGGTCCGTCCATGGTAGTGGTAGGTTGTCGAGTATGTTGATGTTTAAATTTTGTTTGAAGAGGAGGTCCAGGGTGTGTCCTGCGCCGTGTGTGGAAGTCTTTATCAGTTGCTGGAGACCCAGTTCTTCCAGTTGGTTGATGCAGGCGGTCGCGATAGGGTCTTGGGTAGAATTTGCCCAGAGATTAAAGTCTCTAAGTACCAGGAGGTTTTTGGATTTCAGGGTGTGTATTGAAATGAATTCCGTGAGGGGAGTGAGAAGATTGGTCTTTGGTCCTGGTGGTCTATAGCAAAGTAGAATGTGAGTGGTGTCATGGGGAGTTGATTGAAGATGTAGCGTCAGTGTCTCCATAAAAGGCACTGAGTTCTGCAAAATTGGTTTGGTGAGCGCCAGGTGCGATTTAAAAATCACTGCTAGGCCTCCTCCTTTTTTTCCTATCCGATGTTCAGTTAGGATCCTGTAGTTCTCCGGCACCAATTCGGTAAGGATGGTGTTGCAATCGGGAGTTAGCCAGCTTTCCGTGATGAAGAGGCAGTCTATGTTGTTTTGGGTGATGAAGTCGTGTACTTCCAGTATGTGTTTGACTGCAGATCTGGTGTTGATCATGGCGCATGCTAATTGCTGAGGTTGAGTTGGTATCTTCCTGTGTTTGATGGTTGATCGTCGGTCTTTAGTAGTTCTTTCCGTAGAATTTTTTGAATGGAGGCTGGCAATGTTGAGGTGGCATTCCTTAGCCTGTGGAGAACTTCTGCTGAATATTTGAAGTAGCACATGGCGGGAGGGTGAAGTTGATGGCACTAGGATGACAGTGCTGATGATCCTGATCCGGGTTTTTCCTGTTATCAGTCTAGGTATTAGACTTGCCGCCGTGTTGAGGCTATTTGTAAGCGCGCAAGTTGATCATGTAGTGCCCTATGTGGAAGGATTTTGTTGAGTCGAGTCGCTAATTCCTAGCTGTTCCAGCTGCCTCTGCTTGTAGCGCAGAACCTGGACCAGAAGAATACTGCTGGTGACCGCTGTGGTATCTTGTGCTGGTGCGAATCGTTCTGGTCGGGGTGATGGGGGGCCTGTTGAACCTACCGCCCTCCCGTTTGATCCAGAGGAAGGCGAAAAACCCCTAACTGTGCCGGCCAATCGCTCAGTAGGGGAAAAAAATTCCTTCCTGACCCCCGAAGGCGGTCGGACCACAGGGCCCTAGATCAACGACTAGTAGAGGGGGGGGGGGGGGGGGGGAATACCGGGAACTTACCTGATTGGAGATAATCCCAGCGGCGCTTGCTGTGTGACCTGGTGCCTCTGCGGTGAAGTCTGGTTGCTACGGGAGTGGTGTTCTGAGAGGGAAGGGCACGCCGGCTTGCAGAAAGGAAATAAGGGTGGCTGAGAGGTGGGATAGCGTGGGCTGGGTCTCAGCCGCTTTCTTCCTCGTCTAGAAAGCTAGAGCAGAGGTGACGGCGGCTGTGGATGTTGCCCACCCAAGTGACTGACCTGAATTGGGGCAGTTCCTGTTGGCACCTGCTGGGGGGTCCTGGTGATGTCCTGGCTGAATCTGGGTGGACTGGGTGGACCAAGATGGCCGCAGACTAGGCCGGAGCCACGGGTTAGCCTAGTCTCGGCTGCCCGGTGGGTGAGGAGGCGGTCGTGGATGAGGGGGGGGGGTCCGATGAGCGAGGGTACCCGGTGGCGTGGCTGCGGGGCGGCTTCTGCCGACGGAGCGGTGTTCCGGCGCCGGCCGGACTAGGCCAAAGCCGCAGTGTTTCATGACCGCCTACCCGGCGCGGCTGGCGGGCTGGGAGAAGCGGCGGTGACGGGCCCTGAGGAAGGTAAGGTGATCGTGAGGGGCCGGGGGGTCGCGTACCCGGTCCCCGTGCCTGGGGGGGGGGGGGGGGGGGGGGACTCGGATGCTGATTCAAGGCTGGTGAGGATCAGGGAATGCTGGCCTAAAAAAGGCCGGTGCTATTGACGGAGCTACTGACAGCATGACCACTACTCTCTGAATTCTGTCTTTTAGCCAGTTTTCTATTAATTTATAAACCGATATTTCCAAACCTGTAGACCTTACCTCACACATGAGCCGTGTGCAAAATCCAAGTATACCACGTCCACCGCCACCCCTCTGTCCAAGGTTTTACTTACCACCTTATCTGGATTACCTTATCCTGAAGGACTTATCTCACTTCCAGCTGTCAGCAAACATCCACAGGACAATTTAGATGCTCCAGGTTTTCGTTTGGGTAATCAATTTCCAACAATCTGCCTTCCAGTTTTCTTTTCACCTAGAATACTTGGGTCTGGTCCTGGACATATCCCAAGCAAATGTTTTCCTCCCAGAGAAGAATATTCTGTTTTTCTCAGAGCTCACGCTGAAATGTTGATGTCAAACAGACATCCTAAAATGAGATTCTCTAAGAGAGTTCTATGATTCATGGTAGCCTCCTTCAATGCTTTTCCATCGACCCAATTGAATTCAAGATCTCTCCAATACAACATCTTGTCGATTCGGAAAAAGCATGCTCCTTCACTCAACCTGCTCAAGTCTCCTGTCTTGCCAAGCAAGAAATTCTGTAACTTGGTGAATCTCCAGCCCAGCCTTACCATTAAGGAAGTCTTTCCTTCCTTATCAATTAAAAATTATAGATGCTAGTCATTCAGACTGGGGAGGAGTGTTCCAGTCCCTCATGGTCCAGGGAACATGGTCTTAGTTCAGACTGATCTATGTCTTCCTCCCCATTGCAAATTCCATCTTGTCTGCTGCACAAGATAGAATAAGAGAAGAAGATGGTGATTGTCATTGATTCATAGATATAATCAGACTACTGTCTCTGGGCCCTCTGTTCCCTCTGGCTTTAGTAGCATGGCTGTTAAAGCCTACATTTTAAGAGACAGATTTGTCGGTTATTCTTTATATTCTGAATCAAGATTTACCATATATATGTATAATTATATAAAAGTAAATAGTGGCGCTAATAACTCAAAATATAAAACACCCAGTGATAAGTGTTGAAATCAGAATACATGAACATAAGTATCATCATATTCCGTGCTTAAAGTGGTGTTGCCACCAAAAAAAAAACATTGGCTTAAAAATCATAAAAAAAAAAAACAAAAAAAATTGGGAAAAAAAATTGTTTTTTACTCACCTCTAAATGCCCGTTGCTAGGGGGTCCCTTGTAGTCTGCCACCTTCAGTGCCCGGGCACTGACATCACTTCCCCTCGGCGCCGCACAGTCATCTGGGACCTGTCAGGTGTCCCAGATGACTGAGCGTCGAATCACGGCGCCGCATGCGCAGTGGGTGCCCGGCTGTGAAGCCACAGCCGGGTGCCCACATTAAGAATGCCGGCGCTGCGAGCGGGGCGGGAACGAGGGGGGGCTTCGTTCCCTGCATCGCTGGACCCTGGGACAGGTAAGTTTCTGATTATTAAAAGTCAGCAGCTGCAGTATTTGTAGCTGCTGACTTTAAAATTTTTTTTTTTTTGTGGGCCCTCCTCTTTAAATAGTCCATAATTAAGACATGATGTTTTTTGAACTGCCCTCGCGCAGGGTTTAACATTCACCAATCTCCAATCGTGTAACAGATGTCAATAGACTCTCCATATAAAAAAAAAATAAAAATGTGCTCCACTAGTGTAATAACGTTGTGAATTTATTTAAATTAAAAAAAAAAAACTTCAAACATTATACTCACATGTAAACAGGTAAGTAAAAGCATGTATACATCCACTTGCAGTAGCAAGTACTGGCATGGTATGGTCACAGCGATACCGTTTGCACACGTCGGGTTCCATTGGAGAAAGAGTGGATGCAACACAGGATGTAGCCTGTAATGTTGCCAGTTGACACTGCACCCTGCAGTTGCGCAACCCTGCACAATAATATATTGTCACGTTTTCTGTTGGAGTGCTGAACAGGTCCATAGCAGTGAACCCCAGCTGAGGGCCCATCCACGTTCACACATTGTGACAACATGTGGCAAAAATGCCCATGTTCTGGTTTTACATGTGGTGCATGGCACCACAATGCACTGTTACAGTAAAGTGTAACGCATGATGCCTCATAGCACACTGTACTGTAGAGTGGAACGAATGATGCACCACAGCATACCAAAGCACATATACCTTATTATTATATCATGTTTTGTTATACAGGATTTTTATAGTGCCAACAGTTTGCGCATTGCTTTACAAAATGAAGCCAGACATTACAGTTACACGACAATGTGTTTTTCTTTGTGGCAGAACTATTCGTAATGAATCTGCTGCCTCAGTGGGCAAAGTAACATGCATTATTGAACCACAATGGATTGCTACAGTGTGATTCTGCTCTCAGACTAGCAGGCAGAAGCAGATCTCACACTGCAGATTTACAGTTAGAAGGCTACAGATCATGGGTGCCTAGGCACAGGAAGTGTACTGCTGTTTTTCAGGTGGTATTCAGGACTAGGGATGAGCCGAACACCCCCTGGTTTGCACCAGAACATACCGAACAGGCAAAAAATTTGTCAGAAAACACGAACACCGTTAAAGTCTATGGGACACAAACCTGAATAATCAAAAGTGCTCATTTTAAAAACTTATATGCAAGTTATTGTCATAAAAAGTGTTTGGGGACCCGGGTCCTGCCCCAGGGGACATGTATTAACCGCTTCAGCACCGCCCGCCGTCATATGACGCCCACAAGGTGGATCTCCCATCCTGGGTGGGCGTCATATGACGTCCTCGGATTCCCGGCCGCCTGGGGGGCGCGCGCGCCGGCATCGCTCGGGACCCGGTGCGAGTGCCCGGCGGCCGCGATGTCCGCCGGGCACCCGCGATTGCCCGTTAAAACAACGGGACCGGGCGGGACCGTGGAGCTGTGTGTGTAAACACACAGCTCCACGTCCTGTCAGCGGGGAGGAGACCGATCATGTGATCCCAGTACGGAGGATCACATGATCGGTCTCCTCCCTTAAGTCCCCTCCCCCTACAGTTAGAATCACGTCTATTAGGGAACACATTAACCCCTCCAGCTCCCTCTAGTGTTAACCCCTTCCCTGCCAGTCACATTTAACCCCATTTAAGCAACGATCGCTGTGTAAATGTGAATGGTTGCAAAAATGTGTCAAAAGTGTCCGAAGTGTCCGCCGCAATGTCGCAGTCACGAAAAAAAAAATCGCAGATCCCCACCATTACTAGTAAAAAAAAAAAAAAAAAAAAAAATTCAATAAATCTATCCCCTATTTTGTAGACGCTATAACTTTTGCGCAAACCGATCAATATACGCTTATTGCGATTTTTTTTACCAAAAATATGTAGAGGAATACGTATCGGCCTAAACTGAGGAAAAAAAATAGTTTTTTTTTAAAAAAAAATGGGATATTTATTATAGCAAAAAGTAAAAAAATATGTTTTTTTTCAAAATTGTCGCTCTTCTTTTGTTTATAGCGCAAAAAATAAAAACCGCAGGGGCGATCAAATACCACCAAAAGAAAGCTCTATTTGTGGGAAAAAAAGGACGTCAATTTTGTTTGGGTGTAACGTCGCACGACCGCGCAATTGTTAGTTAAATCGACGCAGTGCCGAATCGCAAAAAGTGCTCTGGTAAGGAAGGGTGTTTAAAAGCCCTGTATTGAAGTGGTTAATGCAAATTTTTTTTTTTTTTTAACGTTTTTTTTTCGGAAGCAGTGATTTTTTTAATGCTTAAAGTGAAACTAAAAATATTCCTTTAAATATCGTGCCTGGGGAGTCTCTATAGTATGCCTGTAAAGTGGCACATTTTTCCCGTTTAGAACAGTACCACAGCAAATTTACATTTCTAAAGGAAAAATTGTCATTTAACCACTTAAGCCCCGGACCAATTTGCAGCCAAAGGACCAGGCTCCTTTTTGCGATTCGGCACTGCGCCGCTTTAACTGACAATTGCGCGGTCGTGCAACGTGGCTCCCAAACAAAATTGGCGTCCTTTTTTTCCCACAAATAGAGCTTTCTTTTGGTGGTATTTGATCACCTCTGCGTTTTTTTTTTTTTTTTTTTTTTTTTTTTTTTTGCGCTATAAACAAAACTAGAGCAACAATTTTGAAAAAAAATGCAATATCTTTTACTTTTTGCTATAATAAATATCCCCAAAAAATATATAAAAACTTTTTTTTCCCTCAGTTTAGGCCGTTACGTATTCTTCTACATATTTTTGGTAAAAAATATTGCAATTAGCGATTATTGATTGGTTTGCGCAAAAGTTATAGCGTTTACAAAATAGGGGATAGTTTTATAGCATTTTTATTAATATTTTTTTTTTTTTTTTTTACTAGTAATGGCGGCGATCAGCGATTTTTATTGTGACTGTGACATTATGGCATACACATCGGACATTTTTGGGACCATTCTCACTTATACAGCAATCAGTGCTATTTAAATGCACTGATTCCTGTGTAAATGACACTGGCAGTGAAGGGGTTAACCACTAGGGGGGGGGGGCGGGGAGGGGTTAAGTGTGACGTGTGTTTTTTTTTACTGGGGTGTGGCTTGGCTTTCGACATCACTGATCGTCTTTCCCAATGACCGGGAACAGACGATCAGTGACAGTCTCACTAGGAAGCACGGGGAGAGGTTTGTTTACACATACCTCTCCCCGTTCTTCAGCTCTGTGACCCGATCGCGGGACACCAGCGGCGATCGGGTCCGCGGGTCCCACAGCCACATTCATGGAGCTCAGGACCGGGTCACGTGCGTGCCGCCGGCTGGGCTCTTAAAGGGCAACGTGCCTGTACGTTGATGTGCCCAGCCATGCCATTCTGCTGACGTAAATGTGCAGGAGGCGGTCCTTAAGCGGTTAAAACTGATTGCGGCTGTAATGAATTGTTGGGTCTCGGCAATATAGATAAAACTCATTGAAAAAAAGAGCATGGGATCTCCCCCCAGTCCATTACCAGGCCCTTTGGGTCTGGTATGAATATAAAGGGGAACCCCGAAGCAAAAAAAAAATTGCGTGGGGGTCCCCCTTAAATCCATACCAGGCCCTTTGTGTCTGATATGGAAATTAAGGGGAACCCTGCGCCAAAAAAAATGGCGTAGGGGTTCCCCCCAAAATCCATACCAGACAATTATCCAAGCACGCAACCCTGGAGGCCGCAGGAAAAGAGGAGGGACGAGAGAGCGCCTCCCCTCCTGAACCTGCACCTTGTCCCCATGTTGATGGGGAAAAGGGCCTCATCCCCACAACCCTTGCCCGGTGGTTGTGGGGGTCTGCGGGCCGGGGCTTATCGGAATCTGGAAGCCCCCTTTAACAAGCCCCCAGATCTCTGCCTCCCCCCTGTTTGAAATGATAACGGGGTACAAATACCCTACCATTGCACAAAAAAAGTGTCAAAATGTTAAAGACAAGACACAGCTTGGGAACAAGTCATTTAATAAAAAATAAATAAAAATGTCCCACGATGTCCATTCATTTTCTTCACGCCGCGACGGACCGAAAAAGAAAAAAAATACGCCACCGATCCTCCTCTATGGGAGGCTCCCACCGTGTGACGCTTCTTCGCTGATGACAGTTCTTATATAACCGAGGGCGAGGCCACCCGGTTACGTAAATGGGTGACCCCGCCCCCTCTGACGCCACAGGGAAGCCGTGGTAAAGTCCCCGTGGCATCAGAGGGGGTGGGGTCACCCGGGTACGTCACCCGGTGGCCCCGCCCTCAGTTATAAAGGGAACTGTCATCAGCGAAGAAGCGTCACACGGCGGAAGCCTCCCATAGAGGAGGATCGGTGGCGGATTTTTCTTTCTTTTTCGGTCCGTCGTGGCGTGAAGAAGATGAATGGACATCGTGGGACATTTTTATTTTTTAATAAAGGACTTGTCCCCAAGCTGTGTCTTGTCTTTTTTTTTAACATTTTGACACTTTTTTTTTTTTTGTGAAATGGTAGGGGTACATTTGTACCCCATTACCATTTCACACAGGGGGGGATGGGATCTGGGGGTCCCCTTGTTAAAGCTCCTCACCCACAGACCCCCACAATTACCGGGCAAGGGTTGTGGGGATGAGGCCTTTGTCCCCACCAACATGGGGACAAGGTGCTTTGGGGGGCTACCCCAAAGCACCTTCGCGATGCTGAGGCCATGTGGCCTGGTACGGTTCAGGAGGGGGGCGCTCTCTCGTCCCTCCTATTTTCCTGTGGCCTGCCAGGTTGCGTGCTCAGATAAGGGTCTGGTATGGATTTTGGGGGGGACCCCTACGCCATTTTTTTTTATTTGGTGCAGGGTTCCTCTTAATTTCCATATGAGACCCGAAGGGCCGAACCGTTCGCCCGTCCCTATTCAGGACAAAAGGTAAGTCTTTCAGGGAACTACGTAAGGACAATTAGACTGATGTAATGCGGGCGACATTGTAGCACATATTTCTCTCCACTCCAAATCACTAACACTAGTAATTAATGGAAATTTTGTAGCTAGTGACGCATAGTTTTTGAACTTCAGGAGAAAAGTCCGGAAGAACATAATTTTAGTCCCATTAAACATAACGTCTTTCAAATTTCTAGCTCTTCTAAGAATATGATCTCTGTCTCGTTGATTAGGAATGGCCGTGCGGGTAGTGTCCTACTTGGTACTCGATTCAACCGAGAAAGACATACAAAAGATATTATTTTCCAATCGTCTCCCAAATCCATGTTTCCGCGAATTCTGTTGGATTTACTCCCTCAGATTGCTCTGGGAGGCCCACCAGCCTTATGTTGTTACGTCGAAAACGATTTTCGAGATCTTCCAACTTATTAGCATTAGCATCAGATTTTTTCATGGCTTCTTTAACCTCTTTGCCTAATGCCTGAATTGAATCCTCTTTCTTTAACACGGTTTTCCAGAACAGACGTTTTCTCCCTTATTTCCTGTACGTCTTGGCTCAAATACCACCAAAAGAAAGCTCTATTTGTGGGAAAAAAAGGACGTCAGCACGACCGCGCAATTGTTAGTTAAAGCGACGCAGTGCCGAATCGCAAAAAGTGCTCTGGTAAGGAAGGGTGTTTAAAAGCCCTGTATTGAAGCGGTTAAGCTCCTCGACTTGTCCAGTCAGGTTACCTATGGAGCTCTGTGTTAATTTTACACTTTTATTTAATATCTCTTCTGCTTCACTTGTCTTTTGAGCTGAGTGTTCCGAGTGTTCATGCACATTAGCTATATTAGTATATATTAGTACAAGAAGCTTCCAATTCAGCCATGCATTGTGACACTTTATTTTCCCCGTCTTTTAACGGCAATGCATATTTTACAAATTTTGCAGCTCCAGCTTCTTTAGCCTTCTCATTTGTGGTTCCTTGATTAGATGTTTATTTCTTAGTTTATTTTAGTTTTGTGTAGTGTGTGTGTATATATATATGTATGTATATATATATATATATATATGTATATATATATACATACATATATACACACACACACACACACACACACACATATACACACACACACACACACACACACACACACACACACACACACACACACACACACACACACACACACACACACACACACACACACACACATATATATATATGTGTGTGATCATATTTATTTTTTTATTTTTTTTATTTTTTCTTTCCTTTCTCCCTTTCCTTTTCTTATTTTTTCTTATTTTCCTCCTTTCCTGTCCTTTTCCTCTTTTCTGCTTCTTTGTTTTCTTTTTTTTTTTTTTCCTTTTCTTTTTTTCTGTATTTTGTACAGCAGTTTTATTTTTATTTTTTTTTCCTCCTTCCCCCAGTTTTTTCAATGTTTTTTTTTTAAACTCAATTTTTATTGAGTTTTCAACATGCAAAGACAAATAACAAAAAAGAGAGTAAACCGAATTCACACAGTGTGTTAAGTGGAATACAGCAACTGGGCTACTTATACATATTATCGCCTGTAGAGGGTCGTAATTAACTACTTTCAGACCGGACCATTTTGCAGCCTTAAGACCTGAGGACTTTTTACAATTTTGCACTGCACTGGTTTAACTGGTAATTACGCGGTCATGCAATGTTGTACCCAAACGAAATTTGCGTCCTTTTCTTCCCACAAATAGAGCTTTCTTTTGATGGTATTTGATTGCCTCTGCGATTTTTATTTTTTGCGCTATAAACGGAAAAAGATAAAATGATATTTTCTACTTTTTGTTATAAGAAAAATCCAATAAACTCAATTTTAGTCATACTTTTATGCCAAAATGTATTCAGCCTCTCAGCAAATACCTCTCAGCAAATAGCTTGGGGTGTCTACTTTCCAAAATGGGGTCATTTGGGGGTATTTTGTGCCATCTGGGCATTCCATGGCCTCTGAAACTGTGATAGGCAGTGAGGAGTGAATTCAAAAATTCACACCCTTCGAAATCCTAAAGGTGGTGCTTGGTTTTTGAGGTCCCGTACGTGGCTAGGCTCCCAAAAAGTCTCACGCATGTGGTATCCCCATACTCAGGAGAAGCAGCAGAATGTATTTTGGGGTGTAATTCCACATATGCCCATGGCATGTTTGAGCACTATATCATTTAGTGACAACTTTGTGCAAAAAAATAAAATAAAAATAATAATTATTTTTCCCGCAACTTGTGTCAAAATATAAAATATTCCATGGACTCGACATGCCTCTCAGCAAAAAGCTTGGGGTGTCTACTTTCCAAAATGGGGTCATTTGGGGGGGTTTTGAACTGTCCTGGCATTTTATGCACAACATTTAGACGCTTATGTCACACATTACCCACTCTTCTAACCACTTGAAGACAAAGCCCTTTCTGACACTTTTTGTTTACATGAGAAAATATTTTTTTTTGCAAGAAAATTACGTTAAACCCCCAAACAATATATATTTTTTTAAAGCAAAGGCCCTACAGATTAAAATGGTGGGTGTTTCATTTTTTTTTTTTCACTCAGTATTTGCACAGCGATTTTTCAAACGCATTTTTTTGGGAAAAGACACACTTTTTTAAATTTTAATGCACTAAAACACACTATCTTGCCCAAATATTTGATGAAATAAAAAAGAAGATCTTAGGCCGAGTACATGGATACCAAACACGACATGCTTTAAAATTGCGCAGAAACGTGCAGCGGTGACAAACTACATACATTTTTAAAAGCATTTAAACGCCTTTACAGGTTACCACTTTAGATTTACGGAGGAGGTCTACTGCTAAAATTACTGCCCTCGATTTGACCTTCGCAGCGATACCTCACATGCATGGTGCAATTTTTGTTTACATATGACGCCAGACCGACACTTGCGAGAGCAGGGGGGGACAGGGGTGCTTTTTTTTTTTTTTTTTATTATTATTGATTTTGCTTTTTTATTTTATTTTTCAACTGTTCCTTTCATTTATATATATTTTTTATCATTTTTATTGTTATCTCAGGGAATGTAAATATTCCCTATGATAGCAATAGGTAGTGACAGGTACTCTTTTTTGAAAAAATTGGGGTCCATTAGACCCTAGATCTGTCCTCTGCCCTCAAAGCATCTGACCACACCAAGATCGGTGTGATAAAATACTTTCCCAATTTCCCAATGGCGCTGTTTATATCCGGCGAAATATAAGTCATGAAATGCTCGTAGCTTCCGGTTTCTTAGGCCATAGAGATGATTGGAGCCATTCTGGTCTCTGATCAGCTCTATGGTCAGCTGGCGGAACCACCGGCTGCATTCTCAGGTTCCCTGTTGGGACAGGAGAGCCAGAGTAAACCATGGAAGAAGGTGGGAGGGGGGGGACATTCGCCTCCCACTGCTTGTAAAAGCAGTCTAGAGACTAATTGGCCACTAGGATTGCTTTTACATGAAAGCCGACCGCTGGCTGAAAAGAATGATACCAAGATAATACCTAAACCCGCCAGCATAATTCTGGTATAACCACTCAAAGTCCAGCAACATACCAGTACGTTGCTGGCCCTTGTTTGGCATATATTGTAATCCTTTTTTTTTTTTCATGCAGCCTGTGGGCTGAACGAAAAAAAAAGATTGATCGTTGGGTATGCCCACCATTAGAATACCTCCCTTCATCCACCCACTTCTAATGATGGGCATACATGCACCATTTTGTTTTTAACTGTGGTGGTGAAATCCAACAGCGCTGGAGTCACGGATTTATGTATCGTGGGAGCAAACGCTGTTGCTGTCAAGATAAATAAATCCGCGCTGCAGCTGAATGGCGTACCTGCTAAGCAAATTATGGTTAACAATAAAACAAATTAACATTACAGTATAACAGTAAGATTTACCATACCTGCAAAGCAAATAACAAAAAAAACATAGTAAAAAATAAAACATTTTTTAACGCAACCTGTGCCTAAAATAAATATATGCCGAAGCATGGGGGCATCCTCCCGCAAAAAAGTTATGCCGCGTACACACGGTCGGACTTTTCCACGGGCAAGCCTCCGTCGGAATTTCGACCGTATGTAGGTGGCATTAGGAGCAAATCGCTCCTCCGCCCCTGCTGCCCCCATGCTTCGGCATATATGCTCTTTTTTTTTTTAACTGTGGTGGTGAAATCACCTCCTACAGCGCTGGAGTCACGGATTTATGTATCGTGGGAGCAAACGCTGTTGCTGTCAAGATGGATAAATCCGAGCTGCAACTGAATGGCGTACCTGAAAACAAAAAAATGGTTAACAATAAAACATTGCAGAATAGAATACAGTAAAAAAGAGAAGAACAATAGAGAGAGAAAGAGAACAATAAAACAACAACAATTTTTTTTTTTTTTTTTTATATTTTTATTTTTTTTATTATTTTTTACTTTTTTTTTTTTTACACTTTTGTTTAACTGTAACAGTTCTAACGGAATTGTTGTAACGGTTCCAGCGGTTTTGGTCTCAAAATGCGATGGCATTCTTGAGAATGTGTGCCTAGTCTGTGCAATGCTGTACCCTACACTAATACTCAATTAGTGAATGGTAGCGTTCAAAACATTCACCGATGCAAAGACCAGGATTGTCAGGACAGCGGGGACAATAATAGCGGGTGTCACGCCTAAATCCGCGGTTTCTGCAGACACGACATTTTCTTTGGGGGGCTCGTTGGGTAGGGGTACTCGGGAGGACATAAATAAAATGCCGCTAATGCAGCCGGCTAACTGCATTTGGATTGGGAAGGTGAGGTGGAGCACCGTCTGGAAACAGAAGGGCTCCGATGATCTCTTCCTGGAATTTAAGGAAGGATCCAGTACCTCCTGAAGCTCCGTAAAGCACATGAGCGTTCAGCAAAGCTAATTGGAATAAGTAAATAGACACTTTTTTGTACCAGCGTCTAGCCTTACGGGCAACTAGTTACGGCGCCAACAACTGGTCGTTGAGGTCCACCCCTCCCATGTTTTGGTTGTACTCGTGGACACAGAGGGGTTTCGTCACAACACCAGCTGCCGTAGTAATTTGGACCGTCGTGTCTGCATGAAGGAGGTAAGAACGAAAACATTCCTATTATCCCTCCACTTCATAGTGAGCAAGTTATTACACTGCAAGCAGGCTTTCTCCCCCAGCCTAAGATGGGAATCTACAAGCCGCTGGGGAAAGCCTCGGCGATTTAGTCGCACGGTGTCACAGGCTCCAATCTGCTGATCAAACAAATGACTAAACAGTGGCACGCTCGTGTAATAATTGTCCACGTACAAGTGGTACCCCTTTCTGAATAAGGGTGACACCAAGTCCCACACAATCTTGCCAGCGCTCCCTATGTAGTCAGGGCAGTTTGTCGGCTCTACGTGGCTATCTTTGCCCTCATAAACCATAAAACTACATGTATAGCCTGTGGCCCTGTCACAGAGCTTATACATCTTGACCCCGTATCTGGCATGCTTGCTAGGACGGTATTGTTTGAATGACAAGCGGCCAGAAAACTTAATCAGGGACTCGTCAACGCAGACAACTTGATGGGGAGTAAACAAGTCTTCAAAACGTTGGTTGAAATGGTTTAAGAGGGGCCGAATTTTATAGAGCCGATCGTATGCAGGGTCTCCACGAGGACGACAGAGTTCATTGTCGTTGAAGTGCATGAACCGCAAAATCATCTCGTATCGTGCCCTGGACATTGAAGCAGAGAACACGGGCATATGGTACATTGGCTCAGTGGACCAATATGAACGCAACGTACCCATTTTAACTACGCCCATGATGAGGGAAAGGCCCAGAAAGAGCTTAAATTCGGGGACCGTAATTGGTCTCCAATCTCTGGCAAGGGAGGACAACTGGGGATTAGCGGCGATGTGTTGACCAGCGTACAAATTGCTTTGGTCCACAATAGATCTATAGAGATCTTCGGTGAAAAACAGCGAAAAAAAATCAAGTGACGTAAAATCAACTGTTTCCACCTGAATACCGGGTTGGCCAGTGAATGGGGGAAGTACGGGTTCTGCAGAAGTGGTGGGCACCCAATCAGGATTGGCGAATTCTGCAGGAAGGGCCCTATGGGCACGACGGGCCTGTCTTTGTTATCTTCTTGGTGGCAGCGGGACACTACTTGTGCTTGCCACCTCGCCAGCTTGAACTGCACTTATGGGACTCGCCACGTCACCACGTGATACTGCAGTGCTGGATGTACGTCCAGGGTGTACTAGGCTGCTGGTGCTTGCCAGTTCACCAGAAGGAATAGCGGCTCTAGTACATCTCTGCCTCCTACGAGCGACCTGCAGTTCTTGCACCTCAACATCAGAAGAAGGAGTTTGGGTTCTGGTACGCCTGACTTTAGCAGGGACCACAACTCCGCCGTCGGAGCGATCTGTCATGGAGCCGCTGTCGTCTACTGGGTCGTATTCTGAGCCTGATTCTGACAGATGAGTGACCTCCTCTTCACTATCTGTCATGCTCAGAAACAAGTAGGCCTGTTCACTAGTGTACATTTGATTTGCCATTTTGGGCTCTAAATTTAGTAGTACACTAGTGAGACTCACAGGAAAAAAAAGCTCCTGACTGTTAGCCACTGAATCAAAACGCTACTAAAAAAACTGTTAGCGATCGCAGGGATCAGGCCTGACTCTGCGAACGCTGCAGTTATGTGTGCTTAGTGTTTTGTAAGTGACAGTGATCGATCGATACTGCACTTGGGTGGGTGGGCTGGGCGGAGGGGCTAAACGCAGGTGCTAGCAGGTATATGGGCTGATCCCGCTAACACTGCGTTTTTGGGAACCCTAAACTGCTGGGGACGCTAGTATAGATCTGATCAGATATCGATCTGTTCAGGTTCTATACCACTAAGGGAGGTGTATGCTGCGTGCGTGGGTGTTAGCGGTATTGGCACTAACCCGACGCTGCCTGGGGCGACGCAGACCCTATTTGACTCTAAAACCTTACTTGTATCACCCGCCGGGCGATCAGGGGGTTTAACCTTTATTAGGTAATAAACGGCGGGTGCCCTGAAACTATAAAAAATAAACTAACTGACCAGCGTCACCCGTAACAGTTATATGGTGATCACTGGTGAAAGGGTTAACTAGGGGGCAATCAGGGGGTTACAACCTTTAGTAGGTAGTATATGGGGGGGTCCCTGACGCTATAAAACGCTGCAGCAAACCTAAATACCTACCTCCCCAACTAGCGTCAACTGTGACACTAATACAGCGATCAAAAAAAACGATCGCTTAGTGACACTGGTGACGGGGGGTGATCACGGGCCCCCCACCCGCGGCCGTTAGGGATGACATCACTTCCTCTAGCCCTGTTTACATGACAGGGCTAGAGGAAGTGTTTGATTGGCCGGGAGCGATCGCGAGGGGGTGGCCACGAATGAGTGGCCTCCCCCTCATCTCCGATCGCTCCCCCAACGATGCCGACCGCCGCAGGCACGGGGGGGGGGGCCCGGTTGGGCCCCCCACCCGCGGGCAGGTAGGGACTTATATATACGCCCTCCTGCCTGTACGTGCCATTCTGCCGACGTATATCGTCGTGCGGCGGTCGGCAAGTGGTTAAGGAATGTGGAACCTGGAGCAAACAAAATAAAAGCATAGAAACATTGCAAGTCCGCAAGAACATCATGACGCTTAAATATTTTGTATTACCACTTTATCCGAGGTTATTTAGGAGTGTAACTGAGATTAAGGGGAGGGAAAAGAAGAGGGTAGAGAGGGAAGGTTGAGACAAGAGAGCTAAGAAAAGTAAAGATAAGGCGAGACAGAAAGATTAGAGGTAGATCAGAGGTAAGAGAAGGGGGGACGCCCACCCAGCCCTGAGTCTCCGCACCGCCTGGGGGAGACTACCCCCGAGTCAGCTGGACCGAGGGGGTCTCCAGCCTATCTCATAGCTCCCACATCCGATTGTGTTTATCGAGAATGTTATTTAGGGAGGCTGTCAGATATTCCATCCTTTTGACATCCCTAATCCTTGTATGCAATTCAGTCAGAGAGGGGGGGATCCCTCTTTTTCCATTTTTAGGGCTATCAACGCCCGGCCATTAGCACTTGGTCTAGGAGTATTTTAGAGAATGAGGAGGGGGGGGGAGGCCTAAAAGGAACAGTTTTTTCTTTAATTACAGTCCTTACAGTTAATTTTTACAATTTCCCTTTTCCTGCAGTCGAATTTGGCCGAGTTCCTCCGATTTTGTTTCCGAAATCTGCCGACTCCTGCCGATTATTACCGATGATGAATTTATGAACAAGGATTATTTTGATTTGAAAAATGTTATAGCAGAAATTAAGAAAAACGTTATAATTTTTTTTTGTTTTTAATTCAGTCTTTTTTCGATTTCTTTAGCAAAAATTTAAAAAAGCAGTGGTGATTAAATTACCACCAAAAGAAAGCTCTATCTCCAAAACATTATAAAAATTTGATTTGGGTACAGTGTAACATGATTGAGTAATTGTCATTCAAAATGTGACAGCAAGAAAATATGAAACTTGGCTTGGGCAGGAAGGGGTGAAAGTGTCTGGTATTGAAGTTGTTAACTTTGCCTTTTTGAACATGTTATATGTGTATTTAGGGTGTAACATAGTGCTATAATTCAAATTCCCTGCAACCGCTGTCAGTTTTTCAGGGATCTGTGAATAAATGAACCACAAGTCCCATCTACCACTAAGGCAGATCAGCTTGTAGTGCTCAGTGGAAAAATAGCGTGGTAATCCACCACACTTGTAATCCGTTGACATTTCCTCCATTTGTCAAACTTGTCCGTACCTCGGTATGAACAGAACTCTGGAGGAAGAGTCTGCATAAATCATTGCACCTGCGATCTACTGATCGTGGGTGCAATGCTTTCCAGGCTCCTATGCAAGAAATACATTTTCCTGTAAAAATGTGTGCATTTAGAATTTTATCTTTTAAAGTGGACTAAAGCTGGACATACATGAATTGAATTTCGCTGGTTCAGTAGGAACCAGAAGAATTTTGATCC
This sequence comes from Lithobates sylvaticus, assembly GCA_028564925.1. Taxonomy (NCBI): domain Eukaryota; kingdom Metazoa; phylum Chordata; class Amphibia; order Anura; family Ranidae; genus Lithobates; species Lithobates sylvaticus. The sequence continues at coordinate 160,440,441 of CM053029.1, read as the reverse complement.
ATGCATTGCCGTTTCTGCTCATGAGAAGTCGATCGATCAATCGACATCTTATGAACATGACTGACGTTTTATTAAAATTTCAGTTCGATCAGTGCTGATCTGTGAAATCTGGTGGAGGGGAGGTGGGGGAGTCTCCCTGTTAGCAGAATACAATGACACAGGAGGGAGGATTCATGCATCCACACCGAATGTTTGATAAGAGAATTGGTTCATGTTTTTGTGAACCATGTATGAGCGGCATTAGGCTCCATGCACACTGGGCTTAAAAAACGCAGAAAAAATGCTCTTATAGAGTGTTTTTTGTACATAGTTAAGGCGAGTTTTGCGATTTTTTTTTTTTTTTTCTCTGCCAGAAAGTTCCAAACAGAAACGCAAAACCAGAAGGTTTTTTTTTTTTTTTCCTGCCTCTAAACGCTGAGCTCAAAATATGCCTGTAATCATCCTAATGTGCATGGACACATAGGATAACACTGAGCTGCTGCTACACGCGAAACTCCTGTAGAATCAGCGCTTTTTAAATCCCTGTGTGCATGGAGCCTAAGCTTTTTATGCAGCTACCTTGACTTTTCAAGTGCAATTTTCCAGTTGGCTAGTAGATGGCAGAATAATATAAGAAATGTAATATGAGGCAGAACACCTACAAGCATATTTCAGGCTTGGCCAAAATTATTCTTTTGTATTGCTAATGGTATGCACAGGGACTGCCACACCAGTTATTATTATACAGGATTGATATAGCGCCAACAGTTTACGCAGCGCTTTACAATATATACCAGTTCATGATTAAAGTGGACCTTCAGTAATTTTCTCATCTTTCCATCTATTAAATCTTCTGCCCTTGTTGTTTTAACTTTGGATAGTACTTTTTTTTTTCTGCCAGTAAATACCTTCTACAGCCCACTTCCTGTTTCTTGTCTGGTAATAAGCCTAGGCTTATGACATCATGCACAGCTCTCTCTCTATCTCACTCTTGTTAGAGTTTGCCAGGAAGGGAGGGGAAATGAGTTATAAGAGGGCCAATGAGAGCTGCAGAGATAGAGGTGTGCCTCTGTGTAAATCCAGGAAGTGAAAAGGCAGCAGCTTCAGCTGCCCACAGTTAGAATGGCTGCAGCCAGACTTAGTGGAGAGAGAGATTTCTGCAGCATATTTGGCAAGTACAGAATCACAGTATATATAAAATAATATGCAAAGTGGCTGGAGGGAAGCTTCAGAATGGCAAAGATGTTTTTATTACAAATTATGTGAGCAGACTGCAGTTCCTCTTTAAAGAGAACTTATAAGGAAATAAATTTGAGCTCTTCCCTTGATAACCTTTTTAATATGCTTGCTTTGGGGCTGTCATCTTCATACTGCCTTTGCTACCTAGTGGGTCACTAACCTATTGTAGAACAGGTTAGCAGGACAGTATTTCAGATTTCCATTTCAGTAACTGATTAAACAAGGATAAGAATAACGGCTCCAGAACATGCATTTTTTTTATTACAAGTCAGCAGCAACAGCTCCTATAATTCTATATCCACAGGTTGCTTTTAATCTGAATCTTTATTGATTTCAGCTGCAGGGAGTTTTGTTTTTCACTCAATCTGTGCAATAAATATGAAAGTTAGTCTTGTTAAGCTCTTTATACACTTTACTAACAAGTCGATGCTTTTCAGCCTCTTCCGGATCTTGATGGGGCACAAACAAAGCGGCAGGACTATGATGCTTCCCTGGAAAAGGCTCGATATAACAGTCTGCTACAGCAGCAGAAAGACATAGACCAAAATCGTCCAGAAATGGCTGAGCTGCAGCTGACATCATCATGTGAACAGTCTCCTCCCAAATTGCACCAAGAGGACAGTAAAAAGACTAACCCGAGACCCAACGTCTGTGGCTCTAGGTATGTGACTCCATCCTCTACTGTTTTTTACATGGTTTGCATGGAAGAGTTGCATGGTTGCCATAATAATATCGGACCGCTCTGGTTTTACATGTTCCAACATATTGTAATATGTATATTTCCCCACTCATCTTTAAGGTCAGCAAACTAAGGGATGATTGGTTCCTTCTTCTTCAGGTCACCCGACCAGGATTCTTTTGGGTTATGTTGCAGCGGTGGCTTATGTCAACTATCAGGGAGGGACCAGTTTTCTTGCAAACAAAGCTAGCTGATTCTGCTTTGGATTAAAACTTATTTTTCCTGCTCTGTCTGCCGTGCTTATTCCAAGCTTGGGAAATTGGCAGGTAGTTTTTACACAGTTGACAGCGTTCAGATTTAGGAGTATCAGAAAGAGTGGAGTGGCGGTCCAAGAAAAATGTGTACATGGGCTGCCTACATGCCTAATTAAACCTGTAGAGCCATGTATATGTCTCTACAGGACTTTAGGAGGCAATGACCATGAAATAAAAGTACAACATAACTTTATTTTACATCATCATTAAAAAAGATTTAAAAAATCAAAAGCAAAACCGACTAGTAGTAACATTACATGCTTGGATAACATGCGAACGTTCACCCACAGATAGCTCCATAGTAGGAAAGAATAACAATGATATATCATGCCTACATATTACTCAATGGAGCAAACATAAACATCCAATGAATTTTGAGAATACTTATTTTCCCTCTTCCTCAAGGGTGTGCAGAGATTCTTGAATCTGTTGAGTAGTCACAATTAATGTTGGCATACAGTATAAATAACACTGTGAAAAAACAAGGCATGTACATTAAAGCATTAAATAATAATAATGATGTACAATGAAACCCTACCCCAGGGTGACGGGTAGATTGTGTCTCTGCATTGTCAACCCTGGACTAAACCTCTCCTCCCCAGTGCTGGGTGAGTGAGAGCTGGGCAGAACAGGGTGAGAAGTTCCGGAGCAGGGAAGGAGAGAGCCTGACAGGAGGAGCAAGGGAGCAGAGAGCCGGGCGGGTGATGTGGGGGAGGAAACTTGCTCTCGCACTGAGCTACCTCTCCCAATTAAGCTGCAGGCATGGGCGTAGCTTCAGGAGTCCCCCCCCCCCCCATGCTGTAGGGGACCATGTGGCCTTCCTGTCATATTAGCCTACTCCCCACGCAAAATGCCAGAGTTCGGCTTGGATCCTGCAGTGTCCCTGCATCTTGTGTCCTGCAGCCAAGTGATGGAATGTTTGCTCCACTGTCACAGGGCTGAGTGAGGCAAGAGGAGGAGGAGACCGCTGCCTGGTAACTGAGACCGCTATCACTGGTGAGGAAAAAAGCTGCTCGGGTCTGTGCCTTTTTTTAGGGACCATATGTACCCTCCACCCTGCTCGTCTCGCAGCACTGACAGCTGGGAAAACACTGCCCCCCCATCCCTCCCCACAAGACCTGCTGACTGATAGAGAAGTCCCCAAAAATGACTAAGATCAGCGAGAGGGGATCTGGGAATGTGAACCAGGAGGTGAGGCCTCTGTTTTTTAAATATAACGGAGAGAAGCTACTAGGGGGATAATTGTCATTACTGGGGGTGCATGTGCTCCAGGGGGTCCATATGCCTGGAGAGGAGCAGCAGTGGGGGCAGCGTGTGCTGTATTTTCTTTCTGCAGCCACTGAAAGCTAGCTTCTCCTCTTCTCCCTCGCCACATTCAGCAGCTGCAGGAGGAAAATACAGCCAGTCAGTTCTAGTAAATGCCACTGTCCCTCCTCTTTCTGCTGCCCCCCATCTTCTCCCATGCCCCCCCCCCTCCCACCATCCCTGCAGCGCTGCCATCTTCCCTCCTCTCCCACCGGCTGTTGACCATTGACCAGTAAAGGACCAGCCGCCGCAGTTGTACTTCGGCAGGTTTGCTCTCCTGGGTGAATTGCCATCATTGTACATCGGGCGCATGCTTTAAGACCACTAGGAGGCATACGCGCCGCCAGAGCCGATGCACGTGGCCGCCGTGCGCGATGTCCTCTGGCCACCCGCGATCACTCCTGAGAGAGACAGAATGGGGATCTGTCAATGTAAACAGACAGATCCCCATTCTGTCAGGGGAGGATAGACAGATCTGCTGTTCCTAGTGATTAGGAACAGCGATTTGTCTCCTCCAGTCACTACACTTTCCCCACAGTTAGAAACACCTCCCTAGGGAACACCTAACCCCTTGATCGCCCCCTGGTGTAAACCCCTTCCCTGCCAGTGACATTTATACAGTAAATCAGTGGCTATTTTTAACACTGATCGCTGTATGAATGTCAATGGACCCAAAAAAGTTTCCGATCTGTCCGCCGCAATGTCGCAGTCCCGCAAAAAAACGCTGATCACCGCCATTACTAGTAAAAAAAAAAAAAAAAATGCCATAACTCTATCCCCTATTTTTTAGATGAACTTTTGCGCAAACCAATCAATATACGCTTATTGCGTATGTTGATTGATTTTAACATGACGGAGCGATCACATGGTAAACGGCCGCTATCAGCAGCCATTTACCGTGATCCGTGATGCCACAGATGTTCCTGAGTGCGCGCCTTTACGGACGTCCACCCAGAATAAGCCAACCACGCTGTAGCCGTCTTTCGGCTATGGCCCGGTCGGCATGTGGTTAATTTCCTCTTGGGGGCCAGTTCTCAGCTCTTGCAATTTTTTGTCTTATGCTACTTATTATTATACATGGTTTACATAGTGCCAACAATTTGCACAGTGCTTTACAATATAAAGGGAGACAGTACAGTTAAATAAGGAATAGGAGGGCCCTTCTCATGGAGCTTACAATCTAAAGGAGGAGATGCTTCAAAAGATAATAGCTGTAGAAGATGGTGGCTTAAATACAGTTTTTAGGTGAAGGTGGGGTAGGCTTCCCTGAATAAATGAAATTTCGAGGATCGCTTAAAGGTAGACAGGGTAAGAGCTAACCAGACATACTGGAGTAGGGAGTTCCAATGGATGGGTGAAGTTCTGGAGAAGTCATGAATGTGAGTATGGGAGGAGGCAATGAGGGCGTTAGAGAGCAAGATGTCTTGGGAGGAGCAGAGTGGACAATTTGGTGATATTTCGAGATGAAGTTGGTGATGTAGATAGGGGCAGTGGTATGGATGGCTTTGTATGTTGTGGTTAGTATTTTTTTTTATATTTTTACGCTGGGCTAGTGGAAGCCAGTGAAAGGATTGGCAGGGAGGGACAGTAACCATGGAATAACTAGTAAGGTTTAGAAGTATAGCAGCAGCATTCATGATAGACTGAAGGGGGAATAGCCTGTATAGAGGTAGGCCAGCAAGAAGAGAGTTGCAGTAGTCAAGGAGGGAGATATTCAGGGAGTAAATAAGTTGTTTTGTTGTTGCCGTTAAAGTGTTACTAAACCCACAACAGTAAAATCAGTCTGTTGCAGCATATAATGCTTGTTTTACTCACTGTGGAACTTAAGGAGTTAATCCTCTGCATTGTGTAAAAAGGCTGTTTTATCCTGTATGTCTATCTGGGGAAGGCCAGCTAACACAGGCAGAGTAGCCGACCTGCACATGCTCAGATGTGTCTTTTATGCTGAAGAGCACATTTACTTGTTGATCAGAGTTAGCCAGGTCACATGATGTTAACATCACACATGTGGACATGTATACAGGCTGAAGTAGAAATCTCCTCCTTCCTGAACTCTCAGCACTGGAGAAACTATGCAGTTTATCAGGTAACCGTGGTATATAGTAGCAGCATTTTAATGTAAAAAGATGATTTATAAGCTGTGGGCACTGTGGGGAGGGAGGATAAACAATTTTCATATTACTATGTTTAGTAACACTTTAATTCTGGAAATGTTATGGAGTTTAAGGCAGCAAGATTTAGCCAGTGTTTGGATGTGGGGCTTGAAGGAGATGTCAGAGTCTAGGATTACACCTAGAACCCTGGCGTGTGTAGAGGGACCAATAATTGTGCGATTTATCTCAATTGTAAAGTCACGAGGGGGTGATCAGGGAGGAGCATATATCACAATCTTGATTTTGTTTCTGAGTTTGAGGAAATTGTGTGACAGTCACACTGTTATGTTGCTCAGTAAATTTGGCATGCGTGAGGAGATCTAGATGGTGAGCAGGGAAGTGGAGAGATAGATCTGGGTGTCATTGGCGTATAGGTGGTATAGGAAGCCATAGCCTTGGAAACATTAACCAAGAGGGGGACATTTTAAGAATTGAAAGCTATTTTTATTTATACAAGACTCTTTCATTCTTTTCAGCTCCAGTTTTGGTTCATCCCTTTCAGTTCTTCAGCCAGAGATGGACGCCACCCATCAACGCAAATTGCGGCAAAAGCAGCTGCAGCAGAGATTCCGTGAAGAAATGGAGAAGAAACAGAACCAGAGTGCTTCAACATTTCTAGATGAAGGACACAGAGGTGAGAAATGCCAGACTGACTGTTGTGGTGGAAACTGAAGGCTCATTTTCTTATTGATATAATTGTTAAATCCTTTTCTTGAAATCCATTGAGGGACACGGGAAGTCTTTAACCCTTGGGTAATAATGGCACCCACAGATGTATTGGACACTGGCAAATTATTAGATTTTTTTTTTTACTTGCCTGTAAATTCCATTTCTTGAAGTACATCATGGGACACAGAGCATGCTATAATCATGACCATCTGGGTTATGCACCACCTGTAGGTGAATAGACAAAAAAACAGACAAGAAGTCCTTTCCTACATAACCCCTCCTATACAGGAAGCTCTTCAGTTTTGTAGCAAGCAGTGAACCCCAGAAAGAGGGGAAGGGACCTCTGTGTCCCTTGATGTACTTCAAGAAATGGATTTTACAGGTAAGTACAAAAAATCCAGTTTTCTTTATCATACATCATGGGACAAAAAATAAAACGCCACTGCCCCCATCTATAGTTGGCCATTGCAGTAAGCAGCATTTGAAGGCTATATAAGGTATAAACAGGGCCAAGGATAAATCCAAGGAAAAAAAAAAACAAGCTTTCTTACCGACCAGCCCACAGACAACCAATTAAACCTGTCTAACAGTGTGGTTTAAAAGCAGGGGTTTAGTCTGCATGCATGTGTAAGCCACAGAGCCTCACACTGGTATCTGTGGTACCCAACACTAACTTATAAATATCCCCACAGTGGAGGCACATGCATTCTGAAGGCAGGTGGACTGAAGGGGAGCCCACCCCTTCCTAAAAATACAGGAGCACACTAAGCACCCAGCATGTAGCTCAATGGCTGTGAAGGTGTCAGTGCGTTGCCTGACCAATATACACGACAGTGATACAAAGAAGACGCCGCTGCCCCCATCTATAGCTGGCCATCTCAGTAAGCAGCATTGGAAGGCTACAGTGCCTTGCAAAAGTATTCACCCCCTTGGCTTTTTACCTATTTTGTTACATTACAGCCCGTAGTTCAATGTTTTTTTTTTAATCTGAATTATATGTGATGGATCAGAACACAATCGTCTAAGTTGGTGAAGTAAAATTAGAAAAATACATACATAAAACAATTTTTCAGAAATAAAAAACTGATAATTGGCATGTGCTGATGTATTCAACCCCTTTGTTATGAAGTCCATAAAAAGCTCTGGTGCAACTAATTACCTTCAGAAGTCACCTAATTTGTGAAATGATGTCCACCTGTGTGCAATCGAAGTGTCACATGATTTGTCATTACATATAAACATCTTTTTGAAAGGCCCCAGAGGCTGCAACACCTAAACAAGAGGCACCGCTAACCAAAAACTGCCATGAAAACCAAGGATCTCTCCAAACAAGTAAAGGACAATCTTGTTGAGAAGTACAAGTCAGGGTTAGGTTATAAAAAAATATCCAAATCTTTGATGATCCCTAGGAGCACCATCAAATCTATCATAACCAAATGTAAACATGGCACAACAGCAAACGTGCCAAGAGACGGCCACACACCAAAACTCACGGACCGGGCAAAGAGGGTATTAATCAGAGAGGCAGTACAGAGACCTAAGGTAACAATGGAGGAGCTGCAGAGTTCCACAGCAGAGACTGGAGTATCTGTACATAGGACGACAATAAGCTGTACGCTCCATAGAGTTGGGCTTTATGGCTAAGTGGCCAAAAGAAAGCCATTACTTTCAGCAAAAAACAAAATGGCACGTTTTGAGTTTACAAAAAGGCTCCCAATAGAGACTCCCAAAATGTATGGAGGAAGGTGCTCTGGTCTTATAAGGCCATCAAAGAAAACGCTATATCTGGCGCAAACCCAACACATCACATCACCCAAAGTACACCATCCCCCACAGTGAAACATGGTGGTGGCAGCATCATGCTGTGTTTTTCAGCAGTGGGGACTGGGAAACTGGTCAGAGTTGAGGGAAAGATGGATGGTGCTAGATACAGGGATATTCTTGAGCAAAACCTGTACCACTCTGTGTGTGATTTTAGGCTAGGATGGAGGTTCACCTTCCATCAGGACAATGACTCCAAACACACTGCTAAAGCAACACTTGAGTGGTTTAAGGGGAAACCTATAAATGTGTTGGAATGGCCTAGTCAAAGCCCAGACCTCAATCAAATAGAAAATCTGTGGTCAGACTTAAAAATTGCTGTTCACAAGCACAAACCATCCAACTTGAAGAAGCTGGAGCAGTTTTGCAAGAAGGAATGGGAAAAAACCCCAGTGGTAAGATGTGGCAAGCTCATAGAGTGTTATCCAAAGCGACTTGGAACTGTGATAGCCGCAAAAGGTGGCTCTACAAAGTATTGGATTTAGGGGGGTAAATAGTTATGCACATTGACTTTTTCTGTTATTTTGCCCTATTTTTTGTTTGCTTCACAATAAATAATAAAAAAAAAAATCTTCAAAGTTGTGTGCATGTAATGTAAATTAAATGATGCAAATCCTCAAACAATCCATGTTAATTCCAGGTTGTGAGACAACAAAACACAAAAAAAGGCCAGGGGGGGGGGGGGGGGGGGGGGGGGGGTGAATACTTTTGCAAGGCACTGCGCATAAGGTATAAACGGGGCCAAGGATAAATCCAAGGGAAAAAACCAAGGTTACTTATCGTGACCATCTGCAATGACCCTGAGGGGAGAGGGGGGCACAGAACAAAACCGCTATCAAGTCCAAGGAGACTATTCTGCAGCCTGCAATACACAGGCGCAGTATCCCCTGTGGGGATCCTCTTACATCCACTTGGTAAAACCTTGTAAAAGTATGTACCGAAGACCAGGTTGCAGACCCGAGCCACTGATGCCGGATAGCGCAAGAAGCTCCTACACTCCTTGTAGAGTGCGCTTTTACCTGAAAAGGCAAGATCTTACCCTTCAGGCCATAGGCCTGAGTAATTAACTGACGGATCCATCATGAAATTGTCACTTTTGATGCTGTTTGTCCTTTCCTAGGACCTTCCGGCAGAACAAACAATGAGTCTGACTGCTCGATTCCTGCCGATAACCTTATTAGACCTGGACAACACCAACAAATTCCAAACTGTTAAGAGTTTTTATATCTAACGATTGTGGGCTGGGAAAGAAGGAAGGTAGCACTATCCTGATTCAAATGAAAACCTGAAACTTCCTTTGGCAAAAAAGACAGGTGAGGACATATCACCCACCCTGTCATGGCAAAGGATCAAAAAAAAAAGCCACCAACTCTGACACCCTCTTTGCTGAAGTGATTGCAGCCAAAAAAAAAACACCTTTCGAATCAATAAGACTAAAGGAATATCACAAATTGGTTTAAAAGGTTTTGTCTGCCATACAGACAAAACCTTATTCAGATTCCAAGGGCACAAGGGGGGCCTAACTGCCAGAACCATACGGGTCACTCCCCGAACACTCGATGAGTGAGAAAAAATTGGTCTCTGGAAAAAAATAGACAGAGACCAAATTAATTTCCACCCCTGACTGGAGAAAAGACAATACGTGACCCATCGCATACTTTTTGGGGGTGCACATTTCTGGCTTCACACCAGGACACAAGACTTCCAAGTCCTTTAAAAAAAAATTCTAGATGCAGGCTACCTAGCCTTCAGTACAGTAGAGCTATCCGGCCCAGAGATTCCTCGATCTGTCAGCACCTGGGCTTCATTAGCTAGGCTGTCAACCCCAGCGATTGTGAAGCAGGGTGTAATGCTGGACACTGACACAGAAGGTCTGGCTGGACAGGTCACTATGCCATCAAGATTACTAGCGTTACTTATTCCTGGATCCTGTGCAATAAATGTGGAAGCAGTTGAATGGGTGGGAAAGCGTAAATCCCAAGGCACTACTAGGACATCCACCCCTATCGCCTGTAAATCTCCATTGGTTCTTCCTTGTCCCCTACCCCCTCTATGATGAGGCTAAGTGGAGTATCCCTAACTGTGTTTAAAAGTGTATGTTTGGTACTTAATAATGCTCTGCACATTTAACCTAAGGGCTGGTTATGGCGAGTCTGCAGGCTGCGGGTGTGTTTGGAGGACAGGAGACATAGGTCTGGCGGACGTACCCAGCAGGGATATCCGAGATCCGTCACACTCACCAAATAAGCGATCCCCATGAAAAAGAAAGTCAGCCAACAATTTTTTACAGGGCAGCTTAGCAGACCAACTTTTTACCCACAGTACCCTGCTCATGTGAACCGGCAGTAAGGCCATGAGCAAAATCTGCTGGATAGAGTCCACCGCAAAACAGAAGGCTTGAGACAATTCTGTAAATTCCTTTCGAGTGTCATCCCCTTGCGGTGGAAATTTTATTACCAATTGCTTAAGACGATCCTTTAGGCTTTGGTAAACAGCAGCAGACTGCATTGCAAAAGAAGCCTTCAGAATGGATTCTAGCTTCTTATCGACTGAATCTTTGAAAACCTGGGCATTATCGATCGGATAAGTTACATTTGTATTAAGGCAGGAGATGGGTGCATCCACTGTAGGAACTTCTCTTCTATAGGATAAAGAAGAGAGAATCTTTTAGGTGGTACAAACACCCAATCTAGGTGATATCCCATTCCTCATATAACATTTGCTCTAAGAGAGGGTGTAAAAGACAAGTATGAGAACTCTGCGGCAGAGACAGAGATCTCAGGGAAGGAGTACTTAACTGCTGAGGTTTCTACCAGAAGCAACATAAAGTCAGAGCGACCATTTTAGAAAGGGACTGCACTAGTACTTTCTGTGCCTGAGATACAGATAAGGCCTGCGTCTCCCCAGAAAGGCAGAAACTACCTACAGAGTCTTCGCCCCATCATGTTCTTATGAAAAAACAAAAAAGCTGCAGGATGAGGCCACCAGTTCAGACACTTGCCTCATATAAAATAAAATGGGGTGCCTACCCTTAAAGTGATTGTAAACAATCACCTTGTAAAGCAACTCTTTAGGTTTAAAACAGAAATGAAAGGAAGAACATTTTTTATAGATATAAAATAAATAAAAAATACCTTTTTTTTTTTTCCCCCCCCTTTTTTTTTTTTTTTTTAAATAAATTATGACATTCATTCTGTTCTCAGCTGCATAAGAGCTAGGCGGAAGAGAAGCAGCAGCACACTGTGCTTGCCAGTGAATGGCTGTGCAGGGCGGGGGGGGGGGGGGGGGGGGGGTGTCAGGACAAGTCTGATCATTGGAGGAGAGGAAGCTGCGCCAAAAAAGTTAATAACACATAAATGAAACGAAAAACACAAATAACCAGATAATTATATGCAAGAAGGAAAAATAAAGTGCATACACAACGTAACTATAGAAGAATACACAGAATGTAATAAATAAAGTCCAGTGAGGACCACATTAGTCCTGATTATATGTCTTCTTTAGTAAAAAGCCTGGTTGTATATAATGGGCAGACTTGTAGTTTTGTGGCATATAAAGCACCGCTGTGACAAGCATGCAAGAGTTCTGTGCAATCCCATCCACCTTTTGAATTTGGCGCTTACCAGATGGCTAATAGTAAAAGGCACTGCTTATGAAGCCTGCAACTTCCCGGGTAAGGAGGTAACTGATGGGACCGATCAAATCAGGGACAACCAATCCAAAGAAAAGAGGGACCTCCACAACCTCCGCTCCGCTCAAGGACATCCAACTGGTTATCTTTAAATCCCTCTTCATCCAGCATCACTGTGTAGTCTTCTGGAGTTTCCGTCAAACTGAAAAACTTGCATCTGGTCCGGTGCCGCAGGAACAGTAACTTGACAAGCGGGTGTGTGTAGAACCAGAGGCCGGACTTGTCTATGCTGGTCACCCGCACCCGCATCGGGTGCGGGTGACCAGCATAGACAAGTCCGGCCTCTGGTTCTACACACACCCGCTTGTCAAGTTACTGTTCCTGCGGCACCGGACCAGATGCAAGTTTTTCAGTTTGACGGAAACTCCAGAAGACTACACAGTGATGCTGGATGAAGAGGGATTTAAAGATAACCAGTTGGATGTCCTTGAGCGGAGCGGAGGTTGTGGAGGTCCCTCTTTTCTTTGGATTGGTTGTCCCTGATTTGATCGGTCCCATCAGTTACCTCCTTACCCGGGAAGTTGCAGGCTTCATAAGCAGTGCCTTTTACTATTAGCCATCTGGTAAGCGCCAAATTCAAAAGGTGGATGGGATTGCACAGAACTCTTGCATGCTTGTCACAGCGGTGCTTTATATGCCACAAAACTACAAGTCTGCCCATTATATACAACCAGGCTTTTTACTAAAGAAGACATATAATCAGGACTAATGTTGTCCTCACTGGACTTTATTTATTACATTCTGTGTATTCTTCTATAGTTACGTTGTGTATGCACTTTATTTTTCCTTCTTGCATATAATTATCTGGTTATTTGTGTTTTTCGTTTCATTTATGTGTTATTAACTTTTTTGGCGCAGCTTTATCTATTCGTATATTTTGTGTGTTAGTATCCCACTTCTAGCAGCAGCCTTTTAGGTTAGGATTGTATTAATTTTTCCCCTAATTATTTTTTAGCGCGGTTTATTTGTTTTTATTTTATTGGAGGAGAGGAGGCTGAGTTTCCAGCACAGCTAGAGAACTGACCATGGTGTGCCCTCCTGCTTAGTGTGGTCAGTTTTTAATAGGAAAGCAAGGGGACTAGCAGGAACACCAGGGATTTCACATGAAGGAAGCAATACAAAGAGAACAGGATACTTTCTTCTACAAGTACATGGTACAGCAGGCACATTTTAGGAATATGAAATGTTGGTAACAAACGCTTTAAGTGTACCTAAGTGAAATAATCAAAGTGATGCTGCTGCCCCTTTTTAAATGTTTAACAACACTCAAAATAATGTACAAAGGTAAAGCGCTTCACCATTAACCACTTGCTGACTGCTCTAAAGCACTTTTACTTCTACAGTGCGGCAGCTGTGGGCAAGATCACGTGTATATATATATATATATATATATATATATATATATATATATATATATATATATATATATATATATATATATAATGTGACTCTGCACTTCTGCCTGTGGGGGGCGTGCACCGCCGCTGGGCCACTTGTGCTGTGAGATGTCCTCTGGCACCCACCGATCGTCGGTAAGACACAGAGAAATGAGAGATGCATATGTAAACAAGGCATTTCTCAGTTCTGATGAGGGGAAGGGGCTGATCCTGTGTGTGTGCAAAGCAGGGACTAGAATCAATATCTTCCCCTAGTAAAAGCATTACACTGTGTACACAAAAACACTGGCTAGGCACACAGTTAACCCTTTTTATCACCCTAGATGTTTAACCCCTTCCCAGCCAGTGTCATTAGTACAGTGACAGTGCATATTTTTTTAGCACTGATCACTGTGTTAGTGTCACCTGTTCCCGCAAAGTGTCAAAAGGGTCAGTCATTGTCTGATAGTCTGCCACAATATCGTAGTCCCGCTATAAGTTGCTGATCGCTCACATGTAGCAGAATACACATTGGCCTAAATGTATGAAGAAATTTTGATTTAAATGTTTTTGTGGATGTGTTTTATCTCAGAAAGTGGTGATCAAATAACATCAAAAGAAAGCTCTGTGGGGAAAAAATTACATCAATTTTATTTGGGTACAGCGTCGCACGACTACGCAATTGTCAGTTAAAATAACGCAGTGCCGTGTCGCAAAAAAATGTCCTGGTCATGAATTATTGTGCATCTGTATACAACTGTGCATTAGCATCTTATTACACAAATAAAAGTCCATTTAATGTCCATAATCATAATTGAAAAATTACATCTCATCACCGTGCAGCTGATGATAGAAAATGTGTCTTCTTTCTTATATAAATATGTGCTCCACCTCGTCTAAAGTCTAAAATGCAAGCTTGCCAGACAAATGGTCAAAAATGGCCCAATCAGCATGTCGCAAAACTATATCCTCCAGAAATGGGGTGGTAATCCAGAAGTGGGGTATATTCCAGAATATTACAGTTCATTACAATAAAAAATAAAGGACAATATTAAGTAGACGCATTAATCAGAAACATGCTAATTTCTAGTGCAATCATTCACTATTACCTCATTGTATGCTGCAAGGTATGATACTCCTAGCTTGGTCACAAATATAATATGTTATACTGAACTTCGCAGGTCCACTGACTTGTGCAAATCACTGCCATTAAGGAAGGTACAGCAGTTTTGTCAGTATGGGTGGTACTTAACGTGTACTCTACACCTTCCTCCTTTTCCATGCCCAGTTTGTTGGAATGGAAAGCTAAATATTAAAATGTCATGGCTGCAAAGAATGCTGGCTTTTCAGGAATTTAAAGGTTGCCAGTGCCAGTCAACCATTTTCCTTTAATTTCTTTGTTCGAATGAACTTAAGATTTATATATTACAAATTAACCAATTCATCTAAGGTTTTATTTTGCTGGCTATTTCATATTTTTCTTTTGCCTTATAAAATCTCACATCACCTAAATTTCACATATACCGTGTTTCCCCGAAAGTAAGACAGTGTCTTACTTTCTTTTTATCCCTAAAAGCCCCACTATGTCTTACTTTCGGGGTATGTCTTACATTATGGGGCACATAGCACATTATGGGGCAGATAGCACATCAGGGCACATCATGGGGCACATAGCAGATCAGGGCACATTATGGCACATTATGGGGCACATAGCACATCAGGGCACATTATGGGGGACACAGCACATCTGGGCACATTATGGGGCACAGCACATCTGGGCACATTATGGGGCATGGGGCACATTAGGGCATCAGGGCATGGGGCACATTAGGGCATCAGGACATGGGGCACATTAGGGCATCAGGGCATGGGGCACATCTGGGGATCTTACTTGCGAGCAGAGTAGTGCAGGAAGCGTCTATCTGTCATATGTTTTCTCTCATGTCACGCTGCCCGCTCCCTGGCGGCCCCTCCTCTCTTCTCGTCTATCCCAGATGATGTCTCAAGCCAATGGGGATTGACGAGAAGAGAGGAGGGGCCGCCGGGGAGCGAGCAGCGCTGAGTGACATGAGAGACAACGTATGACAGATAGACGCTTCCTGCGCTACTCTGCATCTCATTCGGCTCTGGTCTCTGCAGGCAAATCCCCCGTGTTTCCCCGATAGTAAGACGTATGTCTTACTTTCGGGGTACGGCTTACATTAGCTGTCCCCTCTGACACTCCCGATACGTCTTACTATCGGGGGTGTCTTACTATCGGGGAAACACGGTACATGTTATATTACACATTTCACAGATAGCATTATTTGAAGTCAAAGGTTAACACATTTTCCTGCTTCACAGAACCTATATCTATTAAAGAGGAAGTAAACTCTACTACTGAATTTTACCTATAGGTAAGCCTATAATGAGGCTTACCTATAAGATAGTGTAAATATCTCCTAAACATGCACCGTTTAGGAGATATTTACTGTGCATACAGCTAGTGAAATCACTGGCGTATGCGCTCTGAAGGGACGGCTGCCCGTGCTGTTTCTTCCAAGCCCTGTGCTGTGACCGGTGGCTCCAGTGCGCATGCTCAGTAGTGACGTTGTTGCAGTTTCGGCCACTCAGCCCAGGAGCCCGCAAACCTGGAAAAAACACAGTGGAATATGTCAGCCGTTTCAGTGGTGTGTGGGCGCCGCTGGAGGGATTCGTTGTAAGCTAACTATTTTATAATAAGCTAGTACCGTATGTGATGCATACTAGCTTATTATGCCTTTTGTCCTACTGTTTTTTTTTTTTTTACAAGTTTACAACCTCTTTAAGGGGAGGAAAGGGGGAATCTGCATAGGTCTTTCATCCCTTTGTCATGTTCATTGTCTGTCAAGGG
This sequence comes from Lithobates sylvaticus, assembly GCA_028564925.1. NCBI lineage: Eukaryota > Metazoa > Chordata > Amphibia > Anura > Ranidae > Lithobates > Lithobates sylvaticus. Next base: position 160,424,343 of record CM053029.1, on the reverse strand, counting down.
GGTGTAAGGAGGTACATTTCTCTCTCACACAGACATTCTAAAGCTGCAGCGTCGCACGACCGTGCAATTGTCAGTTAAATCGACGCAGTGCCGTATCGCAAAAAATGGCTTGGTCATTAAGGGGGGACTGTTAGCTGTGATCCTCTGACCTTACTATATGTGTGATTACATTCCTTTCTGTTTTCACCATTGTTTAGCGAAAACAGTTTTTAACCGCTTCCCGACCGCCTCCTGTAGATATACGTCAACAGAATGGCACGGGCAGGCAAAAGCACGTACCTGTACGTCCCCTTTAATTTGCCTGCCCGGGGGCGCGCGCGCGCGCCGCCAGCGGCTCGCGCGCGACCCGGTCGGGAGCTCCGTGACCACGGCCGCGGGACCAGCGGACCCGATCGCCGCTGGTATCCCGCGATCGGGTTACGGAGCTGAAGAACGGGGAGAGGTCTATGTAAACAAACCTCTCCCCACGCTTCCTACACTGACTGTCAGTGATCGGCGGTTCCCTGTCATCGGGAACGCCGATCAATGACGTCAGATGTACAGCCACGCCCCCTACTGTAAAAAAAAACACAACACGTCACACTGACTCCTCCCCGCCCCCTAGTGGTTAACCCCCTAACTACAACTGTCATTTACATAGGAATCAGTGCTATTTAAATAGCATTGATTGCTGTATAAATGACAAATGTCCCAAAAATGTGTCAAAAATGTCCGATGTGTCCGCCAAAATGTCGCAGTCACAATAAAAATCGCTGATCGCCGCCATTACTAATAAAAAAAAAAAATATTAATAAAAATGCTATAAAACTATCCCCTATTTTGTAAATGCTATAACTTTTGCGCAAACTAATCAATAATCGCTAATTGCGATTTTTTTTACCAAAAATATGTAGAAGAATACGTATCGGCCTAAACTGAGGAAAAAAAATGTTTTTTTATATATTTTTGGGGGATATTTATTATAGCAAAAAGTAAAAAATATTGCATTTTTTTCAAAATTGTCGCTCTATTTTTGTTTATAGCGCAAAAAATAAAAACCGCAGGGGCGATCAAATACCACCAAAAGAAAGCTCTATTTGTGGGAAAAAAAGGACGCCAATTTTGTTTTGGAGCCACGTCGCATGACCGCGCAATTGTTAGTTAAAGCGACGCAGTGCCGAATTGCAAAAAGGGGCCTGGTCCTTTGGCTGCCAATTGGTCCGGGGCTGAAGTGGTTAACTAGTCGTTAAGGACCTTTAATAACATAAGTATATATATTGCTGTAAAACACAGGCTAGGTTGAGTTCACCCAGGGCTAAGAATAGAGTGCCTGGTTAAAAAACGACTGTACTTTAGAATTTTCAATGAATTTACGGGCTCCCTTGGACTTTAACCATTTCAGCCCTGGAAGGATTTACCCACTACCTGACCAGGCCATTTTTTGCGATACGGCACTGCTTTGTTTTAACTGACAATTGCATGCTGTACCCAAACAAAATTGACGTCCTTTTTCCCCCCCCCCCCTACAAATAGAGCTTTCTTTTGGTGGTATTTGATCACCTCTGTGTTTTTTTTTTTTTTTTTTTCGCTATAAACAAAAGAAAGCGACAATTTTGAAAAAAAAAAAACAATATTTCTTTACTTTTTGTTATAATAAATATCCCAAAAAATTAAGAAAAATGTCTTCATCAGTTTAGACCAATATATATTCTTCTACAATATCTATCTATTTTTTTTTTTTTTTTTTACTAGTAATGGCGGCGATCAGTGATTTTTAGTGGGAATGCGACGGGCAGATCGGACACTTTTGACACTTTTTTTTTTCGACCATTGACATTTATACAGCGATCAGAGACAAAAATAGCCACTGATTACTGTATTAATGTCACTGGCAGGGAAGGGGTTAACACTAGGGGGCGATCAAGGGGTTAAATGTGTTGGGACTGCCTGGAGGAGGAGAACGATCACTGTTCCAAATCTTTAGGAGCAGCAGATCTGTCTCCCCTGACAGAATGGAGATCTGTCAGTTTACATTGAACGATCTTTGTTCTGTGTCTGTCAGGAGCGATCGCGGGTGGCTGGCGGGCACCGTGACCTCTAGCGTCGTGCCGCCCCTAGAGCTCTTAAAGCGCATGACGGCGATTCGCCCAGGGGAGCCAACCTGCCACAGTATAACTGCGATGGCTGGTCCTTAAGTGGTTAATAACATAAAAACTATTTCTAAGTTTCTTGTAAATCAGTAATTAATAAAAACCTATAATACACTATAGGGTGGCTCATATTGTTCCCCCCAGATGCTGTTTGGCTGAATTGTAGGACTTGAATCTGGTACCTTTGTCCCTGCAGGCTCCTCCCTTTGAAATTGTTAAGGATATTTCGTGGCTGACCTTATTCACATGATGGCTTTTCTGATTGCTATCACCTCTGCCAGGAGCATGTTGATGCTGGCTGGCAAATCTTGTAAAGAGCATTTTCTACTTGTTCACAAGGATAATGTCCTCCTTCGGCCTAAGGGCCTCCTTTCTGCCTGATGTATTCTTTTTACCTTAACCACTTTACATCCGCGCTATTCCCGGGAGGCCGCCATATGACGGCCTCCCCTGTGCACTCTCCCTGCGCGCGCTGTGTTCACTGAGTCTCTGAGAGTCGGGTGATCAGCGATCCGAGTAAGGGGCGGGCCAATGACAGCTGGTCACATGATGAAAACAAAAGCTCGGTGATCGTTTTTTTTTCTCCTCACGCTGACAGCGGAGGAAAAAAAAAAAAACCTGATCACCAGCTCATTTTAAAGGGACATCGGTCCCGAAAAAGTCAGAGGCAATTATGCCTCATGTAATGCCCACAAGTGCCACCTGTCAATGCCCACAAGTGCCACCTGTCAATGCCCACAAGTTCTGCCAATCGGTGCCACCTAAAAGTGCTGCCATCAGTGTAACCCATTAGTGCCCGTCACTGCCGCCTCATCAGCGTACATCAATGACGGACAAAAAATTACCCATTTAAAATTTTTATAACAAAATTTAAAAAAATAAACTTTTTTTTTTTTTTTAATTCGGTCTTTTCAATTTTTTTTAACAAAAAATAAATATCGCAGAGGTGATCAAATACCACCAAAAGAAAGCTCTTTTTGGGGGGAAAAAAATAATTAATTAATTTGGGTACAGTGTTGTATGACCGCGCAATTGTCATTCAAAATGCGACGGCGCTGAAAGCTGAAAATTGGTCTGGATAGGAGGGGGGTTTAAGTGCCCAGTAAGCAAGTGGTTAATCAAGACCTAGTGCGTCCATCCTTTTGTCCTGGTCTCAAACACCCCTGGGAGGTGGCATTTCACACTCTGGATGTGACTAATTAAGTGCAAGGAGACAATTCCCCAAAAGGAGTCTCTGAAGTGGGGAGGGGGAGCAGGAAGAAAAATGGTCTATCTCGGTACCCTGAACAGATTAGACATCAGATAAACATAAGAATTTTATTGATACATAGTTAAAATATAGTAAAGTATCCAAATACAATAATTGCAACTATAAAAAATCGTTCAGATTTAACATTACACTGCTACTCGAATACACTCCATGATGGAAAGTAGACGTTTTGAATTTCCTCAGTGCACGATCAATCCGCTACATGTTTCGCAGCTATAGACTGCTTCTTCAGGAGGAACACAAAATAAGATCTATAGATGATGTGATAAAATTTACATGTTAAGCACCAATCATTCTTGTATACAGAGAAAGTTAATTGAGTTAGAGAAAAACATTCAGTTGCTTATCAGTGAGGACCCATAGGAGATCAAGGCTGAACAGCAGTGTCACCATATTTCCCTGTGGCGGACATGGGGGACTGGATAGGTGGTAGATTTGCTAGGGCTGATTAGCCACTAGAAAAGAGGATTTGTTGTACAAAGGTTTGTGTTAGTACGTGTAATCCAAGTAACTAACCTGTTAGGCCAAGGGTTAATGTCTATGACAAGAGGGAAAAAAGAGGGCAGGGAGTACCCACTTGGAGGCTGCGGTGGGGTATGAATACCCCCACACAAACAACTCGGGAGCATAGACAGCAAAAGGGGCCAGAGATCAAGGAGTTCCAATCTAGTTTACAATGTGGAGATTACTGATATATAGATGGAAGGATCAATCATGACCTAGGAGGAAAAATAACCCCCATTAAGTAATTCAATACAAATAATGGCAGTAACTGCTGGAACCACTCCAGCAAATAATGTATAACGGTCGAACATGGAGGAATAACCTCCACATCCAAACAGGTCCACTGGTAAAGTACAGCTCACCTTGCTTATCTGAATTGCAGCCTCCACCGATCTCCCCCCGGTGACCATCCACCATACCATCCAGCAGGCTATACCTGCTATATATAGTCCCCAACCCGATGACTGACACCAAGCCGGTGTGCGACATCACCCGGTCAGATCCTCCACAATGCATGCGCGAGGACCATGCGCATTGGAGTCGCAGATCAAAGAGGGGGCGGATGACTGGAGAATCCTTTTGGGGAATATTCTCCTTGCACTTAATTATTCACTATTGCTATTTGATTTTTTATTCACTTAATTGGAGGTTTCCTTGCTTCACTCTGGATGTGGTGCATGCTGTTAGTCTACCTTGCAGCTATAGCCTTAGATGGCTGTGGTTTGGATCTACTCAACGAAGGATAGATTTCCTCCTCTCTGCTGAAGGCTCATTGTACTAGATGCATCCTGTGTATTTCAGCAACAAGCTTCTGCTTTGCAAATTTATAAGGCTGCTACCTGGTCTTTGGTTCATGCGTTTACCAAGTTTTATTGGGTCGACATTCTGGCTTCTGCTGATGCTGTTTTGTGCTGCAAGGTGCTTCAAGCTGCTGTTTAACCACCTCAATACAGTGCACTTACACCCGCTTCCTGCCCAGACCAATTTTCAGCTTTCAGCACTCTCACAGTTTGAATGACAATTACTCAGTCATGCAACACTGTACGCATATGAAACTTGCGTCCTTTTTTTTTCACACAAATAGAGCTTTCTTTTGGTGGCAAAAAAATTTTGTGGAAAAAATGCCTTTTTTCTTTGTTTCTGTCATAAAATTTTGCTAATTGGTATTTTTTCTTCATAAATTTTGGCCAGAGTTTATACTGCTACATATCTTTGGTAAAAATGGCCCAAATTAGTGTGTATTATTTGGTCTTTGTGAAAGTTATAGAGTCTACAAACTATGGTGCCAATCACTGAAAATTGATCACATCTGATTAGGCCTTCAGCACATCAGATGTATCCTTTCCTGAGACACTAACAAGTCAGGAAAGTACAAATACCCCCCAAATTACCCCTTTTTAGAAAGTAGACATTCCAAGGTATTAAGTAGGTAGCATGGTAATTTTTTTTAAGTTGTAATTTTTCCCACAATTCTTTGCAAAATGAAGATTGTTTTTTTTTACAAAATTGTCAAATTACTAGGTTATTTCTCACACACAGCATATCATATGCATACAACAAATTACACCCCAAAATACATTCTGCTACTCTTCCGGAGTATGGCGATACCACATGTGTGAGACTTTTACACAGCCTGGCCACATACAAAGGCCCAACATTGAAGTAGCACCTCCAGGCATTCTACGAGCATAAATTACACATCTCATTTCTCAACCACCTATTACACATGCACCATTCTCTTAAATCAGGTTAGGGAGTCGCCAAACAAGACCATTCAGATGAGATAGTAGATCCAAATCTTTGTAAAAGAAAATTAGGTGCTTTTATTCATACACTGCAGTGGAGAGACACAACACACACCAATCTCTAGCTCTACCGAGCCCAATGAAGATGGAAGTGTCTCTGACTTACAAATATCAAGTTTAACAATATAAACTTGGGAATATGCATAAGGTCTAGGCGTGTTATAGGTGTGATCGTATAGTTTAGTTCAATCAGCATTCATATCTTCTTAACAGCAAAGGAACTCTACATTATCAGACCCTTATAATTCTACTCAGTATAATGGGTTTAACGGTACTCTGTGGGATGTTTACATTTTGAGATTTTTTCTTATAACCCAATCCTGGTTCATACTGTTCCACAATTTTGTCTCTGACCTGCTTAGAGAGCTCCTTGGTCTTCATGTTGCTTGCTTAGTGGTGTTGCAGACTCGGGGGCTTTTCAGAACAGGTGTATTTTATTTATACTGACATGTGATTGATCATGTGACATTTGATTGCAGAGGCAGATTGGGGTCTGAAATTCTAGCTTTCCACTTTACCTTTCGATCATTTAAACTGTTACCTCTAACCATTTTTATATGTCTCATTTCAGGAGCATCGAGTGCTACCAAACTCCCTCCCTTGGATCACAGCACTCCCACAGTTGCAGGATCTGCACAGATTATGGCAGCCCTGGAAAATGAATACCTGGCAGGTGAGACTTTGCCATGGGAGACTTTAAGGTCCTGAGCTGTCCATGTCCTCTAATTTTGTATTTATGTATGACCTTGTAAAGCACAGAGCATTTATTACTTTATTGTCTGTTCTTACTCAGTAAATACTTTTAGCACACATTTTATGCAATTTCAGATGTTTCTTTGTAAAAACTTTGCTTTATTCAGCAGCTATTCTTGCTTTTTTAAGTGGTTTCACTTTGTGCATAGTTAAAGACCCCTGTCGAGTTTAATTTTTTTACATTTTTGCTGACTTTTTCCTTACTTTCTGCCCCAAAGGCACAGCAGGAAGGGGAAGAAAATTTCCTTTTAGACAGCTGTCACCAGAACAAGTGTGCAAGATTTCTTCCCATCCCCAGTTCTGGTGATGACCATACCATTTTGGATTTTCCATCACTGTGTCTTGTTTTCCATGTTTAGTAGGACAAATACAGTGTGGAAAATAATTATTTGATCCCCTGCAGATTTTGTACATTTGTCCACTTTTACAAAGAAATGAAGGGTCTATCATTTTTATTATAGGTGTATTTTAAATGAGAGTCAGAATATCAACCTAAAATTCAGAAAAAAACACATAACATTTTTTATAAATTGAGTTGCAGTTCAGTGAGTAAAATAAGTATTTGATCCCCAAGCAAAACATGACTTGGTACTTGGTGGAAAAATCCTTGTTGGCAAGCACAGATGTACGACGTTTCTTGTAGTTGGTTACCAGGTTTGCACATATCTCAGGAGGGATTTTGGTCCACTCTTCTTTACAGATCTTCTCTAAATCCTTATGGTTTCTTGGCTGTCTCTTGGCAACTTGCAGTTTCAGCTCCCTCCATGCATTTTCTATAGGATTAAAGTGATTGTAAAGCTTTGAATATTTAAAAAAAAGAAATAAACATGTCATACTTCCCTCCACTGTGCAGCTCGTTTTGCACAGAGTGGCCCGAACACCGACTTCTGGGGTCCCTCGGCGGCTCCTCCCCACATCAGATATCCCCCTAGGAGAAGCGCTCTCCCAGGGGGGTTACCTTGCGGGCACACTCCCGAGTCCATCATTCGGCCCCGAATGTATGACTCAGGCCCAACACCCGTGTCATTGGATTTGATTGACAGCAGCGGGAGCCAATGGCTGTGCTGCTATTAATCTATACAATCAAGAGCCGAGAACCTCAGGCAGAGGGACAGCTCGTCCCCGCCGGGTGAAGTTCCAGGGCTCAGGTAAGTAAAACAGAGGGGCTGGGTGGCCGGTCACTGGCAGGTGTTTTTTCACCTTAATGCATAGGATGCATTAAGTTGAAAAAACACAAGGATTTACAACCCCTTTAAGGTCTGGAGACTGGCTAGGCCACTCCATGGTCTTAATGTGCCTCTTCTTGAGCCACTCATTTGTTGCCTCTAAATCCTATAGAAAATGTATGCAGTGAGCGGAGTCCACGAGGTGGTATATAAGCTAACAGTTTATTTTTCTATTTTTTAACCAGCTGAAAACCATGTAGTTTTTCTTTAACCACTTGACCTCTGGAAGATTCCCAGCCCCCCCCCCCCCCTCATGACCAGGTTATTTTTTGTGATACAGCACTGTGTTACTTTAACTGAAAAATTGCACAGTCATGCACCGCTGTGCCCAAATATAATTTGTCATTTTTTTTTCCACATATAGAGCTTTCTTGGTAGTTTCTGCGCTATAAACAAAAAAAGGCTGACAATTTTGAAAAGAAACCCAATATTTTTTACTTTCTGCTATAAAAAAATGAAATCAAATTTCTTCATATATTTAGGTCAATATGTATTCTGCTACATATTTTTGGTAGAAAAAAATACCAATAAGCGTATATTGATTGGTTTGCACAAAAGTTATACTGTCTAGGAGGGGGGTCTGCGCTGGATGATTATCAGTGCAGCCCCCCGAGGATGCCCACTCATGACCACCGGGATGCCAATCAGTGCCCATTAGAGCTGCCAATCAGTGCCCATTACAGATGCCTATCAGTGCCCATCAGTAGTGCCTGCCGGTGCCTCTTTTTCAGTGCCGCCTATAAGTACCCATCAGTGCGACCTTTCAGTCCTGCCTATCAGTGCTGCATATCAGTGCCACATATTAGTGCACCTCATCAGTGCCACCTTATCCGTGCCCCTCAGTGCTGCCTCATTAGTGCCCATCAGTGAAGGAGAAAACATACTTATTTACAACATTTTATAAGAAAAACTATATTTTTTTCCAAATTTTCGGTCTTTTTTTATTTAGCAAATATAAATACCCCAGTGGTGATCAAATAACACCAAAATAAAGCTCTATTTGTGGGAACAAAATTCTAAAAATGTTGTTTGGGTACAGTGTTGCGTGACCGTGCAATTGTCAATTAAAATGCAACTGCGCTGAAAGCTAAAAATTGGCTTGGGAAGGAAGGGGGGAAGTTCCCTGTATTTAACCACTACAATACTGTGCACTTTCGCCCCCTTCCTTCCCAGACCAATTTTCAGCTTTCAGCGCTCTCGCACTTTCAGTGACAATTGCGCGGTCATGCAATGCTGTAACCAAATGAATTTTTTATCATTTTGTTCGCACAAATAGAGCTTTAGTTTGGTGGTATTTATTCGCGACTCCGTTTTTTATTTTTTGCGATATAAGCGAAAACATAGTGGAAATTTTGGAAAAAAAAAAACAATATTTTCTCCTTTCTTTTTTAAAAGAAATCCAATAAAATCAAATTTTGTCATAAATTTAAGCCAAAATGTATTCTGCTACAAAAATTCTGTGTATAATAGTGTATAATAATTGGTTTGCGTGATCACGGACATATGTACGCAAATGATCACGTACAGATGTGTGCAGGTGATCACGGACATATGTGTGCAGATAATCATTGGCACATGTTATTTTACTGGGACATATGTGAGGGACATGTGTTTTTATTATTTGGGGACATGTGTTTTTTTATTTGGGGACATGTGTTTTTATTATTTGGGGACATGTGTGTTTTGGGGACATGTGTGGGGACATGTGTGTTTACACTGTGGGGACACTAGACTGGTGATCAGTGAGTAAAAAGCTGTAAAAAAACAGCTAATACTCACTGATCACCAGCCGGCTGCAGCGATCCGCTCTCCTCTCCTCACCGACGACTTCCGTGTGAGGAAAGGAGAGCCGATTGCCTAGCAACCGGCTGTTTGCTTACATCACATGACGGCTGTGATTCAACACGGCCGTCATGTGATCAGGAGGGCCAATCAGCGAGCCCTCCTGCCGATCCGAGATGCGCCGTGTCCGGGTGACACGGCCGCATCGGGATCGCGCCACTGCGCGGTCATGCGCGCGCGCTCGCGATCCCTCTACTTCTGAAGGACCTTCCGGAATGTCCTATCAGAAGTAGACGGCTCCCACCCGGCCGTATATGTACAGTGGCCAGGTGGGAAGTGGTTAATCAAAAAAAAAAAAAACTATATATACACCCCAAACTTTTTATAAAATGTGAAAGATAATGTTACGCCGAGTAAATAGATGCCTAATATGTCAAGCTTTTTTAAAATTGCACAAGCTGTTTACGTACCATAGTTTGTCCCAATTCCACATTGGGACAAACTATGGTACGTAAACATTTCCATAGGCAAAGTTTTAAATGCCTTTACAGGTTAGCTATTTAGAGTTACAGAGTAGGTCTAGCACTAGAATTATTGCTCTTGCTCTAACGTTCGTGACGATACCTCACATGTGTGGAGTGAACACCATTTTACATATGCGGGCACAACTTATGTATGCGCTCGCTTCTGCGCGCAAGCACGGAGGGATGGGGGCGCTTTAATTTTTTTTTCATATTTATTTTATTTTTACACTCTTTATTTATTTATTTTATCACTTTTGTTTTTATTACAAGGAATGTAAACATCCTTTTAATAGAAATAAGAATGACAGGTCCTCTTTATGGAGAGATCTGGGGTCAAAAAGACCCCAAATTATTTTTTTCCCTTTAAAAGCAAAAGATCAGTAAAACTATTTTTTTTTTTATCTTTTGCTTTAACCACCTCAATACAGGGCACTTAAACCCCCTTCCTTCCCAGACCAATTTTCAGCTTTCAGTGCTCTCTCACTTTGAATGACAATTACTCAGTCATGCTACACTGTACCCAAATGAAATTTTTATAATTTTGTTCACACAAATAGAGCTTTCTTTTGGGGGTATTTATTCACCACTTCATTTTTTATTTTTTGTGATATAAGCGAAAAAAGAGCGAATATTTAGAAAAAAAAAAATCTACTTTCTCTTTTAACCACTTCAGCCCCGGACCAATTTGCAGCTAAAGGACCAGGCCCCTTTTTGCAATTCGGCACTGCGTCGCTTTAACTAACAATTGCGCGGTCATGCGACGTGGCTCCAAAACAAAATTGGCGTCCTTTTTTTCCCACAAATAGAGCTTTCTTTTGGTGGTATTTGATCGCCCCTGCGGTTTTTATTTTTTGCGCTATAAACAAAAATAGAGCGACAATTTTGAAAAAAATGCAATATTTTTTACTTTTTGCTATAATAAATATCCCCAAAAAATATATAAAAAAACTATTTTTTTCCTCAGTTTAGGCCGATACGTATTCTTCTGCATATTTTTGGTAAAAAAAAAACGCAATTAGCGATTATTGATTAGTTTGCGCAAAAGTTATAGCGTTTACAAAATAGGGGATAGTTTTATAGCATTTTTATTAATATTTTTTTTTTTATTAGTAATGGCGGCGATCAGCGATTTTTATTGTGACTGCGACATTTTGGCGGACACATCGGACATTTTTGACACATTTTTGGGACATTTGTCATTTATACAGCAATCAGTGCTATTTAAATAGCACTGATTCCTATGTAAATGACAGTTGTAGTTAGGGGGTTAACCACTAGGGGGCGGGGAGGAGTCAGTGTGACGTGTTGTGTTTTTTTTTACAGTAGGGGGGCGTGGCTGTACGTCTGACGTCATTGATCGGCGTTCCCGATGACAGGGAACCGCCGATCTCTGACAGTCAGTGTAGGAAGCGCGGGGAGAGGTTTGTTTACATAGACCTCTCCCCGTTCTTCAGCTCCGTAACCCGATCGCGGGATACCAGCGGCAATCGGGTCCGCTGGTCCCGCGGCCGTGGTCACGGAGCTCCCGACCGGGCGGCGCGCCCCCCGGGCAGGCAAATTAAAGGGGACGTACAGGTACGTGCTTTTGCCTGCCCGTGCCATTGTGTTGACGTATATCTACATGAGGCGGTCGGGAAGCGGTTAAAAGAAACCAAAACAAAATCAAATTTTGGCAAAAATTTAGGCCAAAATGTAATCTACTACATGTCATTGGTAAAAAAAAAATACTGATAAGTGTATGATCATTGGTTTGTGTGAAAGTTATAGAGCCTACAAGTCATGCTACGCATTATTGAAAATGTATCAATCCTAATGCACTGATGGCCTATCATTTCTTGAGGCCCTGAAATGTCAGGACAGTACAATAACCCCCCAAATGACCCCTTTTTGGAAAGAAGACAGTCTGAGGTATTTAGTAAGAGGCATAGTGAATTTTTTGAAGTTGCAATTTTTCCCCCACAATGCTTTGGAAAATTTAGAAATATATATATTTTTTTTTCTTCACTAAATTGTCATATTTACAAGTTACAGTGGTGTGAAAAAGTGTTTGCCCCCTTCCTCATTTCCTGTTCCTTTGCATGTTTGTCACACTTAAGTGTTTCGGAACATCAAACCAATTTAAACAATAGTCAAGGACAACACAAGTAAACACAAAATGCAATTTGTAAATGAAGGTGTTTATTATTAAAGGTGAAAAAAAATCCAAACCATCATGGCCCTGTGTGAAAAAGTGATTGCCCCCCTTGTTAAAACATACTATAACTGTGGTTGTCCACACCTGAGTTCAATTTCTCTAGCCACACCCAGGCCTGATTATTGCCACACCTGTTCACAATCAAGGCATCACTTAAATAGGAGCTGCTTGACACAGTAAGGTCCACCAGAAGATCCTTAAAAGCTACACATCATGCCGAGACCCAAAGAAATTCAGGAACAATTGAGAAAGAAAGTAATTGAGATCTATCAGTCTGGAAAGGGTTATAAAGCCATTTCCAAAGCTTTGGGAATCCAGCGAACCACAGTGAGAGCCATTATCCACAAATGGCGAAGACATGGAACAGTGGTGAACCTTCCCAGGAGTGGCCGGCCGCCCAAAATTACCCCAAGAGCGCAGCGACGACTCATCCAAGAGGTCACAAAAGACCCCACAACAACGTCCAAGGAACTGCAGGCCTCACTTGCCTCAGTTAAGGTCAGCGTTCATGCCTCCACCATCAGGAAAAGACTGGGCAAAAATGGCCTGCATGGCAGAGTTCCAAGGAGAAAACCACTGCTGAGCAAAAAGAACATCAAAGCTCGTCTCAATTTCTCCACAACACATCTTGATGATCCCCAAGACTTTTGGGACAACATTCTGTGGACCGATGAGACAAAAGTGGAACTCTTTGGAAGGTGTGTGTCCAAGTATATCTGGCGTAGAAGGAACACTGCA
>CM053029.1:159753918-159806418 GCA_028564925.1 Lithobates sylvaticus | reverse complement strand
CTTTCCCCTACATGGCCATTAAAATCAATTTATTGTATCAAGTGGTAAAACGCGGAGAGGACGCGATAGCATAGCTACTGGTTCCCAAACCCTTGTCATGTAATGGGAGGACATCCCGGTATCGAAAAAAACAGGGAGAGAATCACTCAGAGATTTTTCTGGCCCAGATTGCATGCAGATGTCAAGGGGTACTGCGAATTGTGCCCCGAATGCCAAATGTCGGCACCGTCGACTCGCGGCCCTCTTGTCCCCCTACCAATAATCGAGGTTCCCTTTGAGAGGATTGGCATGGACCTGGTGGGGCGGGTTGTGAAATCTTAACCGATCAGGGTACCCCATTTATGTCCAGGGTTATAAAGGAACTGTGTAGAATATACAAAATCTCCCATCTCCCTACCTCTGTCTACCACCCCCAAACCGATGGTCTGGTCGAAAGGTTTAATAAAACTTTGAAAAGTGTGCTGAAAAAGGTGGGTCGACAAAGATGGGAGAAACTGGGATTTTTTGCTACCATAGCTCATGTTTTCCATACGAGAGGTTTCACAGGCATCCACAGGCTATTCCCCCTTTGAGCTTTTGTATGGTAGACATCCCAGGGGGCTGCTAGATATCGCCAAAGAAACGTGGGAAGGAGAGACCACCCCATATAGAAGCATCATAGAGCATGTCTCCTTGATGCAGGATCGAATTGCAGCTGTCCTGCCCCTGGTGCGAGAACATATGGAGCAAGCCCAGGAGGCCCAGAGGAGGGTCTACAAATATGTTGGAGTTGGACGTGATAGAAGAGTCCCACAGTGAGTGGTCGAGCCCCATAGTGCTAGTCCCAAAACCTGATGGCACTATCAGGTTTTGTACCGACTTTAGGAGACTCAACAGTGTGTCCAAGTTCGATGCATACCCAAAGCCCGGGTCGACGAACTTGTGGATAGGTTAGGACAGGCTCGCTACATAACGACCCTAGACCTAATGAAAGGCTATTGGCAAATACCGCTAACTGAATCGGCCAAAGAGAAGACTGCCTTTTCCACTCCTGAGGGCTCGTTTCAGTATAAGTGGATGCCTTTTGGTCTGCAAGGAGCCCCTGCATCATTCCAGCGAATGATGGACAAAGCCTTGAGATCACATCGCCCGTATGCAGCTGCGTATTTGGATGATGTGGTTATCCACAGCCCAGATTGGGAATTGCACCTGCTCCGTGTACAAGCGGTGATAGATTCCCTTAGGGAAGCAGGTCTCACGACTAACCCCCAAAAATGTGCCATAGGCCTGGAGGAGGCCAAATACCTTGGGTACATTATTGGCCGGGGAGTGGTCAAGCCGCAGACCAATAAGGTTGAGTCAATCCAAAAATGGCCCCAATGATCAATAAAAAAACAAGTGAGGGCCTTCCTGGGCATTACGGGGTATTACAGATGGTTCCTACCCAACTTTGCCACCATGGCCGCCCCTCTGACCGACCTAACGAAGGGTAGAGGGTCGGTCATGGTCAAGTAGAATCCCAAAGCTGAGGAGGCATTTCAGAATTTAAAGCAGGCCCTTTGTGGGTTACCAGTACTAGTGGCCCCGGACTTCAGCAAGGAGTTTGTCGTACAGACGGATGCCTCTGAGGTGAGCCTAGGGGCTGTAATGTCACAGAACAGGGATGGTGAGGAGCACCCAGTTGTATACCTGAGGTGGAAGCTGAACAAGCACCTGTCAGACGCAGCGAAGCCTCACACAGCGGGAGCCTCCCATTGCGAGGAGCGGCCCAAGAAGAGACGCCGACGCCATGGAAGAAGATGCCGGACGAGAAGACCAGAGCAAGAAGAAGCGGATCGGAGGAAGAAGAAGAAGATGAAAGAAGATGCCGGAAGGAGAAGATGAAGAAACCGAAGGATGAAGAAAGGAAGAAGGAAGACCAGAAGAAAGATGATGAAAGAAGATTTTAATAAAGGAATTGTCAAAGACCGTCTCCTGTCATTTTTACCATTTTTGTCACTTTTTTGGTGAAATGGTAGGGGTACTTTTGTACCCCCTTACCATTTCACACAAGGGGGGCGGGATCTGGGGTCCCCTTGTTAAAGGGGTCTTCCAGATACCGATAAGCCCCCCGCCCACAGACCCCCACAACCAATGGCCAGGGTTGTGGGGAAGAGGCCCTTGTCCTCATCAACATGGGGACAAGGTGCTTTGAGGGGGTCGCAGACCCCCAAAGCACCCTCCCAATGTTGAGGGCATGTGGCCTGGTACGGTTCAGGAGGGAGGGGGGGGCGCTCTCGTCCCCCCTCTTTTCCTGCGGCCTGCCAGGTTGCATGCTCGGATAAGGGTCTGGTATGGATTTTGCCATTTTTTTTTTGTCCGGGGTTCCCCTTAAAATCCATCCCAGACCTGAAGGGTCTGGTATGGATATTTAGGGGGGACCCCACGTCTTTTTTTTTTTATTTGAAGCGGGGTTCCCCTTAATATCCATAGCAGACCTGAAGGGCCTGGTAATTGAATTTGGGGGGACCCCCACGCTTTTTTTTTTTTTTTTATCAATGACTTTCAATGAATGACTGTTCTCTGTGTTACGGGAGCCGGCAATTCATTAGCCGCAAGTGATTTTAAATAGCTTTTTTTCCTGCAAAAATGACACTTTGTGCAGGGACAGTTCTAAGCACGGGAAACATGCACCCCTTCACAGACATACTATAGAGTTGTAACGTTAATACGTTTTTGGATAATTAGTTATTATTCGTAGTGTCGATGTTCGTAACGATAAATAACAAATTATCCAAAAACGTATTAACGTTACAACTCTATTAGTATGCCTGTGAAGGGGCACATGTTTCCCGTGCTTAGAACTGTCCCTGAACAAAGTGTCATTTTTGCAGGAAAAAAAGCTATTTAAAAACACTCGCGGCTAATGAATTGTCGGCTCCCTTAACACAGAGAACAGCCATTCATTGAAAGTCATTGATAAAAAAAAAAAAAAAGCGTGGGGGTCCCCCCAAATTCAATAACCAGGTCCTTCAGGTCTGCTATGGATATTAAGGGGAACCCCCCGCTTCAAATAAAAAATTACGTGGGGTCCCCCTCTAAATATCCATACCAGACCCTTCAGGTCGGAATCTGGAAGCCCCCTTTAACAAGGGGACCCCCATTTCCCGGCCCCCTCTGTGTGAAATGGTAAGGGACCATTTCACCAAAAAAGTGACAAAAATTTTAAAAATGACAGGAGACGGTCTTTGACAATTCCTTTATTAAAATCTTCTTACTTCTGGTCTTTCTTTCTTCATCCTTCGGTTTCTTCATCATCTTCTTCCATCTTCTTCTTCCTCCGATCCGCTTCTTCTTGCTCTGGTCTTCTCGTCCGGCATCTTCTTCCATGGCGTCGGCGTCTCTTCTTGGGCCGCTCCTCGCAATGGGAGGCTTCCGCTGTGTGAGGCTTCGCTGCGTCTGACAGGTCTTTTATAACCCCATGACGTCCCCGTGCGCCAGAGGGGGCGGGGTCACCAGGTGGCCCCGCCCTCCGTTATAAAAGACCTGTCAGACGCAGCAAAGCCTCACACAGCGGGAGCCTCCCATTGCGAAGAAGATGCCGGATGAGAAGACCAGAGCAAGAAGAAGCGGATCGGAGGAAGAAGATGGAAGAAGAAGATGGAAGAAGATGCCGGAAGGAGAAGATGAAGAAACCGAAGGATGAAGAAGTGGTGTCCCGCGATCGGGTCACAGAGCTGAAGAACGGGGAGAGGTCTGTGTAAACAAACCTCTCCCCGCGCTTCCTACTCTGCCTGTCATTGATCGGCTGTTCCCGGTCATCGGGAAAGCCGATCAATGATGTCAGACATCAGCCCCGCCCCTAATGTAAAAAAACACACACACACACGTCACAGCCCATAACCCCTCCCCTCCCCCTAGTGGTTAACTCTTTCACTGCCAGTGTCATTTTTATACAGGAATCAATGCATTTAAATAGCATTGATTGCTGTATAAATGACAATGGTCTCAAAAATGTGTCAAAAATGTCCGATGTGCCGGCATAATGTCGCAGTCACAATAAAAATCGCTGATCGCCACCATTACTAGTAAAAAAAAAAAAATATTAATAAAAATGCTATAAAAACTATCCCCTATTTTGTAAACGCTATAAGTTTTGCGCAAACCAATCAATCGCTAATTGCGTTTTTTTTTTTTTACCAAAAAAATGTAGAAGAATACATATCGGCCTAAACTGAGGAAAAAAAATGTTTTTTTATATATTTTTTGGGGATATTTATTATAGCAAAAAATATTGCATTTTTTTTCAAAATTGTCGCTCTATTTTTGTTTATAGTGCAAAAAATAAAAACCGCAGGGGCGATCAAATACCATCAAAAGAAAGCTCTATTTGTGGGAAAAAAAGGACGCCAATTTTGTTTGGGAGCCACGTCGCACGACCGCGCAATTGTCAGTTTAACCACTTCCCGACCGCCCCATGTAGATATACGTCAGCAGAATGGCACGTACAGGCAGAATCACGTACCTGTACGTGCCATTCTTCAGGCGCGTGGGGGGTCCGATCGGACCCCCCCGGCCGGCGGGGACGGTCGGGATCGCTTCAGGAGCGATCCGGGATGAGGGGACGGCCAGTGGTTTCTGGCCACCCCCTCGCGATCGCTCCTGGCGAATCAGATGCTTCCTCTGTCTGTGTCAATCAAAACACAGGCAGAGGAAGTGATGTCACACTCGGTGCGCCGGTCTATGTGACCGGAACGCCGAGGAGACAACATGTAAAGGTTAGTGCACCAACAGTACACTGACACCAGTACACATAGGCACATATTCCACCCCCCTGTCACCCCCCAGATCACCCCCTCCCCCCCCCCAGTCACAGTGTCACTAATTGCAGTGATCATTTATTTACTGATCACTGCATTTAGTGTCAGTGTGACTGTAATAACTGTCAGTGCAGTTAGTTTTAGGTCCAAGGTAGCCCCCCACCCCCCCCCCCCTAATAAAGGTTTAACCCCTTGATTGCCCCCCAGGTAACCCTTTCACCCCCTTTTGCCAGTGTCACTAAGCGATCGTTTTTCTGATCGCTGTATTCGTGTCACTGGTGTCGCTAGGTAACCATTTTTTTTTTTTTAGGTAACCGCCATGTTTATATAGGTTCATAAATAGGTTTATAGGTCAGGTACCCTCATATTACAACCTAAATAAAGGTTTTAACCTCCTGATTGCCCCTAGAGTTAACCCTTTCACCAGTGATCACAGTATAACTGTCACTGGTGACGCTGGTTAGCCAGTTAGTTATTTCGTTATTTAGGTTCCCCGTCAGGTTTTTATATAGTGTCAGGTACCCCCATATATTACCTAATAAAGGTTTTAACCCCCTGATTGCCCCTAGTTAACCCTTTCACCCCCTTTTGCCAGTGTCACTAAGCGATCGTTTTTCTGATCGCTGCATTAGTGTCGCTAGGTAACCAGTTTTTTTTTAGGTTAACCGACATGTTTATATAGGTTCATAAATAGGTTTATAGGTCAGGTACCCCCATATTACAACCTAAATAAAGGTTTTAACCCCCTGATTGCCCCTAGTTAACCCTTTCACCCCCTTTTGCCAGTGTCACTAAGCGATCGTTTTTCTAATCGCTGCATTAGTGTCACTGGTGCCGCTAGGTAGCCAGTTTTTTTTTTAGGTAACCGCCAGGTTTATATAGGATCATAAATAGGTTTATAGGTCAGGTACCCCCATATTACAACCTAAATAAAGGTTTTAACCCCCTGATTGCCCCTAGTTAACCCTTTCACCCCCTTTTGCCAGTGTCACTAAGCGATCGTTTTTCTAATCGCTGCATTAGTGTCACTGGTGCCGCTAGGTAGCCAGTTTTTTTTTTAGGTAACCGCCAGGTTTATATAGGTTCATAAATAGGTTTATAGGCCAGGTACCCCCATATTACAACCTAAATAAAGGTTTTAACCCCCTGATTGCCCCTAGAGTTAACTCTTTCACCAGTGATCACAGTATAACTGTCACTGGTGACGCTGGTTAGCCAGTTAGTTATTTAGGTTCCCCGTCAGGTTTTTATATAGCGTCAGGTACCCCCATATAATACCTAAATAAAGGTTTTAACCCCCTGATTGCCCCTAGTTAACCCTTTCACCAGTGATCACCGTATAACTGTTACGGGTGACGCTGGTTAGTTAGTTTGTTTTTTATACTGTCAGGGCACCCGCCATTTATTACCCAATAACGGTTTAACCCCCTGATCGCCCGGCGGGTGATATCAATTAGGTTTTAGGGTCAAATAAGGTCTGCGTCGCCCCAGGTTAGTGCCAGCACCGCAAACACCCACGCACAAAGCATACACCTCCCTTAGTGGTACAGTATCTGAACATATCAATATCTGATTTGATCAGATCTATACTAGCGTCCCAGCAGTTTAGGGTTCCAAAAAAACGCATTGTTAGCGGCATCAGCCCAGATACCTGCTAGCACCTGCGTTTTCCCCCTCCGCCCAGCCCAGCCCAGCCCACCCAAGTGCAGTATCGATCGATCACTGTCACTTACAAAACACTAAGCACACATAACTGCAGCGTTCGCAGAGTCAGGCCCGATCCCTGCGATCGCTAACAGTTTTTTTTGTGGTAGCGTTTTGATTCAGTCGCTAACAGTCAGGAGCTTTTTTACCTGTAAATCTCAAAAAAATAAAAAAATAGTTGTCGTTTTATTGTTCTCTCTCTCTATTGTTGCTCTTTTTTTTACTCCATTCTATTCTGCAATGTTTTATTATGTTTTATCATGCTTGCTTTTCAGGTATGTAATTTTGTTTACTGTGTTTTAGTGTTAACCATTTTTTTTGTTTTCAGGTGCGCCATTCAGTTGCAGCGCGGATTTATTTATCTTGACAGCAACAGTGTTTGCTCCCACGATACATAAAGACGCGACTCCAACACTGTAGGAGGTGATTTTGCCACCACAGTTAAAAAAAAGAGCATATATGCCGAAGCATGGGGGCAGCAGGGGGGGGGGGAGCGATTGGCTCCTAATGCTGCGTACATACGGTCGAAATTCCGACGGAGCCTTGCCCCGTGGAAAAGTGCAACCGTGTGTACATGGCATAACTTTTGTGGGAGGATGCCCCCATGCTTCGGCATATATAAATGGTGCATGTATGCCCATCATTAGAAGTGGTGGATGAAGGGTGGTATTCTAATGGTGGGCATACCCACCAATCAATCTCTTTTTTTCGTTCAGCCAAGAGGCTGCATGAAAAATAAAGATTACAATATATGTCCAGTATGTTGCTGGACTTTGAATGGTTATACCAGAATGATGCCTGCAGGTTATCATCTTGGTATCATTCTTTTCAGCCAGTGATCGGCTTTCATGTAAAAGCAATTCTAGCGGGTAATTAGCCTCTAGACTGCTTTTACAAGCAGTGGGAGGGAATGTCCCCCCTCCCGGATATAAACCGCGCCATTGGGAAATTGGGAAAGCGTTTTATCACACCGATCTTGGTGTGGTCAGATGCTTTGAGGGCAGAGGAAAGATCTAGGGTCTAACAGACCCCAATTTTTTCAAAAAAAGAGTACCTGTCACTGCCTATTGCTATCATAGGGGATATTTACATTCCGTGAGATAACAATAAAAATGATAACAAAAGAAAAAAATGGAGGGAACAGTTTTAAAATAAAATAAAAAAGCTAAATAAATAAAAAAAATTAAAAAAAAAAAAAAAAAAAGCACCCCTGCCCCCCCTTCTCTTGCGCAAAGGCGAACACAAGCGTTGGTCTGGCGTCATATGTAAACAGCAATTGCACCATGCATGTGAGGTATCACCGCGAAGGTCAGATCGAGGGCAGTAATTTTAGCAGTAGACCTCCTCCGTGAATCTAATGTGGTATCATGTAAAGGCTTTTAAAGGCTTTTAAAAATGTATGTAGTTTGTCGCCACTGCGTGTTTGTGCGCAATTTCAAAGCATGTCCTGTTTGGTATCCATGTACTCGGCCTAAGATCATATTTTTTATTTCATCAAAAATTTGAGCAATGTAGTGTGTTTTAGTGCATTAAAATAAAAAAAAAAGTGTATTTTTTCCACAAAAAATGCGTTTGAAAAATCGCTGCGCAAATACTGTGTGGAAAAAAAAAATGCAACACCCACCATTTTAATCTGTAGGGCCTTTGCTTTAACAATATATATAGTGTTTGGGGGTTCAACGTAATTTTCTTGCAAAAAAAAAATATGTTTTCATGTAAACAAAAAGTGTCAGAAAAGGCTTTGTCTACAAGTGGTTAGAAGAGTGGGTGACGTGTGACATAGGCTTCTAAATGTTGTGCATAAAATGCCAGGACAGTTCAAACCCCCCCCCCCCCCCAAATGACCCCATTTTGGAAAGTAGACACCCCAAGCTATTTGCTGAGAGCAATGTTGAGCCCATTAAATTTTTTTTTTTTTTTGTCCCAAGAGATTGAATAATGAAAAAAAAAAATATATATATTTTTTTTACAAAAAGTTGTCACTAAATGATATATTGCTCAAACATGCCATGGGCATATGTGGAAATACACCCCAAAATACATTCTGTTGCTTCTCCTGAGTACGGGGATACCACATGTGTGGGACTTTTTGGGAGCCTAGCCGCGTACGGAACCCCAAAAACCAAGCACCGCCTTCAGGCTTTCTAAGGGTGTAATTTTTTTATTTCACTTCTCACTGCCAATCACAGTTTCGGAGGCCATGGAATGCCCAGATGGCATAAAACCCCCCAAAATGACCCCATTTTGGAAAGTAGACACCCCAAGCTATTTGCTGAGAGGTATTGTGAGTATTTTGCAGATCTCGCTTTTTGTCACAAAGTTTTGAAAATTGAAAAAAAAAAAAAAATATTTTTTTTTCTTTACTTTCTTCATTTTCAAAAACAAATGAGAGCTGTAAAATACTCACCATGCCTCTCAGCAAATAGCTTGGGGTGTCTACTTTCCAAAATGGGGTCATTTGGGGGGGTTTTGTGCTATTTTGGCATTTTATGGCCTTCGAAACTGTGATAGGTAGTGAGGAGTGAAATCAAAAATTTGCACCCTTAGAAATCCTGAAGACGGTGCTTGGGTTTCGGGGCCCCGTACGCGGCTAGGCTCCCAAAAAGTCCCACATATGTGGTATCCCCATACTCAGGAGAAGCAGCAAAATGTATTTTGGGGTGCAATTCCACATATAACTATGGCATGTGTGAGCAATATATCATTTAGTGACAACTTTTTTTAATTTTTTTTTAATTTTTTATCTTTATTCAATCACTTGGGACTAAAAAAAAAAATATTCAATGGGCTCAACATGCCTCTCAGCAAATAGCTTGGGGTGTCTACTTTCCAAAATGGGGTCATTTGGGGGGGTTTTGTACTTCCCTGCCATTTTAGCACCTCAAGAAATGAGATAGGCAGTCATAAATTAAAAGCGGTGTAAATTCCAGAAAATGTACTCTAGTTTGTAGACGCTATAACTTTTGCGCAAACCAATAAATATACGCTTATTGGCATTTTTTTTTTTACTAAAGACATGTGGCTAAATACATTTTGGCCCAAATGTTTGATTAAAATTGAGTTTATTGGATTTTTTCTTATAACAAAAAGTAGAAAATATCTTTTTTTTTTTCAAAATTTGCAGTCTTTTTCCGTTTATAGCGCAAAAAAATAAAAATCACAGAGGCAATCAAATACCATCAAAATAAAGCTCTATTTGTGGGAAGAAAAGGACGCCAATTTCGTTTGGGTACAACATTGCATGACCGCGCAATTACCAGTTAAAGCAGTGCAGTGCGAAATTGAAAAAAAGACCTCTGGTCCTTTGGCTGCCAAATGGTCCGGGGCTGAAGTGGTTAAAGTGACAGTGCCGAATCGCAAAAAAAGGGGCCTGGTCCTTTGGTGGTTCCCATGTCTAATATATATATATATATATATATATATATATATATATATATATATATATATATATATATATATATATATATATATATATATATTTTTTTTTTTATTATATGCCAGGTTTATTTGCAGGAGGTTTGCAAAGTAAAAAAACAAACAGTAAATTAAATCCTTAAAAAAAAAAAATATTATATATATATATATATATATATATATATATATATATATATATATATATATATATATATATATATATATATATATATATATATATATATATATATATATATATATATATATATATATATATATATATATATATATATATAATCTCACTCACACACACTTGTGCTCATAAGTTTACATACCCTGGCAGGAATTATGATTTCTTGGCCATTTTTCAGAGAATATGAATGATAACAAAAAAACTTTTTTCACTCATGGTTAGTGTTTGGCTAAAGCCATTTATTCTCAGTCAACTGTGTTTACGCTTTTTTCTCTTTTTTAAATCATAATGACAACTAGCCAAATTACCCTGATCAAAAGTTTACATACACTTTTGCTTTTGGCCTGATAACATGCACACAAGTTGACACTAGGGATGAGCTTCGAGTTCGAGTCGAACCCATGTTCGACTCGAACATCGGCTGTTCGACCGTTCGTCGAACTGCGAACGTTATGGGCTGTTTGCACCAAATTCGAGTGGCGCGTCACGGCCCATAATTCACTGCGGCATTGCAGTGCATTGCTGGCTTATGATTGGCCAAGCATGCACTATGACCCGCATGCTTGGCCAATCACAGCACCATCTGTACCGCAAGCCAGGGCGGCTTTGGCCAATTATGGCTCAGGGGGTTTAGTACAGTTTAGAGAGAGAGATTTCATTTGAGTCAGAGCAGGCAGGAGGCGAGTCAGTTAGCTGCGGTCAGTGTATTGTGTGTGTGTGTATATATATCTCTCTATCCTAGTGTGTGTGTGTGTGTGTGTGTGTGTGTGTGTGTATATGTATATATATATATATATATATATATATATATATATATATATATATATATATATATATTTTACACACTGTATTCAGTTTAGCTAGATTCGTTCTTGTGTACTGTGTCCTTTGCACAGTGTGCACTTAAAGCTACCCCAATTGCTGGTGTTCTTTTGATCCTATACCACAGGCAGGCAGCTGCAGTAATTACAGTTGGTGTACTTTGTACTCTGCACAATGTGCACTTAAAAGCTACCTCAATTGCTGGTGTTCTTCTGATCCTATACCACAGGCAGGCAGCTGCAGTAATTACAGTTGGTGTACTTTGTACTCTGCACAATGTGCACTTAAAAGCTACCTCAATTGCTGGTGTTCTTCTGATCCTATACCACAGGCAGGCAGCTGCAGTAATTACAGTTGGTGTACTTTGTACTCTGCACAATGTGCACTTAAAAGCTACCTCAATTGCTGGTGTTCTTCTGATCCTATACCACAGGCAGGCAGCTGCAGTATTTACAGTTGGTGTACTGTGTCCCCTGCACAGTGAGCACATAAAGCTACCTGAAGACAATTGCTGGTGTTCTCATACTAATAATACTACAGGCAGGCAGTTGATTCTGCTAGCTGCAGTATAATCAGTATATATATATACATCCCAGCTTTGTGCAGCTACATCTCACTGCAGGCCATTAGTATGTCTGCAAGGCCAACAAGGAGAGGCAGACAGTCACAAGCCAATAAAAGAGGGCAAGCAGGCTCTGTGTCTAGAGGCAACAGTGCTGGTCGTGCATCCTCATCATCACATGGCTCGTGTTGAGCCGCAAAATGCCGAAGACTTGGTAGAGTGGATGACCAAGCCATCCTCATCCTCCCCCACCCAGGCTCAGGGTACTTTATATGGCAAAGCAGCTGCCAACGCGGCCTCTTCCCAATGGCATAAGTCACTCCTTCCCTAGCCCCACCATGTCCTCCTGAGGAGTCCCCCGAACTGTTTGACCACAGTGTTGGGTACATGCTCCAGGAGGATGCCCAGCGTTTTGAAGGCTCTGATGATGGTAACCAGCTAGAGGAAGGCAGTAACGTGAGCCCAGAGAGGGGGTGCCCAAGAAGGACCGCAATCTGGCAGTCATGTTCCTCCAGCTGCAGCATACTGCCAGGTTTGCTCCAGTGTTGAGGAGGGAGGGGATGATGAGGTCACCAACTCCACGTGGGTGCCTAATAGGAGAGAAGAGGAGGAGGAGGAGGCACATCTCCAACAAGGCAGGATGCCCTCCAGGGGCCAGCTTAAGGGCAGCACACCGACTGCATCACATCGCAGAGCTCCGCATGTGCAGGGCGCTGCTGTCTCTGCGCATTATTCCAAAAGTTCTTTGGTGTGGGCCTTTTTTGAGACGAGTACATCAGATCGCACCGCTGCTATTTGCAACATATCTCTCAAGCGTATCTCGCGTGGCCAAAACATTAGCCGCTTGGGCACCACATGCTTGACCAGACATGTCGACCTGCCATGCAGTTCGTTGGCAAGCGCACCTAAAAGACCCACACCAAAGAACAAAGCGGACCTCTCCTTGCTCCTCATCAGCTGGGATCTCCAACCCAACTATACCTTCAGTCCTCTCTGAAACCTGCACTGAGATGAATGAAGGTGTAGAATTAGGTGTGTCAAAGTACTTGCGGGCAATCTGCTATCGGTACGCTGACGTCAGATTTTACCAGGCAAATTTCCCTGCCCCAGCTACTGCACAGCTGAAAGAAGTTCGCTCCCAGCCATCCACATGCCCAGCGGTTGAATGCTAGCTTGGCTAAATTGCTAGCACTCAAACTGCTGCCTTTTCAGTTGGTAGACTTTTCCCCCTTCCGTGAGTTTGTGGAATGTGCGGTTCCTCAGTGGCAGGTTCCCAAACGGCTCTACCGGCATGTGGAAGGCAATGTCTTGGCATCGCTGGACAGGGCGGTCAGTGGTAATGTGCAGATTACCACTGACTCATGGTCCAGCAGGCATGGACAGGGGCGTTGCCTATCTTTCACAGCGCATTGGGTGACTCTGCTGGCAGCTAAGAAGGATGCAGGACAAGGTGCAGTAGTGTTGGAGGTTGTTCCGCCACCACGCCTCCAAAATGCTACTACTGGTGATTCTGACACACCTCTCTCCTCCACCCCTTCCTCTTCTTCCTCCATGGCCTCTTCATGTGCTTTGTCCTTGGAACCAGTGGTGCTCCGTAGGTGTTCAAGGGGCTACGCAAGTACGCAGGCAAAAAGATGCCATGCGGTGCTTGCGCTGGTGTGCTTGGAGGAACAGGAGCCACACTGGGGCAGAGATTCTGTCAGCTCTGCAGGGGCAGGCTCAGAGGTGGTTGACGCCATGCCAGCTTAAGCCAGAAATGGTGGTTTGCGACAATGGCACCAACCTCCTCTCCGCCCTCCGACAGGGACAACTGACTCATGTGCCCTGTTTGGCTCATGTCCTTAACTTGGTGGTACAGCGGTTCTTGGGCAGGTACCCGTCTGTGTGCATTTCCGCCGGTCATATAATGCCAGTGCTCAGCTGGCTGACCTCCAAAAGGAATTTAACCTGCCCAAGAACCACCTAATCTGTGACATGCCCACCAGGTGGAACTCAACGTTGGCCATGCTGCAGCGGCTACACACGCAGCAGAGGGCCATTAATGAGTACCTGTGCGACTATGGCACCAGGACAGGGTCAGGGGAGCTTGTTTTTTTTCCCAACGCCAGTGATGCATGCACTGTCCTGTCACCATTTGAGGAGGCCACGAGGATGGTGAGCAGTGACAGTGCATGCATCAGTGACACTGTCCCTCTTGTCTACCTGTTGGAGCACACGCTGCGTGGAATAATGGACAGGGCACTTGAGGCAGGAAGAGGAGGACTTCCTTACCTCTCAAGGCCCCCTTTATCCAGACAGTGTTCCTGCTGGCCCGCCGATCACACAGGAAGAGGAGGAGGAGGAGGAGAAGGAGGATTGTGTCAGCATGGAGGTGGAGCCTGGCACTCAGCATCAGCAGCAGTCTTTAAGGGATCATTTACAGTCCCAAAAAACACATGGACTTGTACGTGGCTGGGAGGAGGTGGCTGCAGGTCAGATCATCCTTAGTGACCCAGAGGACTCCGGACCGAAATGCCTCAGCTAACCTGCATGGCCTCCCTGATCCTGCAAAGCCTGCGGTAGGATCCTCGTATTCGTCGGATCAAGGAGTAGGATCATTTCTGGCTGGCAACCATCCTTTTTCTACCAATGTTCAACAATGGCATGCAATTACAATTCTTGATATAATAGTTCACAGCAGGGCGTTCCAGCGCCCACCAAGAGTAACTGAGGGCTTACAGTGTTACAGTCTTACAGTGGCAACAACACCTTAGGCCCAAATTTCTGCAGAGCATATAAGGCAGGCCCTTACTTTCAAACACCCAACTTACAAACGACTCCTACTTGCAAACGGAAGGAGACAACAGGAAGTGAGATGAAATCTACCTCTAGGAAGGGAAATTCTCTCCTGTAAGAGTTGATATGGGAAAAACTTGTCTCCTCTCCACTGATGCTTTATCACCAATCCTTGTTTCACTAAAAAAAACTAATTTTCTAAAAACATTTGTCATTGGGACAGAAAGTGAGGTAAAATCTTCTGAAGAGGTGCACAGACAGCAAAAAAAATGTTACAGGGGTGATAACCCTTCCCTATGTTTTCAAAAAAGCTTAAAAATAGATTTTTTGGCTGGAGCTACACTTTAAAAATGTACCAGTTAAAAAATTACAAACAGATTCTACTTAACAAACCTACAGTCCCTGTCTTGTTTGCACCGACTGTATACTGCTGTTCAGAGTATATAGGGCCTGGGGGCCCCACGCCTTTCCTTTTTTTAATATGGGTGCAGGGTTCCCCTTAATATCCATACAAGACCCAAAGGGCCCGGTAATGGACTACGGGGGGGGGGGGGGGGGGGGGGGTACCCTTGCCATTTGTCTCAGTGATTTTCATCCATATTGCCGGGACCAGACATTACATTAAAGCCGCAAGCAGTTTTAAATTACTTTTATTCCTTTAAAAATGTCATTTAGTGCAGGGACTGTCCTAAGCACATGAAACACCCGCCACTTTACAGGCATACTATAGACACACCCCCCCAGGTACAAAATTTAAAGGAATATTTCACTTTTTTTTTTCCCACTTTAAGCATCATTGAAATCAGTGCTACCGAAAAAACGTCAGTTTTTGAAACTTTTTTTTGCATTGATACATGTCCCATGGGGCAGGACCCGGGTCCCCAAACCCTTTTTAGGACAATAACTTGCATATTAGCCTTTAAAAATAGCACTTTTGATTTTGAACGTTCGAGTCCCACTTTAACGGGGTTCTAACGCTCGTGCGAACTTTCGGTCCGTTCGCAGGTTCTGGTGCGAACCGAACCGGGGGTGTTCGGCTCATCCCTAGTTGACACAAAGAGGTTTTAATTGCTCTTAAAGATAATCATCCTCGTATGTATATATGTGTATATATATATATATATATATATATATATAGTCAAATGAGTTTCTGGACTCCTGACAGACCCTTGCATCTTTCATCCAGTGCTGCACTGACATTTCTGGATTCTGAGTCATGGGGAAAGCAAAAGAATTGTCAAAGGATCTGTGGGGAAAAGGTAGTTAAACTGTATAAAACAGGAAAGGGATATAAAAAGATATCCAAGGAATTGAGAATGCCAATCAGCAGTGTTCAAACTCTAATCAAGAAGTTAAAAATTAGGGGTTCTGTTGAAACCAAACCACGGTCAGGAAGACCAACTAAAATTTCAGCCACAACTGCTAGGAAAATTGTTCAGGATGCAAAGAAAAACCCAAATAACTTCAGCTGAAACATAGGATTCTCTGAAAACATGTGGTGTGGCTGTTTCAAGATGCACAATAAGGAGGCACTTGAAGAAAGATGGGCTGCATGGTCGAGTTGCCAGAAGAAAGCCATTACTACGCAAATGCCACAAAGAATCCCGCTTACAATATGCCAAACATCACAGAGACAAGCCTCAAACCTTCTGGCACAAAGTAATTTGGAGTGATGAGACCAAAATTTAGATTTTTGGCCACAACCATAAACGCTACATTTGGAGAGGAGTCAACAAGGCCTATGAGGAAAGGTACACCATTCCTACTGTGAAACACGGAGGTGGATTGCTGATGTTTTGGAGATGTGTGAGCTACAAAAGGCATCAGGGATCAAAATTGATGGCAAGATAAATGCAGTATGTCGTTATCAAAAAAATACTGGAGGAACATTTGCATTCATCAGCCAGGAAGCTGCGCATGGGATGTACTTGGACATTCCAACATGACAATGATCCAAAACACAAGGCCAAGTCGACCTGTCATTGGCTACAGCAGAATAAAGTGAAGGTTCTGGAGTGGCCATCTCAGTCTCTTGACCTCAATATCATTGAGCCACTCTGGGGAGATCTCAAACGTGCAGTTCATGCAAGACAGCCCAAGAATTTACAGGAACTGGAGGCTTTTTACCAAAAGGAATGGGCAGCTTTACCATCTGAGAAGATAAAAAGCCTCATTCACAAATACCAAAAAAGACTTCAAGCTGTCACTTAAGTTAAAAGGGGCAATAAACGGTATAAAGAACTGGGGTATGGAAAATTTTGATCAGGGTCATTTGGCTAGTTTCTGTTGTCATTATGATTTAAAAAGAGTAAACACAGTTGACTGATAATAAATGGCTTCAGCCAAACACTAACCATGAATGAAAGACGCCACTAACTAACCTGCCTCTAGCTAACTTCTTTTATTCATAAATACTATATACGGCCGCTGTGTAAGCAGCCTTATGTAGTGTGGGGCGTGGACTTAGCCCCCTGAGCCATGATTGGCTAAAGGCACCCTGCCTTTGGCCAATCATGGCTCTCACAGCTGTGATTGGCCAAAGCATGCAGGTCAGGTGCATGCTTTGGCCAATCAGCAGACATCAATGCACTGCGCTCTCTCTGTGCATTATGGGGCGTTCTGCGGCGCTCAAATTTGCCGCAAACCAGGGGCGTTGCTAGGTGGCAAAAAGACCAGGGGCTCTAGCCCGAAGTCCAAGCCCGGCACCGGGGAGGGGTGGGGAGGTGTTACCTACCTGACATGCACTGACCTACCTGACACACACTGACCTACCTGGCACACACATCTGGTAGATCAAGATTTTGGAGGCGTTTACTCTGTATATATACACCTTAATGCCCATCCCTTTTATAGGACACATGGTGCATAGGGACGTACAATGTAAAACCTGGTTGTATTTCCCCACCCAGGGAAAATACAACTGGGTGCAATGCTCTGCAGGCTCCGTAGAAAAAAATTAAATAAATGCCCCATCAAATGCAGCCACTGTGGAGACAGAGACAGTGAGAGACAGAAGCACCTTTAATCTTCTCTTCTGTCCCAGCCAGCCACTACAGCAGCTATTCCATTCTCCTGCTGGCTGCTTTAGGCATAAACACAGCGTGGCTGATTCTGGAGGGAGAAGGGAGCGTCGCCCCACTGGCTCCATCCAAGGAGAAATTGACCACCGCTGCCGTTCTCCTGCTGCTTTCCTCAGGGGGCATATCACTCTTCCGGTAACAGTGCAGTGGGCGGCGCTACAACGGCTGGATCACACACAAGGTAAAATGCGGCTGCTGCTGTCTGTCCTTTCTCCCTTTCTCAAAGCTGAACCCGCTTAGATACTTGGGGATATTCACTCCACATTCGAGGATCCAGCCTCAATAGCCACCCCTTAACGGCGCCTATGCAGCAAACGTTCCATAATGTTCTGGATTCACCGATCGGGCGAACACCTGATGTTCGACTCGAACATCGGGCTCATCCCTAAGGCTCCTTTCACACTGAGCACTTTTGAAGAGCTTTTCAGGCGCTTTTGAAGAGCTTTCCATTCATTTCAGTGGAGAGGGGTGTTTTTTCACCACCCTGCCAGCGCACTACCCCAGTGTGAAAGCATTCATTGATTTTAATGAATAGGTTTTCGTGATCTTTTCACGTGCTTTTTTTTAGCGTAAAATCGCCTGAAAAGCGCTTCAATGTGAAAGGGGTCTAATGGTTAGCTTACTGCAAGAACATCAGGAACATGGGCGTAGCATAAGGGGTTACAATCGCAACCCTTCCCCTAGCTCCAGGGGGCCCCTGCAGCCTCCCTGTCATATTATCATATCCTCCACAAAGTCCAGCTCCGATATGCCCTAGGGCCTCACAACCACGCTCCAGTACTGGCCTTCCACTTTGCTAAATTCTTAAGCCACTTTGAGTATCTTGGCGTGCAGTGGGTGTATCTGCACACACGTGGAAGTGGTGGGTGGTAGTAGGGGGGGGGGGGGGGGCAAGGTCAACTTTTGCATCGGGGCCCACAAGCTTCAAGCTATGCCTCTGATCAGGAACCTCCCACGTCTAAGGTCTGGTAAGCTGAAATATATTTATGGCCAACTGAACTTGCAGTTTAAATCAGCTAAATACATTAAAGGTTGTGTTTTTTTTTTTTTTTTAGAAAGCATGTCCTGTCAGCATACTGCAGAGAATGCCCAGAGAATGGGTAGCCTAAACATAAATTTAACATTTCAAATTTGCTTTCGAAGTGCATCAAAAATTATAAGTGTGCTAAGTCTTGCATGTTTTCCATTTAAAAAGCAGCCATGTCCTTGGCAGAAATGGACCCTTGCGCTCTGTGTGAAAGCAGTGGGCTCTCTACTGAGGTCAGACATGCCTCCAGCTCAGTCAACGCTAGAGCTCTCCAATCCGGATGAACAATTATCTTTGCTGATTGCAGAGTTAAGATCAGGGACAAGGTTCCTTCTCTTTTCCATTAAATAGGTTAAAAATAAACTGTGGTATGTCTAGCTTTAGATTTAGGCGGGCCATACGCAGTTCGAATCTTAGCCAGTTCAGCAGGAAACTGGCTGAGATTCAAACAGTTAATAGGCAAACTGAATGTACCAAGTTGATCCATTGATTAACTTGGGTAAAACCAGCCTGCCAGATTCTCGTGCGAGCATAGTTAGCTGCTATAGCAGCATAATCAGGGTGTTCTCACGGCCTGCCCCCGTCTGGAGAAAACAATGGCCTGGCAGGAGGGATTCCCACACTGGTAGCAGAAAACCAAACCTGTGGTTGCAGGGAAAAAAATAAAATAATTTGCTCAGTGTCTGGCCGACCAAGCACACAGGCCAAATGTCAGGAGACATTGGTCGATTCAATAGAAGCTGTCCGACATTCGACCCCTGTGCATGTCAGCCTGCTTCTGTCAGACAAGCATGCTAGAAAACCAGCAGCTGACAGGCTCCCGATCAGCACTTTTAACCAATAGCTGAGAGTGTTGACTGGAGTGTTCTGGGCAGGGGGGCACCCCTCTGTCAGAACACAACAGCTCAGCGAGGGAGATAGCTGTACTAACGTTGGATTGTTAGTACAGCAGCTCTGACCGCTGAGTTGAATGAAAAAATAAATAAAAATTTTTAGTGTGAGTGTTTGTGTGTTAGTGTGTACCAGGCATTAGTTTGATGAGACAGATGAATGCATCCCAGATCAGATTCTACTGTCTTAAGAAGTCACCTGCAGAAAACAATGAATAATAGCTTATCTAAGGAACTTTGTCCCATGTCCTAGTGCCATTTTTCCCTGACCCAACTCACAGCCGACAATGGCTCACCTGGTGGACAGCACAGAAAGTATGCACGGCTGACAGGAGGAATTGTTTTCATATACAGTACGAGTGTCTGATCTGTTTGTTAGCCTGACCTGAAAGAAGACACATTGATGATTTCAGAACAATGCACATTGGATACCCCAGGAGTGACAGCGTGAAGTGGCCAGTAAAGGAGAAGTACAGCCAAAGCTCGTTTGGCTGTACTTCTCTTGTGGATCACAGGAGTGCAGTTTGTTTTGCACTCCTGTGACCCCTTTTCAGCAGACAGCAGGCTGAAGTCTGCTGAAGTCACAGAGGCAGTCCAGGCTTGGGCAAGATCACCACACTGAAGTCGGGATCCGCCCACATGCCTGGACCGGAACCCGGCTCAGCCTCTCAATGAGCCGATGAGAGCCTGGCCGGGCTGCTCCCGCCCTCTCCACAGCCCAGCGCTCCAGTGAGCGAGGAAGGGGAAGAGCAGAGAGCAGTGACTGATGGACACCATCTCTCTGCTCGGGGAGCTGTGAGAACCGAGGGATCTGCGGTGTTAGATCACTCGGTTCTCCGTGTTAGAGCAGGCAGGGGACAGATGCTGCATCCACCTAGGCAAGTATAAATCTGCAAAAAACCCAAACCCCATACTTCTCTTTTAGTGTATAGAACACTTGACTTGGGTGTAGTTGAGGGTGCTACAATGGTTCAATTACACATTCTACTGCCACACCATGTTAATTTAAAGCTGAATTTATGGCAAAAATACAAAATCCTTTATAGCCCAGTTATACATGCATTTTAAATATCCAACTACTGCTAGTATAGCTGAGCAGGAGAGGTTCTGCCCTGTGAGCCAAGCACAATCTCAGAACAAAAACAATGCTGCCAATATAATAGGTTTTAAGCACCAAGGAAAGAGGGTGCAGCACACAGAGGGATGTGAGCACAGGGAGGGCCACAGCAGTGTGATAATGCTAATAACTTATTGGTGACACAAGCAGCAGCAAATGTGTCACGCTCTAATGCTACAGCATGGCAGGCATGTCTGGACCGCAAGACTAGCAAAAAAGAAAGACAAATATTTTGTCAGCTGAAACTGTTATATGTATATTGCAAGTGTGAGTTTAGCTGCTTAGTCGGACTTTTGTACAACCGTCCTGTCGGATTTTCCTTGCTCAGTCATTGCTACAGGCTATGGCCTGCAACACTGATCTATGTATTCTGACATGGGTGGTTATGGGGTGTGGGTAGGGATGAAGTCTCCCTACTGTCAGAATACAATGACACAACAGCGGGGATTCCCCCATCCATTTCGAATGTGTGTATGAGGGAATCTGGTTCGGTTTTTTTTTCCATTCAACCCGCTGGTTGAATAAAAAACTGACCCATCTATGGGCTGCCTTAGCTCCTGCAGCAAACGCTGATATTAATTTTGCCCTCTACCAGGTGTCCCCCATCTCTGTTATACTCTAATGTAGGTGCAGCTGAGATTATTATGTGCAGGGCAAATGTTAAAATGAAAGCACATATATTAACCAGCTGTTCCTACCATTAATCCAGTTCTTTGTGTTTATTTTATACAATACCTCATGTCCCTGCTATTCAGCCCTGTGACATCTGTTGGCAATTCCTGCCAATATCAGATAACACAGACCAGCTGATGTAGAGCGCCCCCTGCCTACAAATCTGCATTGAGAGCACAAGACAGGTCCAAAACAGATCATTGTCTGGGCATAATGCCTTGGCACGACAAGGGAAAGTTGAACTCCTGGTGAACAGCTAAATACTAGATGAAGGAACCATTTGACAGCTAAAGATTTATATTTCGGTCTATCCAGTCTTTAGGTTTACACAGCTTTGCTACACACAGCATAACCTTGTCTGGCTGGGCAGGAGACCTGCATTTTCTTTGCTGCAGTTAAGTAACATTTAGGTCCCATTCACACCTAAGCGTTTTGAAGCTTGAAGCTCCAAAATGCTGGAGGAGAAAAATAAAATAAAAAAATCAATGATTCTCTATGGAGACAGTTCACATTTCCACTCCAAGTCACCTGAAGCCAAATGCCTGAAGCTCAAAAAAGTTCTGGAGCTTTTTTTGTAGCTCGAATCAGGCAGATTTGAGCATTTTTGGCCCATTTTATTCCCATAGAAATGAATAGAAGTGCGCCATTCGCACGCGCATTTGCACGATTTTCTGCTCAAATGTAAAAAAATTAAATAGTAATAATATATGAATAAATGTAAAAAATAAATAAATAAATAATAATTAAACCCTACTCTTAAACGTATAAATTATTATTATTGATAAAAAAATACATAAACACCCAACCCTTCCCAAAAAAATGACTATTACTATAATAATTTGTTTTGTGTTAGGGTAGGGTGTTTAGCCATTATTATTTTTTTGTTTTAAGGGTTATAGGTTTAAGTTAGGGGTTAATTATTTATTGTAGTAGTACCCTAACAAAAAAAAAAAAAAAAAAAAAAATATATATATATATATATAACCATAACACTCTACTCCTAATCATCTAACCCCTTACCCCCCCCCAAAAAAAAAGAATAAATGAATAATAATATTAAAAATAAATAAAAGCTAATGGAAAAGCTGAAAATGCCTAGCAACAAATTATCGTTTTTCTCTATTGGCTCATAAAACAAAAAAAAACACCAAAGCTGAAAAACCACCAGAAAAATGCTCAAAGACGCTATTGCCCAGGTGTGAATGCAGCCTTACAGGTCATTTGCCTGCCCTAGCCTATGAATGGACAGTGAATAAGAAGCAGCAGACTGATGAGCTCATCTCTCTGCCCTTTCCTCCTATAAGCATGTTCCTTGTCAGCACAGGGTAGTAAAAGCAAAAGCAGCCTTGTTAACCAGGATTTTTCTTCAATGGATATAATGATACATAAGCTTTATCTAGACTTTCCAAGCAATTAAACAGAGACCACAGCTCTAAAACCAGGTATACTCTATTTATTTCAGGTACTTGTATAGCGCCGTCAATTTACGCAGCGCTTTACATATACATTGTACATGCACATCTGTCCCTACCCTCAAGGAGCTTACAACCTAAGGTCCCTAACACACATACATACATATATATACACTAGGGCCAATTTTTCAGACAGAAGCCAATTAACCTAACAGCATGTCTTTAGAGCGTGGGAGGAAACCCATGCAGGCACAGGGAGAACATGCAAACTCCAGGCAAATGGTGTCGTGGTTGGGATTCGAACCAGGAACCCTTTTTGCTGCTACTTGAAAGTGCTAACCACTACACCACTGTGCTGCCCTACTAGGTATACCCAAGTAGAAATTTGTTCAACATTTTTTGTTGTGTGGTCAAATCAACGGTAATTTTGATCGCAATGACGAGTGAGAGTTCAAAGGAGCAGGATGGAAATTTTTTCTTGAATGCACAAATTTCTAACAGAGTATGTGGTTGCTAAAAGCAAACAAAATCTTGAACTACTTTTGAACGACATTCAAATGTACCTTAGAATTTTCATACGAATTTTCGTTTGCAATTCTACTAGTGCACATAGCTCCCAACTGTCCCTGATTTTGAGGGACTGTCCCTGATTTGGAACAAAGTCCCTCTTTCCTTCTCATTTGGTCTGATCTATATAGATGTATATAAAATGCACTTTTTATATTTCAAAAAGTGTTTCCCAGTACTAAACCTTTCATCCAATTTCTAAATTGCTGCATTTGTGCATTTTAAAATGCCAATATAAAAGGAATAGTAGAAGTAGAAAGAAAGCACTTGTAGGTTTAACTAATCTTTTTTTTTTTTGCATAATTCTCCTTTTAAAGGTGTGTGGCTGGGGGTGTGTCATATGCCTACATTCTTTTGCTAATAGCTGTCCCTTATTCCCATCTCAAAAAGTTGGGTGGTATGCTAGTGTAGATCTAGTTTAAGGTTCTGCCTATTACCAAACTTGCGGATACTTAAGCTCTTGGGAGATTCTCTCTTCCCGTAGCATTGCATCTTACATTGAAAGGACAGGCTACACCATTGCTGTTTCCTTTTCAGCAAAGCTTACTGTTCCATGAACATTAATAGCCCGCTGGATACAGTCCCCCCTCTGACAAGTTTCACCCTAATGAAGGGCTTAATGCCAGAGGCTGATCTCATTATCTAGACCAGGGTTTGGCACGCGTACCAACAATGACATGTGTTGGTGTTTCTGCGCTGAGGACATCTTCTCCTAGTGGCGTCACTAGCAGGGTACCTCCCAGCTGCAACTGCCCACCTGTCCCATTCTGCCCTTCATGCAAATCTTTTGCAAGCATCTCCCCCTGGGACCTCATACAGCCACATGAAATCCCTCCAGCACTTGAGGTAAAGCTGTTTCCAGGGATGCAAGGTAGAAAGTGCAGTGGTGAAATCATTTTACAGGGGCCTTCACTAGCAGAACAAGGTTTATAAGGGAAGGGGACACAGTGGTGGAACCAATTTATAGGGTGATACCATGGTGGCTCGGTGTGCATGGGGTTACAGTTAGCGGGACACGGGTGGAATTGGGTACAGTGATGAACACATGTGCAAGGGTGTAAAGTGATTAAATGTGTGTGTGTGTGTGTGTGTGTGTGTGTGTGTGTGTGTGTGTGTGGGGGGGGGGTGTTACAGTGGTAGAACATGTGTGCAGGGGGGTACAGTGATGAATTAGATGAGCAAGAAGGGGTACAGTGGGGAAATGTGTAAAGTCGGATTGCAGTGGCAGAACATGTTTGTAGCGGATACAGTGATGGAACAGATGTGCAGGGGAGTACAGTGATTGAATATATGTGCGGGGGGGATTACAGTGGTGGAGCATGTGTGCAGGGTGTTCAGTGATGGAATAGATGTGCAGCGAGGTGCAGTGATGGAATAGATGTGTATGGGATTAGGGGCAGGGGGTTAGAGTGATGGAATAGACAAACTGGTACCAATATATTTAACCATGTTTCAATATGTACCACACTCATCAGAAGTAATTGACTCTTTTTTTGCATAGGAAATGCAAGCATCGCATTTTAGGGTATGCACCTGGTACCACTGTCAATCAGGAAAAGTAGCCTTTGGTAATTATTGTCCGCCAACTGTGCTTCTCTCCAATCCTCCAAGAACCACCCCGTATTGGCAAGAGAGAACATCAAAGAGGAGAGGGGGAAGCCTCCCATAGTGAAATACTGCTTATTAAGAGTCTGAAATAAGGTACAATTGCAAATACAAATTGGTTAAAATGTATTAGGCATTCATACAGATGCACCAGAAAGCAGTGTTGGCAATCCAGGGTGCACTCCACCAGACCGGAAATTACACAACCGGAAGTCCCACCCAATGTGTTTTTTCATACAAATGCAACGTCCTCAGTAGCAGGAAGTTCCAGATGCCATCTTCCTCTTATATTGTAATGAATGGGAAGCAGCTGCACCCAGCGCAGAATAGGGGTCTCACATATTTATTCATTAGCGCGGGTGCTTTTTTGGCTTTATAATTAGGGGTACAGCGGTAGAACATGTGTGCAAGGGGCACAGTGATGGAATAGATGTGAATGGGGGTACAGCAGTGGAACGTGAGCAGTGGGGTACAGTGATCAAATAGATGTGTTACATGGGTGCAGTGGCAGAACATGTGTGCTAACAGTGCAGTGGATGGTAGAACGGGTGCACAGGATGTCCAATGATGGTGAAACAGTTATGTTGGTAGGGGAAGGGGGGTTGGGGGTAGGGCAGAGTGGTGGAACAGGTCAGGGGGGACTCCACAAGTGGTAGGAGGTGTTTTGGGAGTGCAGTGGTGCAAGAGGTAAGCAGTGGTAGACATTGTATTGGCCATGTGTACTGTGTGTGTAGCAGCCATTTTGTTGACGTTCAGCCATTACATTTTATTTGTCATTAGCTTCTCCGTTTTAAAACCCGAGATCCAGCAGCTCCAATTTCTTTCCCCCTCAGTTCACTTCATACAATATACAAACTGTCAAGGGATACCAGGACCTTATCAATTCATTGATTAGACACACAGACCTTTCCATTACCCAATCCACAATTTAAATCTAGAAACCATAATAGTTGTCACCCTGGCAAGCTGAGCAATCCAGAGAACTAACAGATATCGGTCGTAAATAGCTCAGCTGGAGGGGATGGCCAATACACATCTCTGCAGACAGGTTTTCAGTTATAACTCTGAAACTCCGGCAGGTTTCATAACTCACTAAATAATAATAGCACAGCCAGAATATCTACATATTTACCTCCATCAGTTAATATCGAGTGTTTTGAGTCCAAACACCGCTGCCCTAGGAGTACTGGGAGCAGAACCAGCCCAAATCCTCTCCTATGCGAACTGGGCAACCGAAACCTGTCATATCTATTAATTTTTATATTATATATTATTTTAATATTATTAATTTCAAAGCTACATTCAAGCTGGAAAATAATCTGCATGCTAGCAGGCTGTACCTGATCTCTGGAACATAGTCATAACCATAGTGACATCCCAGAAAACACTCCTCAGACGCTTAATTGGTCAGATGGTCTCTGTCAACACCTCTTTAATCTCAAATAAAAAAGCAATGCCAGGACAGTTTGACAGCTCTCATGTACCATCAACCAAGGAACATCTGTCAAGTTATGAGAGCCAATAACACCTTGCTCATTGACTGAACTCCGCTGAAAGCAGAATATTGCAAGTATTCTACCTTTTCAACTCATTTTCTAATTTCTCTGTTTTATTGTTTCTTTATAACCCCCCTTTTCTATAAATATATTTGCACCATTTTGACCTTTTCATTATTAAACCCCATTTTGAAAAGTGTTAACCTTGTCTTTAAAGCTTTCAATGCAGACTAAAAAGAATCCCTGTCTCTTGAAGAGCGCTACTGTATAGTACAAATTCTCTGAAAATACCTGTCTGTGGTGACAGTGTGTGTTAGACGTTTATTCTAAAATCATAGTTGGTATTGCTAAGATTGTGAGATTTTGCTGTCACAGAACGTCCCACACTTCGCCTGAGTGCTTCAGTCATACACTGCTTCCTCCAGTCTAACTATAGATATTATAGCCACATATTACAACCAAGAACTAGGCAGGACTCGTTTGGCTGCAAAGCTGGAACATGAACTGTTTATTTGAACACATGTACAGAGATATCCACTCAGGGGACTATCTCCCCTTTTTTGCATAATGAAACGGGGCAGGGTAGACTTTACCTCCACCAGTAGTATTCAAACTTCTCATCAGTAGACTGTCTTTGGGAGGGGCTGCTAGAAAAATCCCCCCTCCCCTCTCACAGCTAATCCAAAGAGACATATACATCCCATAATAGGTTGCTTCCAAGGCATACACAAACAATAGAACAATGGGATACAGTCACACCTGCCTTCTTGTTAAAGGAGGGCGTTTAAAGGATTAATTGCTTAATTAATGTAGCCCAGCGACAATTACTCACAGGCTTCTGGCACCTAGATTGGGTCCCACAAGCTGGAAAAAACAGGATTTTTTGTTATCGTAAAATCCCTTTCTCTGAGTTCATTGACAGACACAGCTGCTTTTTCTTTATCCATGACTAAACAGGGTTTAATAGCCCCACCTACAGGAGTAGAAAACTAGGTAGAAAAATTAGGATTGATCTGAGGTCTGATGGTCTAAGAACTGAGATGGATCTGAGGTGTGAAGGTTTAGGAATTTGAATAAAGCTGAGGTGTGAAGGTGCAAGGTGAAGTAGCCCGATGTAGAGCCAGTGCTGCTCTCTCTCCTCACTGGACACAGAGGCAGCAGCAGGAGGCTCCTGCTGTTGTCAATCAGTTTCAGTGAGGAGGAAGTGAAGGGTGGGGCCAAATGGCACTGTGTGTCAATAGAAGCAAACAGCCCTGCTCAAGCTCAAACACGCATGAGTGCTTGCTATGGGAGCACTTGCAATGGTAGAGGAGCCAGGAGCTCTGACACCCCAGAAGAGGAGGTTCGGAGCTGCCCTGTGCAAAAGGCTTTAAAAAAAAAAGCTTTAGGATTAATTTAATATAATAACTTAAAGTGCAAATAGGAGTATCAATGTGTAGCAATAATTGAAAACAAACTATATGACTACAGCATGCCAGTGCACTATTGTTCACTGGACTTCTAGTGCTTGTTAAATTGGCCCTTAGTGTGGAAAAAGGTTTGTGACCCCTGATCTACATAGCTGGCATTCTCGTTTGTTACTTCTCCAAGCATCTTTTTTTTTTTTTAGGAATTCAAAGATGATTCCTATACACTAGAGAGTAGTCTATGAAGATTTCCACATACCAATAACTTCAGCATTCTTGATCCAGCATTCTTCTGCTCCACTACACAGTTGACTTTACCTATAGATTTGTTATTGAGACCAGTACGTGTATTGACCAGACAAATAGCATCAGAAAGGGAGGGCAATGGCAGCCCCCCCATTTGTCTCTATGAAAAGGGCAGGGATAGGCATGGACCAAGGCTGTGCCGCTGCACTGACACTCCCAGTCCCTCCCTCCAACAGATATATTGCTCCGCACACAGCAGAAGAAGCGTTTTTTCACACCTGCTTTTTTTTTTTTAATTTGGCACTGCAATGCTATAACTGGTAATTGCACGATCATGCAATTCTGTATGCAAACGAAATTTGCAACCTTTTTTTCCCACAAATAGAGCTTTCTTTTGGTGGTATTTGATCACCTCTGGGATTTTCATTTTTTACAATATAAAAAAAAAAAAAAAAAGGATATTTTCTACTTTTTGTTATA
Organism: Lithobates sylvaticus; assembly: GCA_028564925.1. Taxonomy (NCBI): domain Eukaryota; kingdom Metazoa; phylum Chordata; class Amphibia; order Anura; family Ranidae; genus Lithobates; species Lithobates sylvaticus. Next base: position 159,778,172 of record CM053029.1, on the reverse strand, counting down.
AAAAAAGAAAAAAAAATCCAAAACTCAAATTTTAGTCATACATTTAGGCCAAAACTTTTCAGCCACGTCTTGGGTAAAAAAAAAAAATAAATAAATTCAATAAGCGTATATTTATTGGTTTGCACAAAAGTTATAACGTCTACAAAACTATGGTACATTTTCTGGAATTTACACAGCTTTTAGTTTAGGACTGCCTATCTAATTTTCTTGAGGTGCTAAAATGGCAGGGCAGTACAAAATCCCCCCAAATTTTGGAAAGTAGACACCCCAAGGAATTTTCTGAGAGGCATGTCGAGCCCAATGAATATTTTATTTCTTTGTCACAAGCAGTGTTGTAACTAACGCCGCTAAAGTAAACGGCGTTACGTAATGCCGTTACTTTAGAGGGTAACGAGTAATCTAACTGATTACTCGTCCCCTCGCGGTAACGCCGTTCCCATTACTGGGGCGGCGTTACCGCAATTACCCGCCGCGATCTGCGGAGCCGTCCGTGGCCTCGGCCTTAGGAAAGGCCGCGGCTTCGGCCTAGCTCCGGAGCGGCGGCCATCTTGGTGCACCCGTTGGCTCTCATTCTATGGCAATGCACCTTCTATGGCAATGCACCGCAGGCAGCCAATCACAGCTCCCTTCTGATGGTCTCCTCAGGAAGCTGAGATGAGCCGCACGCACCGATAGGACAGGATGGCATCTCCTTTGGCTATTGGCTGAGTGTGTAGAGGCGGGCTGGACAAGCGGGGAAGTGGTGTGTTGATGATCCATCTGTTGTATGCCTGACTGTTATTGCTGTGCAGAGCTGAGACAACCGGACAGCTTCATGTATGTAATGTTTTCTATCATTTCTTTCCGGTGCATTGCCATAGAAGGTGCATTGCAAGATGACGCCGGTCTCCCCTCTGTGTACAGACCTGTACAGTGGAGGGGAGAGATCGGATGGCAGCAGCCATCCCTCCATACTCTGCAATACCCAGCCAATACCTTGCCAACACCCTGCCAATACTCTGCAATACCCTGCCAATACTCTGCCAATACTCTGTAATACCCTGGCAATACCCTACCAATACCCTGGCAATACCCTACCAATACTCTGCCAATACCCTGGCAATACTCGGTAATACCCTGGCAATACTCGGTAATACCCTGGCAATACTCGGTAATACCCTGGCAATACTCGGTAATACCCTGGCAATACTCTGCAATACCCTGGCAATACTCTGCAATACCCTGGCAATACTCTGCAATACCCTGGCAATACTCTGCAATACCCTGGCAATACTCTGCAATACCCTGGCAATACTCTGCAATACCCTGGCAATACTCTGCCAATACTCGGTAATACCCTGCCAATACCCTGCTATACACGGTAATACCCAGCCATGCTCAGCCGTACCCAGCCAATATTACAGTTGAGGAGATGACGTGGATATTACAGTGGGGGAGATTGTGGATATTACAGTGGGGGCTTTATGGTGGTGGAATTTTCAAAGGTTTTTGCAAATTCAATTATTTGCTGATCCGAAAAATGAACCGATCCGTGACTCTGATCCGAGCAACGATCCGATCCGTGAGTTTGGGGGGGACAGATTTACAGAGGGGGAACAGATATATGTGTGTGGGGGGGGGGCAGACGTGTAGTGGGGTACAGAGGGGGAACAGATATATGTGTGTGTGGGGGGGGGGGGGGGGCTGGGGGGGGGGGGGGGGGGGGGGGGGGGGGGGGGGGGGGGGGGGGGGGGGGGGGGGGGGGGGGGGGGGGGGGGGGGGGGGGGGGGGGGGGGGGGGGGTGGGGGGGGGGGGGGGGGGGGAAGATGTGTAGTGGGGTACAGAGGGGAAACAGACGTGCAGGGGGGAACGCGCCCCTTGCATACAGTAATACTAGACCCGCCCCTAAGAATATTTTAAAAAAAAAAGTCAGTTACTTTGCTGAGTAACTAATTACTTTTCCAATGTAGTAACTGAGTTACTAACTCAATTACTTTTTTGGGAGAAGTAATTTGTAATGTAACTAATTACTTTTTTAAAGTAAGATGACCAACACTGGTCACAAGTGATTGAAAAATGACAAAAAAAAAAAAAAAAAAAAAAAATGTACACAAAGTTGTCACTAAATGATATATTGCTCACACATGCCATAGGCATAGGTGAAATTACACCCCAAAATACATTCTGCTGCTTCTCCTGAGTACAGGGATACCACATGTGTGAGACTTTTTGGGAGCCTAGCAACGTACAGGACCCCGAAAACCAATCACTGCATTCAGGCTATGGGCGTAATTTGGTGGTCACTTCCTCACTACCTATCACAGTTTTGGAGGCTCTGAAATGTCAAGATGGCACAAATTTTTTACCACACACAGCGCAGCGAAAACGCAAATTTTTTTGAAAAAATTTTTGGGGGGAATTTTAATGCACTAAAAACACACTATATTGCCCAAATATAAAAGATGATCTTATGCCGAGTACATAGAGACCAAACACATGCTTTAAAATTAAGCACAACTGTGCAGTGGTGACAAACTACATACATTTTTAAAAGCCTTTACAGGTTACCACTTTAGATTTAGCTCCCTCAAACTCAACGAATCGAAAACAGAGCTCCTTATCCTACACACAAACCAAAATTCCCAAACCAAGACCCCTTGGACACCACCCACCATCTTTGGACAGACCATCTCTCCAAGGACCAAGGCCAAGAGTCTGAGTCATTTTTGACTCAGAAATGTCAATGGATGCACAAATAGGATCAGTAGTCAGCGGATCTCACCATCTCCTCCACCTGCTACGTAGACTCATCCCCTTCATTTCAAAAGAGGTCAAAGCAGCGGTAGTTGGAACAGTCATTAATTCACGACTCGACTACGCAAACTCCCTCCTACATAGGACTACCCCAATATCAACTTGCGCGCTTACAACTCATCCAAAACACGGCGGCAAGACTGAGAACAGGAAACAAAACCTGGGAATCCATCTCCCCTCCCTGAGGAGCCTACATTGGTTAACCGTAAAGAATCGGATCACATTCAAGACCCTCTACCTCACCCACAAATGCACACATGGAGACGCTCCTCAATACCAACTCTAGAAAATAAAACACTATACACCCAATCGCAGCCTTCGATCATCTAACCAAAACCTCCTCCTCATTCCCAAATCCTGTTACAAATCAAAGGGAGACCGGAGATTTGCAGTACAAGGACCACGGCTATGGAACGCTCTACCGACTTACATCTGCATGGAAGAAAACCATCAGGCCTTCAGGAAAAAAAACTCAAGATCTACCTCTTCCAAGAAGCTTGACAACACAGGACGAATCCAGCGCCTTGGAGGCGATTCAGTCCACATTGTAGCGCTATACAAATTATTCATTTACAGAGGTGGTCTACTGCTAGAATTACTGACCTCGATCTGACATTTGCAGTGATACCTCAGAGGCATGGTGCAATTGCTGTTTACATACGACACAAGACTGACACTTGCGTTCGCCTTTGCGCGCGAGCACGGGGGGGCGGGGGGTTGGGATCAGGGGTACTTTAATTTTTTTATTTTGCTTTTCTATTTTATTTTATTTTTACACTGTTCCTTTATTTTTTTATGTTTTTATCATCTTTATTGTTATCACAGGGAATGTAAATATCCCCTATGATAGCAATAGGTAGCAACAGGTACTCCTTTTTTTTTGAAAAAAATGGGGTTTATTAGACTCTAGATCTATTAGACTCTAGATCTCTCCTCAGCCCTCAAATATGACCACACGAAGATTGGTGTGATAAGATGCTTTCCAAAATTTCCCAATGGCGCGGTTTATATCTGGCAAAACTGAAGTCATGAAATGCTCGTAGCTTCCGGTTTCTTAGGCCATAGAGATGATTGGAGCCATTCTGGTCTCTGATCAGCTCTATGGTCAGCTGGCGGAACCATTGGCTGCATTCTCGGATTTCCCGGTGGGACAGAAGAGGCAGAGAAAACCATGGAAGACGGAGGAAGGGTAGGGGAGGGGGGGGGACGTTCCCTCCCACTGCTTTTAAAAGCAGTCTAGAAGCTAATTAGACATTAGGATTGCTTTTACACAAAAGCCGAATGTTGGCTGAAAACAATGATACCAAGATAATACCTAAACCTGCAGCCATTATTCTGGTATAACCAAAGTCCAGTAAGGTATAATATGTATCTCTGCGCTTGCCTGGTGAATAAATAGGGCTAATGGAATACTGCGGCAAAGCACTGATAGGAACTATCGGATCCCAAGGAATTAAGGTAAGGTAAAGAGGTAGTGCTGCGCTGTATAATAAAGCTGTAGAAACTAAGGTATATTAAATAGGTATGCACACAAGTAAGTGCCGATTATGCAGAAGATAGAGGATGGTGTAAATTTTTGTGCATAAATCACATAAAATCGCATGGACGTGACATAGCTTAAAATTGCATAAAATCGCATGAAATCGCATAAAACATCATATTCAAAGAATAAATCCGTGAGAAGTGTGCAGAGGTGTATCAAGTGAGAATGATGTGGGTAAATCACATAAAATCATATAAAAATTACGTCTCTTATAATTGCATAGAAACGCATAAAAATCGCATAAAGTTGCATCAAGCGTCACATTAAAATAAGGTGAATCTGTGATGGCCGTGCATAAAGTGCTGCGGTCAAGTACAAGTGGTTAAAAAATATGACACATAAAATAGTCGCAATAAAAATTGCATCGGTGCATAAAACCAACTAGGTGGATAAGGATGTGTGGAAGGTAAGCATAGCCAAAAAAAAAATTGAATACAATCAATAAATAAGTAATGCAAAAGTGCAAGAACAGTCCGTGGGGGTGAGCCCTTTCCTAGTGTGGGCAAAGTGAGGTTTGCTATGGCGCTGGTGACAAATCCTGGTGGGGTATAACGGTATCGGTGCTGGTGGTTATTGTGACCAGTAGCTGCAGGTGGTTCCTGATCTTCCGTGGAATATAGTAATGGATGTACCCTTACCTTACCGCTGTAAGGTAACAGCGTGTATATGTGTTAGCTGGTTCTCAATGGGGCTTCTGTGTCCTATGGCGGGCGGCTCCCTTTAAATCCAGGTGTTTGGGCGTCTCTTTTACTGGGGTGTACACTCTAGTTCAGGTGTATGTGTCTCGCAAAAATGGATAAGGAGAGGAAGGGTCTCGATAGTGTAGTACGTTTTTAAAAAGTTTTATTCAATACAAGTAAAGTACAGTAAACTCACATTTATGTTGCTCAAAGTTGCATGGGATAAACGAGCATCGAGCTCGTACCTCGCTTCCGGTATCTCGTGTCCCTTTGCGCATTCGTCACTGTCACGTGACTTCTTCAGAGGTGGTTACTAGATGCCAGAGATGTCCTTTTATTTGCTGTTTTTTTTTTTTTTTTAAATTCTTTATTTATTCAAAAAGAGGCAGAACATCTAATATGAAATAAATTCAAATTTCCAAATATATTACATTACACATTTTCTTTAACAGCTATTCATTTCATACTGGCTTAGAATTCCATAATTGTCTAAACAAACTCATATACGTCTTCATTACCTATGTAATTCATGTGATACCTATGTAATTCATTACCTATGTAATACCTATGTGCATGTCTCCACAAGGAAAGAAGGAGAAAGTAGAGCATCTCCATCATCTCTTCAACCTTCCCCTTGATGGACTCTTTAAACCTCTTTTTAATTTTATCTTTTACTAAACCCATTCCTGTCCAAAACTAAATAAAACAATATACCCAAACCCAAAAAAAAAAAAAAAAAAATTAAATAAATAAATAAATTTAACCTATCTCTTACCCCCCACCCTCCTTCCCCCCTCCTTATGTTCAACCCTATAGATGGAGGGATTTGGTCTATATACGTACATGTGCACGCACTTCACCCATGTATATACACAACTACATGTACACATAAATGCACAAATATACATACATATATATATATATATATATATATATATATATATATATATATATATATATATATATACACATACACCCATACATGTATACATATACATACGCATACACATACATACTCATATACATATATACATACACAGACACATACATACATATACATATACAGCCTAGATAAACTCACAAACAAGCCTCTACTCCCCCGGATCTTCTATCAATCTCTTCTTTCCCTCCTCTGAATATATAAATCGATTCCATTCTGACCAGGTTTTATTATATTGTTCTTTCTTGTTTTGGGCCGAGAGGACAAGATCCTCCATGGCCCCTAGCTCTCTGACCTTATTCAGCCATCTTGCAATAGTGGGCGGCCTAGAGTCCCTCCAGCACAAGGTAATACAGGCTTTGGCTGCATTTATCAAGTGGCACAGCACTGACTTCTTATATTTCTGTACCGGAATTTGTGAACTATGTAGTAAAAAGAAGGCAGGGTCTGTTGGTATTTCAAAATCGGTAAATTTTTGAGAAATCAACTGAACATCTGTCCAATACTGTCTAATCTTAGAGCAGGTCCAAAAAATATGAAACAACGTCCCTCGTTCCTCCTCACATCGCCAACAGCGATCTGAGGCCCCTGTCGAGAATCTACTCAGTCTTGATGGGGTAAGATACCATTGCGTCAATACTTTATAATTACATTCCTGGACTCGTGTACATATTGACGTATTTAGTGTAAGGTAGATAATGTTCTTACGCTGCGCCGGGGTAAAAATCTTGTTAAGGTCTCTTTCCCATTTATTAATACTTTTCATTACGTAATCTTCTGCGGGGGTATTTAAAAACATATACATTTTAGAGATTATCCGAGGGAGTGGTTCTTTTCCTTCAAAACATTGTTCAAATATGGTTAATTGACGCCGATAATTTATCGGCGTTCCCAATGATTTCAAAAAATGGCTTAACTGTAGCGCCTGCCAAAGTTTTATTTCGAAAGGCCCTCCTGGTTGTGTCAAATCTGCGATTGTAGGCCAGGAATCTGAGGAAAGGAAATGTGAAACCTGGAAACATCCCCTTTTCAACAAATTCCTGAAAGCTCCTGGCTCCATCCCTGGCGGAAAGTCAGGATTTCCCAGAATAGGGAACAATGGAGATTGTCTTGATGAGTATTTAGGGTTACAGCAAATTTTTGCACTTATTCGCAGCGTAGGGCCTATTGTAGGGTGTTTTTTAAGAGAGGCCGGTAATGCTACATAGCACCATGGTGCTCTTTGCAGAGGTACCGGACTAAACTGTTGCTCCATGCCTATCCACCGTTTAAGCTCTTTGTGTCTACACCAATCTACTACCCTGCCCAGATGTACTGCTTGATAGTATTTCAATATGTCTGGGGCTGCTACTCCACCATGACCTTTGGGCATCGTCATCAGACCTCTACTAATCCTTGGCCGTTTCCTTGCCCAGATAAATTTAGTAAAAAGTGAACCAATTTGGCGAAGAAAAACTGCCGGGATCTTAATCGGTAGTGCCTGAAAAAGATATAAAAACTTTGGTAGAATGCTCATTTTAATAATACTGCACCGACCGAACCACGAATGTAATCCATGATGCCATTTCTCTAATAAGGACCCTACTATTTTATATAACGGTGGAAAATTTATTTTAAAGGTGTCTCTATCGTTCGATGGTATTTGTGTACCCAGATAATTTAGCGCCGCCGCTACCCACTTAAACTTAAAATTCGGTTGGATGGAATTGCGCAGACTAGGATGTAATGCAACCCCCATCGCTTCCGATTTAGTATAGTTTATTTTCAAATTTGATAGGGTGCTATAGATTTCAAACTCCTTCATAAGATTGGGTAATGACACGTGTGGATTAGACAAGGAGAACAGCAAGTCGTCTGCATACGCTGAGACTTTATAGTTATGATCTCCCAACTGTAACCCCTGAATATCCGGGTTTTGTCGGATCTTATTTAATAATGGCTCTATCGATAAAGCAAAAAGCAACGGTGAGAGAGGACAGCCCTGGCGTGTACCGTTCGAAATCTCAAACGGTTTCGAAAAGACTCCGTTTACTCTCACCGAAGCATGTGGGGTGGTGTAAACACTTGAGATCCACTGAATCATATGTTCCCCCAATCCCACATGCCTTAGAACTTCAAACAGAAAACGCCAATTTACTCTATCGAACGCCTTTTCGGCGTCTGTGCTCAAGAAGACGCAGGGGATATTTATTTTATTCGCATAATGGACCAAATTGAGTACCTTAATGGTGTTGTCCCTCGCTTCACGCGATGGAATAAATCCTACTTGATCTAAATCTACCAATTGGCCCAGCAGTGGTTGCAATCGTGAGGCCAATATCTTCGTAAAAAGTTTCAGGTCTACGTTTAATAAAGAGATAGGCCTATAACTGCCGCACTCCGCCGGATCCTTCCCACTCTTTGGGATCACCGTAATATGTGCTAAGAGCGCGTCTCGGGGGAATGCGGCAGTCTGACCCATCTCATTAAACATCTTTATCATCTGAGTACCAAGCAGTGGGAAAATTTTTTTGTAATATTGTATGGAAAATCCATCCGGGCCTGGAGCCTTCCCGGGTTTTGCTGTTTTTAACACTACATTTAACTCCTCAATGGAAATTGGTGCTTCCAATTTTAGCCGATCTAATGATGATATCCGCGGTAAACGCGTTGTACGAAGATATTCCTCTAAAAATGCCCTAGGGACTGATGATGGTGCTAGATTATATAACGTGGAATAATATTCTCCAAATACTTGGGCTATTTCTTTTGGCAATGAAGTTAATCGTCCATCTTTCCTCTTTATTTGGGGTACATACACTGTAGCATTTTTTCCCTTAAGTTTCCCTGCCAGTAATTTACTGCATTTATTTTCCCATTCATAAGATGCCTTTCTACCCAGTTGTAGTGCTGCTTTCGCTTTAAAACGGAGAATATCTGTAATCTGTCGCCTCACATGTGCCAATTCTATCCCCAAAGCTGGTGCCTGCGTCCTCTTGTGCTGGAGCTCCAATACTCGGACCTCCTCCAATAATTTCCCTATCTGTCTTTCTCTATCCCTCTTCAATCTGGATCCATGCTTAATCAAAATCCCCCGGATCACCGCCTTATGTGCCTCCCATATCGTACCCGGGTCCATCCCCGGGGTGTCATTCGTCTGGAAGTACGCTGTCATCTCTTTTGCTACATCTTCCCGAATATCGGGGATCTGTAACAGGCTCTCATTTAGACGCCATCTTCTCTCCGGGGAATAGACCGCGTCCGACAAAGAGAGGCACAGGGTGACCGGGGCATGGTCTGACCACGTTATATTCCCTATATGAACTTCCAGTACTGAGGTAAGTAAGTAGTGTGGTATCAGGAATAGGTCTATGCGGGAGTATACTTGATGAGGATTAGAAAAAAAAGTGTAGTCTCTTTCATTTGCATGCATAATCCTCCATACATCTACCAATCGTACTTCGTGCAGCTTCCGCAATATGCCCTTCCTGATGCCCCCTGCCACCGCGGAAGTCCCTGAGGAAGTGTCTAGACTTGGGTCTAAGGGGATATTTAAATCTCCCCCTAGAATCAATTTCCCTTCTGTAAAGTTTGTTAGTTCTGACAGTACTTTCCTCATGAAGGCGTCTTGGTGGACATTCGGTGAATACAACGTGGCCAGAGTTACTTTAACACTTCCTATGGATCCTTTAAGGAAGAGAAATCGACCATTTTTATCTAGACGTTTGTCTGTAAGTAACCAAGGAATCCGATTAGAAATTAAGATCGATACCCCTTTGGATTTTGCCTCTTGATTACAGGCGTGATATACACATGGAAAAAATCTATTCTGTAGGAGGGGGAGTCCACCCTCCCTGAAATGCGTCTCCTGCACAAATGCTATATCTGTACCCCATCTTTTCAGATCGTTTAGAAGCATCCTTCTCTTCTCTGGGACATTTAGTCCTTTAACATTTAGTGAGGTCACCTTTATTCCCTCCATCTCTTAAGGGTTGAACATATAACCACTAACAAAAAAAAATAAATAAATAAATAAAGAAAAGAAAAGAAAAAGGAGGAAAAAAAAAAAAAAATTTCCCTTTCCCTTACCCAAACACCCACCTCCCTCCAAAAAGGAGCACCCACCTCTATGCCACTAACCTATGGTTTCTGTGGGTGCTAAACTATATGGGGTACTAGATCTGAGTTGGCGGAGGAGCCCGGCTCCTCCCGTCCATCCCCCCGACTGTCTTTATAATCTCGTAATACTACCGCTGCGTTCCCTTTTCCCCTTCTCCCCCTCTCTCTTCCTCACAGCCCCCTCCTCTCTCCCCCACATCTTACCCATTCTTAACTCTCAGTCCCGTCTCACTTCCTCCCATTCCCTCTTCTTCCTTCTCTACCTTTGAAAGATTTGGCATTTATTTATTTGTCCATTTATTTTGCCCCCTCCCCTTCCTCTTCCTCTCTCTCCCTCCCCTTACCTCCTTCATTAAACTGTTCCCTTCACTTATACATAATATTTCTTCTTCTCCCTTTTTTTCTCCTCCCCTCCTCCCCTATCATTTCTATTGTTATCTCAACGAGATTCAATTCTTACTCTCCTCCCATGTGTCTCCAAAAACCCTTGATCCTTTATAGATCGTACCCAATACCTCAATTTAACTAATACCGAACTTTAGTATTATATTCTTAAAATATCAATTTATTTTAACTTCATTGGGACTCAATATTTTGGGGTCCATATCTATTTTACTATGTCTACTGTCCTCAATTTATCCCCCTAATAAATTACCTACTTTAAATATCCTCGACTCTCAGCGTCGGTCTGCCAAGCCATTAGTGCAACCACAAAAGGGAAAAAAAAAAAAAAGGGGGTGTACTATGTATTACACCTAGAAAAAATAAATAAGTAACTAAATAAGTTGTGAGTGTTTCTTTAGACAAAGAGACCTCCAAAATTCTATTTACTTGGGGGTAATTCCCCTATTACATACTCCTCATTTTACGTCTCATTATCCAAAAAGTGCCTTATTTCTTACCTCTTGTATCTTAAGTGATTAGTGATTGAAATTTACAAAAAAAAAAAAACAAACATCAACCCATATCTGGGCAACTCCAACCCCACCCCCCTCCCCTCATGCCCCTCCTACCACCGCATCTACCTCTAGAAAAAAATAAGAAAAAAAAAATAAAAAAAACATTCACAACCATTTCGTGAAAGTTATAAATACGTGTCACTCATTTGTACATTATCTGTGATATCCATACTTAGACAATCTTATTATCTATTCCACCGTGTAATATGAGGCCTTAACAGTCTGACACTGGGAGCCCAATAGAAAAAAAAAAGATTAAGGGGGATTAAAAAGATAAATTGACATAGTAAGGACCACACAAAACAAAAAAAAAAAAAAAAAGGGAGATAGAGGGAGAGTAAGATTAGACTGCTCCACCTACTCTGGGGGGGGACCTGGGGGAAGGGAAGGATGGGGGAGAAAAAATAAATAGGCAAACAAAATAAACAAAAAAAAGAAAAAAAAGGGGAAGGGGAACAGACCAAAAAAAAAAAAGGGGAGGGGGAAAAAAAAAAAAAGAGGACGTGGGGGGGGAGCATTTAAACGTCCTATCAATTGGTTCAGGTCTAGTCTATTAACCATCACTTTGGGGCGCAGTTCCCTGGGCCCCACCATCTCTTCTTCTCTGTGGCAATACTTCCTCAGTCCTTGGGACCCCTACTCGTCCTCTCGGTCCCTGAATATGCTGTAACCAGTTTGGGACCTCCATTACTTCCATCTCCAAAAAAGAGAACTCCTCAGGAAGTTCCGAGGGGTGTCGTAGGACAAATGTCTTTTGATCTTTCTTTATTATTAATGCCATAGGATATCCCCATCGATATGTCCCCCCTATCTTCTTAATATTATCCAGAAATGGACGCAGCATGGCTCTTCGCTGTAAGGTAGCGCGAGATAAGTCTGGGAGAATTTTTACTTGCTGTCCCTCATAGACAATCTCTCCTATTTCCCAGGCCTTACGACTTATTAATTCTTTGTGCGCATAGCGATGAAAACATCCTATCACATCTCTAGGTCTATTTAAGTTCACTGAGGGGGGTCCCAAGGCTCTATGTAGCCTCTCGAATTCTAAATCCTGTGAAGGAGGGGGAGTAGCCAACCTTTTACAAATCTCCATTATTGTATGCTGTAAAGCATCCCCTCCTATTGCCTCAGGCACCCCTCTGAACCTCAAATTTTTACGCCTGCTGCGGTCCTCAAGTTCCTCTAAACGGAGCTGCATAGGGGAGACATAAGGGGTTTGTACAGTTTGTGTTATTTGTACCTGTTCCAATTGCGCAATTCGGTCTTCCAAGGCTGCCAATGCTGTTTCATCCTGTTTCAGTCTGTCCGTCAGGCATTGCACCTCCTCTCGCACCCCCTCCACATCCCTTCGGTGTACCTCTTCCATGCGAGCAACTATAGCTTCCATATCTGAGCGCGTCGGCAGGGTCTGCATTACCCTCAGAAGTGTCTTAATATCAGGGTCTCCTAAGCCCGTAGCCACCTCATGCTGCTCCTTTGATCTCTGTGTCTGCTCCTCTGCCGCGCACTGCATTTTTGCTTTCACTTTCGCTGCTTCTAGCCGGGTAGGTGGAGCAAGCTGTGCCGGTTCTCTGGATACTACACACAGTGCCGCCCCTCGTGTCTCCAGCTCACGATCGCGGGATACCTCCGCTCTCGTACGGAGAAAGTATTGTGGGATTTCTAACTGCTTTGGCGCTCGCTGTATTTTGTTTTCTTTCCTCTTCATTCCGGGCTTGATTTCAGGATGAGGGTAGTCTGCTTAAGCATATGGGAATGCAGCCGCGATATCCATCATAGTCAGCCAGGTGGGTGGACGGAGCTCCGCAGACTCGTGTGTCTCTACTCCGCCATCTCAGACCACTCCCCCGATGGCGGTCCTTTTACTCAAACGGTTTGTTCATGTTCCCTTGTCGGCTTTTATTGTCCCCCTCTATAATTTTTAGTGTTCTACTGATTAAAGTTCGGTTTGGTGCCTCTTTATCAACAGCTCTCTAATCTCTGATGCACTCAAGGCTCCATGTTCAGTTACCTGGGCTCAGCATGCATGCATAAAATTGGGGTATGCCTTCCCCTCTTTCCCGTATAACTTTATAGTATGCCAGCAGTTCAATACTTATGCAATAATATAGTTTAGTTTGCCTCGTGTTGTATACTGAAATTAAATGCTAAGTTGTGCGCAGAGTTTTGTCAGTACATGCAGCATATGTCCTTTTTTTTTTTTGTTTAGATGCCTATGTAATTTCAGTTGCTCTGGCTTCCAGTGATTTTCAGCTGAGGGCTGTGTAGTATGGATGGATCATACCTTATGGAGTCCTGGGGTCCGTTGGATATTTCCCCATATCTTACAGTGCGGCTCCGGGGGGTTCTGGTCCTTCTGAGCACTTTCCCTGCTCACTGCTCCGGTATATGACTGGGGTGCCTTTCGTGTCACAATGGGCGGTGGGGCGGTGGGGGGATGGGGATGGTATATGTCGGCTCCTCTGACTCACGTCCCCCCCGGCAGCTCTTCCTGTATTGCTGTGGCTTGCTATGGCTTACTGCAGGCTACTGACTCTGGACCCCGAGCTCCCGGCTATAGAAGCCGGTTCTCAGCATGCCTCAGCCTGCTTAGAGACGCCGAGTGAGTGCGGGGGTTTCTCGTGGCTGGGAGCCGGGAGCAGGGAGCTGTATCATCTGCAGCGTGAGACGAGTCTTACTCGAGCTATGCCACCCTCGCTCCCCTCCGGCTGTGCAGTCCTTTCAGATCCGACTTCGAGTGTTTTCATTACTGGCCTTTTATTTGCTGTTAATTGGTATTGCCGGTGGCCATTTTGGTGTGGTCATTTCCGCCGGAAGTGTCTCGGCGGCCATTTTTTTATTTTTTTTTTGTCTGGTCGCCGGAAACGGCCCGGCGGCCATTTTAATGGAAGTCTGTAATGTAAACATCCGTTCTACGGCCAAGAGTATTCTCTGGTCACCGGAAGTAGTTCGGTTGTTTTGCTAGGGAGAAGTATATTCATACAGTGGAGGCTAGCTACAGATTAACGGCATGCATAATATACCATACTTAAATCTGGCTATATAGCCTTATTTTAATAAAAGGATAAACGAGGACATAAGAATATATATGTATATAAAAAAAATATATATATATATATATATAAAAATGAGCATAATGGGGTATAAAAACAATAGATATAATACGACATCTTGGGGTAATAAAATTAATAAAAAAATTTATAAAAGGAGATATAATTCTCTCTATGTAGTAAAATTGTGTCATTTTATTGAGTAAAATTCTTGGTAAAAATTCTGGTTAGAATTTTCTTGGTTTAAAATTTGTATACCGGAAGCGACGTAGTTTGCTCATAGTATGGCATGTGTATATAAATGTACATACATAAAAGGTAATAAGACATATCTGTGTCTAAAAAAGATAAAAAGCAGTGGTGAAGATTCCGAACCGGATAGGTGAGCAAAGAGCAGTTGTGTCAGAGGAGGGCGTCTAAGAGAGAGTGTGGGGGTGACTGGATCTGGTTGGGCCTAAAAATTGCTTAGGAAGCAATTTAGGTCGAAATCGATATTTAATCCTTGGGGTACGAAGGACTCTAGCGTGTGTATCCATTTAGATTCTAACTGGCTGATGGTTCTAACTTTATGTCCACCCCGCCAGTGTCTCTTGTAGGCTTCTATTCCCCAGAATCTCATGTGTGATGGGTCTTTATTATGATGTGTGGCAAAGTGCCTGGACACACTATGCTTATCATAGCCTCTCTGAATATTTTTCACATGTTCCTTTATTCTAATTCGTAGGAGTCTTTTAGTGCGGCCTACGTATTGCAGCCCGCAATCGCACTCCAATACGTAAACAGCTCCCTCGGTGTTGCAACAGATAAAGTCTTTAATTTCGTAACTGTTGCCTGTGCTTGTTGCGGTGAAGTCCTTCTTTTTTATGTTAGGGTGTTTCGTTCTTGTGCAGGCGTAGCAACGTTTGCAAGGAAAGAACCCTTTACCAGTGAAAAATGATAGGCCTCCTTTGTTCGGTGGATCTGGAATGTTCCTAACTATCCTGTCTCGTAGGGTTGGTGCTCTTTTATAAATGAATTTTGGGATTTTTGGAAGGATTTCTTGCAGCTGTTTATCTGCAAGCAGTATGTTCCAGTTCTTTTTAATGATCATTTCCATCTGTTTGTGTTGTATATTGTAGTCAAGGATTATTGGTACTGTATCTGTGGTGGTTTGTTTGGGTTTATCGTTAATTAGCGTTTTCCGGTCCATATTTGTTACTTCCGTGATTCTATTCTGGATAAATTCTTTGTTGTATCCTTTTTCTATAAATCTCTGTCCCATCTTGGTTGCTTGAGCTTTAAAGGTTTCTTTGTGGGTGCAGTTTCTTTTTAATCGCATCAGTTGACCTTTGGGTATGTTGCAAAGCCAGTTTCTATGGTGGCAACTTTCCAATGGCAAATAGCTATTTCTATCTACATCTTTAAAATGTGTTTTAGACGATAGTGTGTTGTCTTCTTGTGTGATCTCTAGGTCTAGGAAAGTTATCTTTTCTTTGCTAATTTCCCACGTGAGTTGTATATTTCTGTCATTCTTATTTAGGTCTTCCAAAAAAGCCAGGAGTGTTTCCTTATTTCCTTGCCATAGTATCACGATGTCATCTATGTATCTTCTGTATGTGTGCAGGCCTTCCGGAAGTTTGGAGAAGGCTCGTTCCTCTTCCCATCTAGCCATGAAGAGACCGGCTACACTAGGTGCGAATTTCGCCCCCATGGCAACTCCTGTTTTCTGGAAGTAGTGGTTGCGATTGTACCAGAAGAAACTGTTTTTCAGACAGAAGTTAAGACATTTTATTAAGTATTTCCTTTGACTACATGGTAATGTGGAGAATTTTCTGAGTCCCCATTTGGCAGCCTCGCATGCTTGATGATGCATAATAATGGTGTAGAGTGAGGCAACATCTGCAGTTGCCATCCACCAGGGTTGGTTACCTTTGGGGACCTCTTCTAAAATTTGCAGCATCTGTTTTGTGTCTCTTAGATATGCCTCAGTCTTCTGTACAGCGGGCTGTAGGAAATGATCAATGTATTGGCCCATTCTCGTGGTGAGTGAATCGATGCCATTCACTATGGGTCTCGGTGGTGGATTTGTGTTGTTTTTATGTATTTTGGGGAGACAGTAAATGATGGGTGTTCGTCAGGATTCTGGGATTAGGTATTTCGCTTCTTTTTTATTAAGGATATTCTTTTTCAGGCCTAGATGAACTGTTTGTTCTAATGCCTTCCTACATTTGAAGACTGGGTTACTGGGGAGGAGCTTATATGTTTCTTCATCACTGAGCATGTTGTTCATGCAAGTGTGGTATTGTTCTTTTGAGAGAATGACAATACCTCCTCCTTTGTCCGCAGGGCGGATTACAATATCTTTCCGTTTGCTTAGTTTTCGAATCCCATTCTTTATATGTTTCGGTTCTTCTTGTTTCTTGATCTTGAGGTTTTTCAATTCTTCCAGGACAATTCTTTTGAAGACTTCTATATGTCTGTTGTCTTTTAGTGGAGGGTTGAAAGTGGAGCTGTTTCTTAAGGTGCTGTGCGTTATCTGCTCAGTATTTGTGATTTTGGGTTTGTATGGGTTACTCATGATGTATTTTTTAATGTTTAGTTTCCTGATGTATTTCTGAATTCTGATGTAAGTTTGGAATTTATCTAGATTTTTTACAGGAGCGTATTTAAGACCTTTGTCTAAGGTGCCGATTTCTTCGTGGGACAGGGCTTGTTTGCTCAAATTAAAAATCCCTTCTCCTTTTATGTTCTTTTTCTTTTGGGCTCTCTTGCCCCCTCTGCATCCTCTCTTCTTTCCGGCGTCCTTCTTAATTGTCTCGATTCTTCCGTATGTCGTGTTGGGTAGTTCTCTCTCCCTCTCTCTAAAAAAGACCTTTCGTAGTCTGTATCGGAATGTCTATGTCTGTCTGATCTCTCTTCGTCGGCTCTATGATTCAGGGGTGCATAGTAGTTATGTGTATTGATGGGGCTCCTTTCATTCTGGCGATATGTTCCTTGTGCGGGACGGAGAAAACAGAGGACCACCATACCACCCCCCACCTCCCCCACAAGGAACATATCGCCAGAATGAAAGGAGCCCCATCAATACACATAACTACTATGCACCCCTGAATCATAGAGCCGACGAAGAGAGATCAGACAGACATAGACATTCCGATACAGACTACGAAAGGTCTTTTTTAGAGAGAGGGAGAGAGAACTACCCAACACGACATACGGAAGAATCGAGACAATTAAGAAGGACGCCGGAAAGAAGAGAGGATGCAGAGGGGGCAAGAGAGCCCAAAAGAAAAAGAACATAAAAGGAGAAGGGATTTTTAATTTGAGCAAACAAGCCCTGTCCCACGAAGAAATCGGCACCTTAGACAAAGGTCTTAAATACGCTCCTGTAAAAAATCTAGATAAATTCCAAACTTACATCGGAATTCAGAAATACATCAGGAAACTAAACATTAAAAAATACATCATGAGTAACCCATACAAACCCAAAATCACAAATACTGACCAGATAACGCACAGCACCTTAAGAAACAGCTCCACTTTCAACCCTCCACTAAAAGACAACAGACATATAGAAGTCTTCAAAAGAATTGTCCTGGAAGAATTGAAAAACCTCAAGATCAAGAAACAAGAAGAACCGAAACATATAAAGAATGGGATTCGAAAACTAAGCAAACGGAAAGATATTGTAATCCGCCCTGCGGACAAAGGAGGAGGTATTGTCATTCTCTCAAAAGAACAATACCACACTTGCATGAACAACATGCTCAGTGATGAAGAAACATATAAGCTCCTCCCCAGTAACCCAGTCTTCAAATGTAGGAAGGCATTAGAACAAACAGTTCATCTAGGCCTGAAAAAGAATATCCTTAATAAAAAAGAAGCGAAATACCTAATCCCAGAATCCTGTCGAACACCCATCATTTACGGTCTCCCCAAAATACATAAAAACAACACAAATCCACCACCGAGACCCATAGTGAATGGCATCGATTCACTCACCGCGAGAATGGGCCAATACATTGATCATTTCCTATAGCCCGCTGTACAGAAGACTGAGGCATATCTAAGAGACACAAAACAGATGCTGCAAATTTTAGAAGAGGTCCCCAAAGGTAACCAACCCTGGTGGATGGCAACTGCAGATGTTGCCTCACTCTACACCATTATTATGCATCATCAAGCATGCGAGGCTGCCAAATGGGGACTCAGAAAATTCTCCACATTACCATGTAGTCAAAGGAAATACTTAATAAAATGTCTTGACTTCTGTCTGAAAAACAGTTTCTTCTGGTACAATCGCAACCACTACTTCCAGAAAACAGGAGTTGCCATGGGGGCGAAATTCGCACCTAGTGTAGCCGGTCTCTTCATGGCTAGATGGGAAGAGGAACGAGTCTTCTCCAAACTTCCGGAAGGCCTGCACACATACAGAAGATACATAGATGACATCGTGATACTATGGCAAGGAAATAAGGAAACACTCCTGGCTTTTTTGGAAGACCTAAATAAGAATGACAGAAATATACAACTCACGTGGGAAATTAGCAAAGAAAAGATAACTTTCCTAGACCTAGAGATCACACAAGAAGACAACACGCTATCGTCTAAAACACATTTTAAAGATGTAGATAGAAATAGCTATTTGCCATTGGAAAGTTGCCACCATAGAAACTGGCTTTGCAACATACCCAAAGGTCAACTGATGCGATTAAAAAGAAACTGCACCCACAAAGAAACCTTTAAAGCTCAAGCAACCAAGATGGGACAGAGATTTATAGAAAAAGGATACAACAAAGAATTTATCCAGAATAGAATCACGGAAGTAACAAATATGGACCGGAAAACGCTAATTAACGATAAACCCAAACAAACCACCACAGATACAGTACCAATAATCCTTGACTACAATATACAACACAAACAGATGGAAATGATCATTAAAAAGAACTGGAACATACTGCTTGCAGATAAACAGCTGCAAGAAATCCTTCCAAAAATCCCAAAATTCATTTATAAAAGAGCACCAACCCTACGAGACAGGATAGTTAGGAACATTCCAGATCCACCGAACAAAGGAGGCCTATCATTTTTCACTGGTAAAGGGTTCTTTCCTTGCAAACGTTGCTACGCCTGCACAAGAACGAAAACACCCTAACATAAAAAAGAAGGACTTCACCGCAACAAGCACAGGCAACAGTTACGAAATTAAAGACTTTATCTGTTGCAACACCGAGGGAGCTGTTTACGTATTGGAGTGCGATTGCGGGCTGCAATACGTAGGCCGCACTAAAAAGACTCCTACGAATTAGAATAAAGGAACATGTGAAAAATATTCAGAGAGGCTATGATAAGCATAGTGTGTCCAGGCACTTTGCCACACATCATAATAAAGACCCATCACACATGAGATTCTGGGGAATAGAAGCCTACAAGAGACACTGGCGGGGTGGACATAAAGTTAGAACCATCAGCCAGTTAGAATCTAAATGGATACACACGCTAGAGTCCTTCGTACCCCAAGGATTAAATATCGATTTCGACCTAAATTGCTTCCTAAGCAATTTTTAGGCCCAACCAGATCCAGTAACCCCCACACTCTCTCTTAGACGCCCTCCTCTGACACAACTGCTCTTTGCTCACCTATCCGGTTCGGAATCTTCACCACTGCTTTTTATCTTTTTTAGACACAGATATGTCTTATTACCTTTTATGTACATTTATATACACATGCATGCCATACTATGAGCAAACTACGTCGCTTCCAGAATTTTTACCAAGAATTTTACTCAATAAAATGCCACAATTTTACTACATAGAGAGAATTATATCTCCTTTATAAATTTTTTTATTAATTTTATTACCCCAAGATGTCGTATTATATCTATTGTTTTTATACCCCATTATGCTCATTTTTATATATATATATATATATATTTTTTTTTTTATATACATATATATTCTTATGTCCTCGTTTATCCTTTTATTAAAATAAGGCTATATAGCCAGATTTAAGTATGGTATATTATGCATGCCGTTAATCTGTAGCTAGCCTCCACTGTATGAATATACTTCTCCCTAGCAAAACAACCGAACTACTTCCGGTGACCAGAGAATACTCTTGGCCGTAGAACGGATGTTTACATTACAGACTTCCATTAAAATGGCCGCCGGGCCGTTTCCGGCGACCAGACAAAAAAAAAAAAAAAAAATGGCCGCCGAGACACTTCCGGCGGAAATGACCACACCAAAATGGCCACCGGCAATACCAATTAACAGCAAATAAAAGGACATCTCTGGCATCTAGTAACCACCTCTGAAGAAGTCACGTGACAGTGACGAATGCGCAAAGGGACACTAGATACCGGAAGCGAGGTACGAGCTCGATGCTCGTTTATCCCATGCAACTTTGAGCAACATAAAATGTGAGTTTACTGTACTTTACTTGTATTGAATAAAACTTTTAAAAAACGTACTACACTATCGAGACCCTTCCTCTCCTTATCCATTTTTGCGAGACACATACACCTGAACTACAGCGTACACCCCAGTAAAAGAGACGCCCAAACACCTGGATTTAAAGGGAGCCGCCCGCCATAGGACACAGAAGCCCCATTGAGAACCAGCTAACACATATACACGCTGTTACCTTACAGCGGTAAGGTAAGGGTACATCCATTACTATATTCCACGGAAGATCAGGAACCACCTGCAGCTACTGGTCACAATAACCAACAGCACCGATACCGTTATACCCCACCAGGATTTGTCACCAGCGCCATAGCAAACCTCACTTTGCCCACACTAGGAAAGGGCTCACCCCCACGGACTGTTCTTGCACTTTTGCATTACTTATTTATTGATTGTATTCAATTTTTTTTTGGCTATGCTTACCTTCCACACATCCTTATCCACCTAGTTGGTTTTATGCACCGATGCAATTTTTATTGCGACTATTTTATGTGTCATATTTTTTAACCACTTGTACTTGACCGCAGCACTTTATGCACGGCCATCACAGATTCACCTTATTTTAATGTGACGCTTGATGCAACTTTATGCGATTTTTATGCGTTTCTATGCAATTATAAGAGACGTAATTTTTATATGATTTTATGTGATTTACCCACATCATTCTCACTTGATACACCTCTGCACACTTCTCACGGATTTATTCTTTGAATATGATGTTTTATGCGATTTCATGCGATTTTATGCAATTTTAAGCTATGTCACGTTTATGCGATTTTATGTGATTTATGCACAAAAATTCACACCATCCTCTATCTTCTGCATAATCGGCACTTACTTGTGTGCATACCTATTTAATATACCTTAGTTTCTACAGCTTTATTATACAGCGCAGCACTACCTCTTTACCTTACCAAAGTCCAGTAACATACCAGTACATCGCTGGTCCTGGTTGGGCATATATTGTAATGTTCTTTTTTTTTTCATGCAGCCTGTGGGCTAAACGAAAAAAAGAGAACCTAATATATTTCTCCAGTCAAATCGATTGATCGGTGGTATGCCCACCATTAGAATACCGCCCTGCATCCACCCACTTCTAATGATGGGCATACAAGAAAAATAAAAACATATGTCGAAGCATATATGGGCGATCCGCCCCTATGCTTCGGCATATATGCTCTTTTTTAACTGTGGTGGTGAAATAACCTCCTACAGCACTGGAGTCACGGATTTACGTATCGTGAGAGCAAACCCTGTTGCTGTCAAAATAAATAAATCCGTGATGCAGCTGAATGGCATACCTGAAAAGCAAACAATGGTAACAATAAAACATTAACTCAATAAAACTTATTTTTTTTATTGCAATCTGTGAAGGAGGAAGAGTAAAAAATATATGCCACAGCATGGGGGCAAATCACCCCTCCACCCCTGCTTCGGCATAAAAACTATTTGTAAATAGTAAAAAGAGCATATAACTGTGGTAGTAAAATCACCTCATACAGCGCTGGAGTCACGGCTTTACGTATCGTGGGAGCAAACTCAGTTGCTGTCAGAATAAATAAACCTGTGCTGCAGCCGAATAGCGTACCTGCAAAGCAGATAATGGACAACAATAAAACAAAGTAACATTAAAGTATAACAGTAGGACATACCATACCTGCAAAGCTAATACAATAAAACACAGTAACAAAACATTACAGTTAAGCATAAAATACAGGACAATAGAGAGAATAGAAAAAAAATAAAATATGTCAAACATCCCAGGAGTCATGATTTTTTCTCTCTCAGCTGGAGGAGGGGTTTTCTCAGCTAAACACATCCTCCTGCCTGCATGGATGGCCAAAGGGCAGATGGATTCTGGGAAGTAAATGCTACATAAATCATCTGCTCCTACTCAAGATGGCCATGGCTAGAAATGGTAGAGAGGCGTTTTCAATGTGATTTCTCAAAAAAATAAAGCTTGGAGATGTGGATGGATGATCGAGTTTGCTTTGATTATTAAAAGGGGGTTGTAAACCCTCGCGGTTTTTCACCTTGTGAAAAACCTTCTATAGTGCAGCACCCCCCCCGCCCCAGACCCCGGCCTTTCCAGCGCTGTGAACGAGCACACCAGCTCTAGCCGGTGTGTCTCAGGTCCTGATTGGATGGATTGATAGCAGCGCAGCCATTGGCTCCCACTGCTGTCAATCAAATCCAATGACACAGGAGACGGGGCAAAGTGCTGCAGTCTGTGTCAATAGATGCAACAGCAGGACACAGGAGCGCGAGTGCCCGAGGGAGAGCGCTTCTCCAACGGGGCACTCGAGAAGAGGAGGAGCCAGGAGCGCCATCGAGGGAGAGGGGGATCGGGCAACTCTGTGCAAAACCAACTGCAGAGGAGGGAAGTATGACGTTATTTAAAAAAAAAAAAAAAAAAAAAAATATATAGTTTTGTTATCCTTTAAAAATTAGGTAAATGGGGTGTGTGGCCAAGATGGCGGAGCGACCAGACACACATCACAGAGCTCTGCTGGAAACTCGCCTTATTTTATTTATACCTAGGAGAACCGACGCCCATAGTAGCAGCCATAGCCGGCGGATGCCGTCCAGAACACCGGGCCGAGGTAAGGCTGGTAAGAAGCTTTGTCCCCCCCCCCCCCCCGATATCCTGGAAAATACCGGCCCTGCACTGAGATCGTGGCCTGCCTGCCTGCACAGCACGTGCAAACATGGCGTTGCAAACGGAGGCCCCAGCAATCCCCCCAGGGATACCAGAGGTCATGGCGGCTATTGCATCCTGCCACACTGCCATTGCCACTTTCCAAAACAACCCTGACCAGTAAGATAGAGGCAGTGCAGCTGGACATGGGATTGATCCGCCAGGACATGGACAAGGTCCGATCCCGCCTGACCAATGCAGAGGGGAGGATGGTCTATGTGGAAGACATGGTCGCGGAGCATGAAGGAGCTCTCTGCACGCTGCAGTCTAAGCTAAAAACTTTAGAATACAGAGCAGAGGATGCCGAAAAGTTGCATCATTGGCCTAGCAGAAGGGGCTGAGGGGAAGAATCCCACACTTTTTACTGAAGAGCTTCTGTGCTCCCTCCTGCCTGCAGCCTAGCTGGTTTACTGTGGAGAGGGCCCACCGCATGCCGCCACAACCTGACCCGCAGGGAGCCCCCCGCACATTTATTCTGTGGCTGCTGAACTTCAGAGACCGGGATAAAATACTGAGAGCTGCCAGAATGGCAGGGGGGGGGGGGGGGTGTACAATATAAGAATAACTGTCTCAAGCTGTCTCCAGACTATTCTGTGGAGACGCAGAAGCTCTGCAGGTTCTTTGATGCTGTGAAAGCTGCCCTCAGGGAAAGGAGGATCAAGTACAGTGTGCTTTTCCCAGCCAGGCTGCGAGTCGGGGATGGGGAGACGGTGAGATTCTTTACATCCAAGAGAGGCAACCCGCTGGCTGGAATCCCTACCGCCACATGGATGAGGAGTCTTGGGCTCTGCATTTGTGCCAATACCTACAGGGCCAGTTGGCCTCGGCTGTGTTTACAGCTCATGTTATTAAGATGGATGATATGGGCTCCTTTCAGTTATTTACGGAACCTGCCCGCTGTCCATTCCCATTATCTGTTTATGGCGGCGGGGGGGGGGGGGATCTTTACTTCTGACACCCCTGAACAGCTCAACCTAACCAAATTTTAGTGGCGGAGAGCCACATCAAGTTTTGTGCCCCTGGTGGACACCAGGCAAACTACT
>CM053029.1:159712641-159753464 GCA_028564925.1 Lithobates sylvaticus | reverse complement strand
GGATGTTTAAAACATTTTTTTTTGCTAGAAAATTACTTAGAACCTCCAAACACTAAATATTGTTTTTTTTTCTAAAACCCTTTTTTTCACACTGTATTTGCGCAGCGGTCTTACAAGTGCACTTTTTTGGGGAAAAATTCACTTTTTTGAATAAAAAAGAATAAGACAACAGTAAAGTTAGCCCAATTTTTTTTTATATTGTGAAAGATAATGTTACACCAAGTAAATTCATACCCAACATGTCACGCTTCAAAATTGCGCCCGCTTGTGGAATGGTGTCAAACTTTTACCCTTAAAAATCTCCATCAGCGATGTTTAAAAAATTCTACAGGTTGCATGTTTTGAGTTACAGAGGAGGTCTAGGGCTAGAATTATTGCTCTCGCTCTAACGATCGCAGTGATACCTCACATGTGTGGTTCGACCACCGTTTTCATATGCGGGCGCTACTCACGTATGCGTTCGCTTCTATGCGCGAGCTTGTCGGGACTGATCGCTTTAAAAATATATATATATATATTTTACTTAATTTTATACATTTTTTTACTGTTTTTTAAAAAAATTTAAAATGGGTCACTTTTGTTCCTATTACAAGGAATGTAAACATCCCCTGTAATATACAAAAGCATGGCAGGTCCTCCTAAATATGAGATCTGGGGGTCAAAAAGTCTTCAGATCTCATATTTGGACTAAAATGCAATAAAAAAAAAAAAAATTACTTTGAAAAAATGTGCCTTTAAGACCTATGGACGGAAGTGACTTTTTTTTTATTTTTTTATGTTTTCTTTTTTGTCCCTTCTCGTTTTCACATCGTCGTGGTATTTTCCGCTAAGATTTATTTAATCATTATGTTTAAATTTTAAATTTTGTACAAAAAGGAATATACTCATACAAAAAAACATTAGTAAAATATATCCCCTACGTTTTGACGTCGCTTCCACCCTGCTATGGTATGGAGACTGGTAGGGGCCATCTTAGCCTCACTCGTCTCCATACCCAGGCACTGAGAGGACCCAATCGTCTCCGCCGCTGCTGACGGCTCCGGTAAGTGGCGGAGGGCACAGGAGAGCGGCAGAAGGGGGGGCCCCTCTCCCGCCGCCGATAACGGTGATCTTGCGGCGAATCCGCCGCAGACACCAACATTATCATAAATACAAAGCAGCTGCTGCCATTACTGAGCTATCCATCTTCAAAGTGCCGACGTATATCTACAGGAGCATGTCGGCAAGTGGTTAAAATGCAAACTGCACCTGCAATATGCAAACTGCAACCTGCACAAGTGTGAATCTGGCCTTAGGAGTGCACACAAGCGCATATTCTTAGTTCTAACAGGGACTTAGGCCTGGTTCACACCTATGCCTTTTTAAGTGCTTTTTCAGTCTTTCAGAAACACACTACAGTCCATTTAACATGGTTTCCTATGGATGTAGTTCACATTCCTGCATTTTATGGAAAGGTCGGATGCTTTTTTCTGGTATTTGGTTCCAAAGACTTCAATGGATCAAAAGCGTGTATTGAAAAACGCAAAATGCACCTGCAATATGCAAACTGCAACCTGCATAGGTGTGAATCAGGCTTAAATGATTGAAAACCTTATTAGCCAGATTGCAGATGGTGTTAGACTAGGAAACATACATTGGCTTAAAGGGGTTGTAAACCCTTGTGTTTTTTCACCTTAATGCATCCTATGCACCTTAATGCCACTTTGCAGGCACTTCGGCAGCGGTGCCCATTGATTTCAATGGCAGGGGCGATCGAGAAGCAGTGTATACACCGCTCCCCCGTCGCCCGAACAATGCTGCTTGCAGGACTTTTCCTGTCCTGCATGCGCACCGCCCCAGTGTGAAAGCACTCAAGCTTTCACACTGGGGTGGATTGAGAGGCGCTTTTCAGGCACTTTACAGGCTCTGTTTTTAGGGAAAAAAAGCGCCCCAGTGTGAAAGGGGTCTTACTGAACTGCGCATACGCAGCTCAGTTTATATTTCTGACATTGTGCCAGTGGCATCATTCCATGCCGGACAATCAAAAAAGCTGAAAACCGGCACCCGGGAGAAGATGCGAGGGATCTGGCAGGCCTCAGGCCATTTGAGCAGAGGTGAGTAATCCTGACTTTAGTTGTTCTTTAACCTTTTCCAAACGCAAAAAAAAAAAAAACTGTTGCTGTAACAACCTAAAAAAGTGTTAGGCTGGGTTCACATATATGGAATTGGATGCGTTTTTAGCCACATCCAATTTGCATAACACGTTAATATGACCGGTTTTCAATGGAACCGATTTACACTTGTGTGGGGCGAATTTAAAAAGGGTCCTGTGCGTTTTTGTGTCTAGTTCAAGTGCGATTTCACGTAAAAACTTGCACCTTAACCGGTGAACAGAGACGCACTGGACTGCCGCACTGAAAACCCAGCCGCATATGTGTGAACCCAGACTTAGCTGGAGCTGGACTTTAATTTGTCTCCCACTAAAGGTCCATTTAAAGCTACATGTCCATCCAAGAATTTAACTGCAGAACGAACACTGTTGTCATCCTATTGCAAGTGTAAAAAAAAAAAAAATAATAATAATTGGTAGGATCACCAGATAAGAAAACTATGATGCTGGGGACTCCAGGATACAAAAACTCTTATATTAAAAACAGTGACAGACTGCATCCTATTTATCATTTTGCATATAGTTTTAATTCACCAATGTCCAGTTAAGCATCCGCTGCATTTATTATCATTTAACAGGTTACACACAGTGGTAACCTTCTCCTGTCTTTGTGGATTAACTGCAGATCTTTGTTGAGCGCAGGGTGTAACTTTCCACAACCAGTCGGAACACGGCGTGCGCTTGGTCATCGTTCCACCCAGTGCTGAGTGGGCTGCCATTCTAGAACAAAGAGAATGTGCACTTGTTTATCAGCAATAAATCCATCTTCGCTATTAATGATTAATACTTTATTATTTTTAAACCGACCTAAAATGTGAGCTGGTTTAGGTGCCAATAGAATCGGTACTGTTCAAACAAATCCAAGATAAGAAGTAATGGCATCGCTATCTCTATTGGACAAATCTATCTGGGATTTTTCTGCCTTTGTTATAAGAATTTGTGGTATTTTATTACAATTGCAGCTGAGTGTCAGCTCTTGACAAGCTGAGGAGAGGCCAGCTGTTGACATGTCATCAGTCTGCTACAGGCAGAAGGCAGCATTTTCTCAGTCTCCATCCCCTAGTGATCAGACTACAATATTTTAACTTTGTAGTAAGAGAGGCTGTAGCAGGGGCTGATCTGTGTCAGAAATTTGAGAACACAGCCAAAATCCATACATGATTGCAAACTGGTTTTAGTCCAGGAAGAAGATGCTAACCCTGGATAATGACTGAACAAAGATGGCACTGTCCTTCTGGAGGGAAAAAGAGATAAAACCATTGTTAGGGAAGGTAATGTGATCTTTTTTAAAAGGTAATAAACACCTGAGAGTGTTACACTAACAGAGTACTACTAAACATGCAAAATATATCTGATGACAGGTCCGCTTTAATAAAATCATTAAGCTTTTGTTTTTGCTGCGTCAGATTCGTACTACAATCAACAAGCTTGCTGTCACTCCGCAATGGACCAACTACGGGCTGCGCTTGTTCGGATACCTGCACCCTGCTATAGACGGTAAGGACAATAAACCGCTAACAATGGCAATTTATAGCTTTATCTGGTGTTTTAACATTACACCCAGTACAACATCACTCTAAAGCCTAGTACACATGGGCCGAATACAGCCCATGTGTATGGCAGCCGGTCCAAATACAGCCCATGTGTATGGCAGCTGGTCCGAATACAGCCCATGTGTATAGCAGCTGGTCCGAATACAGCCCATGTGTATAGCAGCTGGTCCGAATACAGCCCATGTGTATGGCAGCCGGTCCGAATACAGCCCATGTGTATGGCAGCTGGTCCGAATACGGCCCATGTGTATGGCAGCTGGTCCGAATACGGCCCATGTGTATGGCAGCCGGTCCGAATACGGCCCATGTGTATGGCAGCCGGTCCGAATACGGCCCATGTGTATGGCAGCCGGTCCGAATAAGGCCCATGTGTATGGCAGCCGGTCCAAATACAGCCCATGTGTATGGTAGCCGGTCTGAATACGATCCATGTGTATGGTAGCCGGTGCGACAGAAGCAGGCCATTTGGCTGGCATCTGTCAAAGGGTCTTGACCGGAAAAGGTCTGCCAACCGGCTCCTATTCAGCCCTCTCAGCCAAGTACGTCTCACGTTGTGCAGACAGCTGGATCCTGTAGAAATCTTCACTGCAGGGATGCTCTGTCCTCTTCCTGCCTCTGAAATTCTGGCATGCTAAGGGTTTATAGCTACAGTTCTCCTGGCTAGGGGAAAGAATCCTGTGACTCATCAGACTCTATCCCATTCACAGATCATGCTATAGGTATTAAAAAGCAACAAAAGAACTTACCGGAATGGGGTAGAAGAGAGGAGGGCACGGGTCCCCATCAGGAACTGGAGTGAAAATTTCTTCTTGGGACCTCCTTTTATTACTGATACGTTAGGTCAATAGGGCCTTGTGGGTAAAAATTATTTTTAGCTAAACGTCACCTTTAAACACTTAGACCACTTTCACACTGAGGCGCTTTTCAGGCGCTTTCACGCTAAAAACAGCGCCTAAAAAGCTCACGAAAACTTATTTCCATTAAAATCAATGAACGCTTTCACACTGGGGCAGTGTGCTGGCAGGGCTGTGAAAAACTCCCCTCCCCATTGAAATGAATGGAAAGCTCTTCAAAAGCGCCTAAAAAAAGATCTTCAAAAGTGCTCAGTGTTTTTACTGGCAGTTTAGAAGCGCTTCAGTGTGAAAGTGGCCTAAAGGACCGGAAGAATTTCCCCCTTAATGACCAGGCCATTTTTTGCGATACAGCTCTGCATCGCTTTAACTGACAATCGCGCAACGCTGTACCCAAACAAAATTGACGTCCTTTTTTCCCCACAAATAGAGCTTTCTTTTGGTGGTATTTGATCACCTGTGCAGTTTTTATTTTTGTTGCGCTATAAATAAAATAGAGAGACAATTATGAAAAATAAAAGAATATTTTATACTTTTTGCTATAATAAATATCCCAAAAAGAAATAAAAAAGAAATTTCTTCATCAGTTTAGGTTGATATATATTCTTCTACATATTATTGATCAGAAAGTTTTTTTGGTTTGCGCAAAGGTTATAGCGTCTACAAAATAGGAAATAGATTTATTGCATTTTTATTATTATTATTTTTTTTTTTTTACTAGTAATGGTGGCTTTCCAGCGATTTTTAGTGGGACTGCGACATTGCGGCGGACAGATCAGACACTTTTGATACATTTTTGGGACCACTGACATTTATACAGCAATCAGCGCTATAAAAAGGCACTGATTACTGTGTAAATGTCACTGATAGGGAAGGGGTTAACACTAGGGGGTGATCCAGTGGTTAAATGTGTTTCCTCATGTGTGTTCTAACTGTATGGGGATGGGACTGACTGGGGGAGGAGACATATATCGCTGTTCCTGATTAGTAGGAGTAGAGACGATCTGTCTCTCCTCTCCTGACAGAATGGGGATGTGTGTGTTTACACACACACACACACACACATCCCCATTCTGGCTCTCATGTCTGCTAACGTATGTGGCCGGCGGACAGCGCATGCCTGCTAGAGCCGACATACAGCTACGGCGATTCGCAGGAACGAGCCGACCTGCCGCAGTATAATGACGTTGGCTGGTCGGCAATTAGTTAAAGTGGCTGAGTGAGGACAATTCGGTGGGAAACCTGCAGCTGCTGTGTAGAGTGGGCCCTGTACAGGGTAGCTCCACCAAGAACAGCACATTTTGGTGATAGTTAGCATTTATAATGACGGCAGCTAGTCGGCAAGTGGTTAAAGTGGTTGTAAACCTCAGACATGAAATATGAGCAAAGCATATGCCTCTATGATGTGTATACTTTTCTCAATCCAGAGCACTGAAGTGTCATTTCTGTCTGCTGTCCCGTTCCTCTGCTATCTGCATTAGTCACTTCTGATAAGTTTTCCTGACACCAAGAGAAAAATGGTGACAATGGAGGAAGCTCTAGCACACATCCTATGGTTGACAGCCTCATCTCTGTTCGTGTGCTGTGTGAAGGGGGTGTGACCAAGCCACCCAATCAGCTCTCGGAGCTCTCCTCACTGAGCCTTGCAGTGTGTAATTTCAGCTGTTTTCTGACAGCTCAGACAAGCTTTATTAATTCTGGACTCTGAATGGATGTTGAAAAGTGAATACTGCAGATAAACAGGTACAACTTATGTAGGAGAATTTATTTTATCTCTGTGTACAGTATCATTGGAGGCCAGTCACTTAATTTAGTATATGTAAGGGGTTACAACCACTTTAGGCACTACTTAGCACACCTTAAAGAGTTTTGTTGAGAAAAAAAAAAACAACATTCCCCTCTGAGTGATCTGTGTACATTGCAAGGATTTTAACAAACGTTGTAGCAGATCCCTACCTATTTGCTCTTAAGAAAAAGCTGTATGTTCCACTATGTCCTTGAACGGCTGATTCCTAAATGGTAGTGTCTATGTAGATTCTAATCAGCTAATGTACTTTTAGAATTCCAATGACCAAAATTGCAGCGCCTGCATCTCTTTAGATGTAAATCATTTATTTTAAAGTATGTCACCAAAAATGAAGTTTTTGTTGCAGGGGATGCCCAATATCTGACCTTTATCTTAGTGCAAACTTCTGGAAAAATCAGTGAGTCAATCACACAAGCATAAAACCTTTCTGGGAAGTTCCGTACACCGTCTATGTACAGAACGCCACCAGTTTGCCATATTGCATTCCATTTTCCAGAAAATTACAGAGGCTGCAGTCTGAAAAGGAAATGTAATTTTTATCAACATTACAATATGGTTTGTGTAAAAAATGTTTATCATTTTTTTTTTTAATTTGCTGGTTTGTTTCACACAAAAGTGGAGTTACTCTTTAAAAAAGATGGTCTAGCTTAAGGATCTCTGAACTACGGCCCTCCATCTGTTGCGGAACTACATGTCCCATGAGGCGTTATAAAACTCTGATATTCACACACATAACTACTGTATGCATGATGGGAATTGTAGTTTCTGAACAACTGGAGGGCCATAGTTTGGAGACCCCTGCTAGCTTGATCATATAGGACTAAATAATTCATGATGTGATACAAAGGCTATTGTCTGTATGTTTGTATAAATTATTCTGTTTTACTATTAATAATCTGTGGTTTATCAATAATTGAGTGATGTGAAAAAAGTGGAACCCTTAACAAACACATTCTGAAACAGGGAAAATTCCATAAGATTTGTAATTTTATGCAACTCTTCAATCTCAGAGCTGCTGTTTGCCCCATCACTTTTTTTACATTGCTCAGAATGATGCTCGTTTCCTGTTCCTTGTTGCAGGAAATTTCCAATTTGCCGTGTCATCAGATGACAACTCAGAGTTCTGGCTGAGTGAGGACCATTCGGTGGGAAACCTGCAGCTGCTGTGTAGAGTGGGCCCGGTACGGTATGATTGCCTTAAAGGGTAACTTCACTAAGAACAGCAAATTTGGTGATAGCTACCCTGTTTCCCCCGAAAATAAGACCTAGCATGATTGTTGGTGATGGCTGCAATATAAGCCCTACACCCCGAATAAGCCCTACCCTGTTTCCCCGAAAATAAGCCCTACCCTGAAAATAAGACCTACAAGGACTTTAACTAAAGCTTATTTGGGGGGTAGGGCTTATATTGCAGCCATCACCGACAATCACGCTAGGTCTTATTTTCGGGGAAACAGGGTAGCATTTATTGTGTTAGAGGAGAACTCCAGGTTTTACCATGTTGCATTTAAACACTACAAAATGTCAGATCTGCCACGTTTTATAATATACAGGTTGTTAAAGTATTAGGCCCCTTTGACACTGGGGCGGGAGCGGCGTCGGCGGTAAAGCAGGGCTATATTTAGCGCTGCTTTACCGTCGTTTTAGCCACGGTATTCGGCCGCTATCGGTGCAGTTTTAACCCCCGCTAGCGAGCGAAAAAGGGTTAAAACCCCCCGAAAAGCGCAGCCGCAGCGGCGATTTGCGCCGGTATTGCTGCGGTATTACCGTGGTGTCCCATTGATTTCACTGGGTAGGAGCGGTGAAAACACCACTCCTTCACCGCTCCAAAGATGCTGCTAGCAGGACTTTTTTGACCGTCCTGCTAGCACACCGCTCCAGTGTGAAAGCACTCCGGCTTTCACACTGGAGTGAATGGGGCCGGATTTTTTCAGGCGCTGTACAGGTGCTATTTTTAGCGCTGTGGCGCCTGAAAAATGCCCCAGTGTGAAAGGGGCCTTACTAAACCCAGGACCCTGCATATCTGGTCTCCCACAGTACGTAGAACATGGAAATGCAATTAATTTATTAAATATAAATCAGCAGTATATAGCAGTCTTGTGACTTCTATCAGTGTTTGGTTAAAGCTTGTAGGAGGAGTTTTCATTCTACTCTGACTGTCCTATGAGGCTGTAGGACCCCTGACCCTCTGTCTGGACAGTGCTGATTGGCCCTGTGCCAATCACATGCACCCTCCCAAAAAAAAAAAAAAAACCTCCACAGCGAGTATAACAAGCATGCTTTACTGCATATACAGACTGGTTTACTGTTGTGGGTTTAGTAACACTTTAACCACTTGCCGACTAGCCGCCGTCATTATACGGCAGCAGGTTGGCTCTATTGTGCCGATGCATGTGGCCGGAGGCAGCGATGTCCGCCAGCCACCTGCGATTGCTCCAAAGAGAGCCACAATGGGGATCTGTCAATGTAAACAAACAGATCCTCGTTCTGTCTGGGAGTACAGTGTGATCATCTGTTCCTAGTGATTAGGAACAGCGATCTCTCTGTACTCCCAGTCAGTACACTCCCTCCACAGTTAGAAACACCTCCCAGGGAACACATTTAACCCCTTCAACGCCCCCTAGTGTTAACCCCTTCCCTGCCAGTGTCATTTATACAGTAATAAGTGCATTTTTATAGCACTGATCGCTGTATAAATGTTACTGGTCCCAAAAAAGTGTCCGATTTGTCTGCTGCAATGTCGCAGTTCCGCTAAAAATTATAGCGCAAAAAATAAAAACCACAGAGGTGATCAAATACCACCAAAAGAAATCTCTATTTGTGGGATAAAAAAAAGACATAAATTTAGTTTGGGTACAATGTCGCACGACATCGCAATTGTCAGTTAAAGCGACGCAGTGCTGCATCGCAAACAGTGGCCTGGTCATTAAGGGGGCAAATCCTTCCAGTCCTTAAGTGGTTAAATAAAAGAAACTATGGTGACTTTTCTGTACAGACCAGGGGCCTATTTGTATTGTCTGCAGGCTTAGAACTGTGCCTGGCTACATCCTGCCATTCTGCTCACGTTGTATTCTTTGTACAGCAGCATGAAATATATAAAAGCTACATAAGTCACTTTGATTTTTACTGTTTTTGTTTGATCAGCAGTTGTAAAATCTGAATTTCCTTGTTTTATGCATGACTCCAGGCAGGAAAACAGTGGACAGCTCCGGGAGAGTTTGGAAAATTCCAGGATCAGGTCTCCAGGCCTGTCAGGTGAGAATTAGACAGGTCCTCTTTATGCTTTGCTAGCATTTGTATAGTTGAAGGGACATTACATTATGTCAGTAGTGAATGGCAAATGTGAATGTAGGGCAGAGCTAGGATTGGTCTGGCTGTTTGGTCCCAGGTTCCACATCCCTGATAGGCACACAGCAGCCAGGCACACAGTATTTCCCAATCACTTGAGTCAGAGAACAGGCTGTGCATGTCTTTTTTTTGTGTTTTTATTTTTTGAGAGAACTGAGATAGGGTGAGGGTGAGCCTAGGGATACTCCAATAAACTTTAAAGTGGAGGGCCACCCTGAAAAAAAAAACTTCATAACAAAGGTAATAAAAAAGCGGAGCTGTTCTGTCTTCTGCTCCTAGCGCCGTCTTCTAGTGAATAGGGCGCGGTGTGTTATGGGAACTGTGTGTCCCACAACACATTCCGTTCCCCATTCACAAAGCGCTGCGCGACTCGCGCATGCGCAGTAGGAAACGGGCAGTGAAGCAAGCAAGGCTACGCTGCCCGTTTCCCTTAGGTGGAATGGCGGTGCCGGGAACCGATACCCGAGGGACGATCGGGCTCGGGTGGCTGACATCGCAGGCACCCAGGACAGGTAAGTCTGCTTATTAAAAGTCAGCAGCTACAGTGTTTGTAGCTGCTGACTTTTATTTTTTTTTTTCCTGGCTGGCCCTCCCCTTTAACAACTTGCAGTAGAGGACTTTTCTTTTTTTTGTACCCTGCAAGGTAATGTCATAATGTGCTAGTATGCATCGCATACTGCCACAGTATGTTAAACTTACCTTAAAACAAAGCCCTTCCAGCGCTGAGATGTCAGAGCTGCAGGCGCTCCCATCCTCACCCAGTCTTCCTTCTGGGTTACATAATTACATAGTAGGTGAGGTCGAAAAAAGTCCATCAAGTCCAACCTATGTGTGTCATTATATGTCACTATTACATTGTATATTGGTTTGCGGACTCCGATTGTGTGACTGGCCAGAGCGGCAATGACGTCACTCCCACATATGCGTGCGGGAGCCGCAGTTTACGGCACAGGGCTCTGAAGGAACGGCCGGATGTGCTAGTGATGTCACTGGCTGCATGTACAGTAAATATCTCCTAAACAGTGCACGTTTAGGATATATTTACATTACCTATAAATAAGCCTTATGGGCTTACCTAAAGGTAAAAGGTCAGAGATGGGAGTTTACTCCCACTTTATTTTTATCTATTCCTTCAGGGTGAAGGCACCCCTTTTAAAGTGAAGGTAAACTGATACTAAACATGGACTCCTTATCTGAAATATAGTCCTGAGTGTACAAAGGAAAAGCTCTCCCAAAAGAAGTCAGAGTCTCTAGTTCCAGAAGGCTGGTACTTGCTGTCTCGTGTCCTGAATACTGTGCCTGCAGAATCTTATGCTGCGTACACACGACCGGACTTTCCGGCAGATTAGGTCCGACGGAATTAGTCCGTCGGACAATCCGATCGTGTGTGGGCTAATTCGATTGTTTTTCGTAAAAAAAATCTGACGGACCTAGAAATAGAACATGTTTCAAATCTATCCGACGGACTCAATTCCTATCGGGAAAACCATTAGTCTGTATGCTGGTCCGACGCAAGGGAAGCTATTGGCTACTGGCTATTGAACTCCTTTTTTTAGTCCCGTTTACGTCATCACCTTCAAAACGAACGGACTCAGTCCGTTCGTGTGTGGCCAAGTCCGTTCGCTCGGAAAGTCCGTCGGAACTCTGCCGAAAGTCCGTTGAAACCTAGTCTGCCGGAAAGTCCGGTCGTGCGTACGCGGCATTACAGTTTCTGTACTTGGATTGCCTGTGTCCTGGATCCAGAGAAGAGCTCTCTGCAAGCTTCAGGAGACTAGGCCAGAGGTCCCCCAGCAAAGGCAGAACCTGTTACCCCAAAAAGGATTATTTTAGCTACAGCTGAGCTCCCAGGGATCACACAGCCCTCAGACTGGGTCTTACTCCCCCAGAAATAGGGTTGCCACTGTTTCTTCAAGCCAAACCTGGACACTTTAGTGGCGCATGGCATTTTTTTTGTAGTATACAAAACAAATGAAAAAAAAAAGTAGTACAAATAGATGTAAAACCTGTATAACCTTTTTTAAAAATTGTGCTGCACCAAAACACATGGTATTTTGTTACCATACATTTTGCCACAGGCGAATGAGCGCAAAAGCAAGGTGTGTGGTTGTGGTCTTAATGGAACCACTACACACCGGCTGTGTGTGTTTTTGTGTGTAGCAACCTCCCGGACCTCTAGAGGCCTGATGGTAAGAGTCAGGGAGAGCCGACACCCTTCCTTGTAGAGTGGGTTAACAGGCATGGTGGGTGTAATGCAAAATGAAATGATGGAGGCCAGTCACTTTTTTAATGCGAACAATAGATTTGTTGTCTCTTAATAAGAACTGTGAGAGCTTGGGATTGGGCCAGGACACCCTTAGGTAGATGCAATGGTAATTGGCAGACTCCGAGACACTATAGGTAGACAGCTATACAGGGAAAGGCCTCCAGCCGGATGCCATGTCTGTATAGGTAGGGCCGGTGTCTCCGATGGCAACTGAACTTGTAACAGTCACTAAAGGTAGTCCTACATAACACTTGGCAACACAGAATAGTTCTTCTCTTATCTCGCAGTATCCCTCCGTAGATCTTCACTAACTGAGCTCCCAGTCTCTCACTAGACTTCCAGATCCCAATCCTGAGCTCTTCTACAGCTAACCCGCTGTATACTTCTCAAGCTTCACCCCCCCCCCCCCCCCCCCCACTAACCCGCTGGGTCTCTGGCTTGGCACTCGCTGAAGCTTTCCCACTTTCCCATCCTCGGCTGGTGAGAAGACTGCTCTAGTACTTCCTCGAGCTTACTAACAGTAGTCTCTGGTAATTAGGTGGATGGTCCCTTAGGGGCAACTGCTTCCCCTTTACCTCCGACCACAACTGGTTCCCCGTCTGGCTGAACCTTCGCAACTCGGTTGGGCTCCGATCCTGCAGTCCCAACCCGACGCTGCTTCTCTGGCTCCTGGAAAGTCCTCAGGCAGCCTAGCAGCCAGGTGTCCCCGGTATGGGCCTCTGGCTTCCGGCCTAGCAACTTGGGGAGACATAACACACGTCCTCCTAGACACCCTTCCATGTGCCACAGAACCCCGATCACCTGATTCCACCCAAATAAATAGGCTCTCTCAGCAGGCCAAGGGACTAAAGAAACCCCTGCCAATTGGCTGAGACACCCCATCCATTCATAATCTGACCTTGCTATGCCCTTGTCGATCTAATGTCACCAGCCACAGTGCCACCCAGTGACAGAAGAGAAAAGGAGCAGCAATTCCAGAATTAGAGAGGAATCAGTGGATCTTCTAACAATTAGCCCGGACAATTACTACCTGGCAAACTAAATTTGTTAGCAACCCTGCCTAAACACCAGAGTGCTACATGTGCATTGCAGGAATGCATACAATTTTGCGCACATTCCTGTAACACAAAAATGTTCACCTAGGGCAGCGGTAATGAATTGAAATTCAAGGAGGTCCAGTTGCTAAAGTTTTCTTCCAGCCGAGGTCCAAATTTCTCTAATATAACATAAAAGTAGATAAATCACATCCATATTTCAAGTAAAAGAAAATAGAACCACCTTACATCAGGTGTCCCCTTTAAAGTCCCCCCCTTACATCAGGTGTCCCCTTTAAAGTCCCCCCTTACATCAGGTGTCCCCATCAGAGTCCCCCCTTACATCAGGTGTCCCCATCAGAGTCCCCCCCTTACATCAGGTGTTCCCAACAGAGTCCCCCCCTTACATCAGGTGTTCCCATCAGAGTCCCCCCCTTACATCAGGTGTCCCCATCAGAGTCCCCCCCTTACATCAGGTGTCCCCATCAGAGTCCCCCCTTACATCAGGTGTCCCCATCAGAGTCCCCCCTTACATCAGGTGTCCCCATCAGAGTCCCCCCCTTTACATCAGGTGTCCCCATCAGAGTCCCCCCCCTTTACATCAGGTGTCCCCATCAGAGTCCCCCCCCTTTACATCAGGTGTCCCCATCAGAGTCCCCCCTTTACATCAGGTGTCCTCATCAGAGTCCCCCCCTTTTCATCAGGTGTCCCCATTAGAGTCCCCCCCCCTTACATCAGGTGTCCCCATCAGAGTCCCTCCGCACATCACAGTCCCCCTTACATCAGGAGCCCCCAGGTGTCCCTCCGCACATCAGAGTTGTCCCCCTCCTTTCCCCTGTACTCACAGATTAAAGACTGCAAAGAAGTTCCTCATTCCTCTCTCTAGTCTCCACACAGGCAGTCTTCATTCCTCGGCAGTGCTGCTGAGAGTGAGGCTGTCTTTGTCAGCTCTCTATCGCTCCCTGTAGGCTGGAGGGAGGAGAACACCTAATTCTCTCTCCAGCTATGAGCCACAGTCCAGTCTGAACAATGTGTCTGTTTTTTATGTGTACTGTTCAACTGAATAGGTGGCAACCTTACCCAGGAACAAAAGACCTCTGCTCTGGGTTTCAGCCTATTTATACCCCTTTCACCCTCTGCTGGTCACTCACTCCACAGACCAGGGATTGGCTGAAGAGGCATTTTTATGCATGCCAGGGTCTGTATTCTTCCACCCACTATGTCCCAATACTCCCTGGTATACAGGGGAAAGAAATCGAGTCGGCACCAACAGATCCCAGAACAGACTTAAACAAACAACAAATACTCTCCCTGACTACAGAGAGTCCAAAAAACTAAATTTAAATACTAGTAGCCTACCGGGTGCTACGTGAACAATCTCAAAGCATCATTCCCTGTCCTGGTTCCCCACAGGCCTCAAATTACTGGGGAAAACATTACCATTGCTGGAGGAAGGGGGAGGCACAAACTATTGCAGGAAAATCGCTCCATTGTGGAAGCGGCAGAGACACAAACTACTGGGAGGAAATCTCACCATTGTGGGAGAGGCAGAGAAACAAAATATTCCCAGGAAATCTCACCATTTAACGCAAAGCACTAGATAGAAATGTCACCATTGTAAAAGCAGCTAATTTTTTCCTGGAGTCCACTTTTATATAATATTGTATTTTTTTAACTTGTATTCAATTGTCAACAAAATCAATAAATCCTGTTCTTTGGATCAGGAAATTGGCAAATATACTAATGTGAATTGCAGTTACCTCTTGCTCTTTGTCTAAAGATATACTGTAAATTCTAGATGCTAGTTGTGACGGAACGTCCCTACACTCCTCTTGAGTGTGTTCGTCATATATCACTTGCTTCCAGTCTGGATATGGATATCAGATATTCCAACCGCTCCCAAGCACCAAGCGAGACGACACTTGCTTAGTTGCTAAAACATGGACTGATCTTTATTTGACATGTCACACAATTTTATAGAGCCAGATGACTAAGACCTAACCTAATTAGCATGAGCTAATTACCTTAATCAACACTGGACTCCTTCATTCAATTGCAGGGTTAATTAGCACATACAACAATAGGTGAAATATTCTTTAGAATTACACAAGGCAACAGACAGGCTGTCTGGAGTTGACGACATTAGCATCTGACAGTGTGTGGAATACACCTTACAAGCCAGACCAGCCTCATTTACACAATAGACAGGTGGCTTGAGTTCATGACATTGAATGGGACACAAGGTGTCAGATGCTAGTCTATTTCTAATGCCAAATGCATATACAGAGAGTGTATTTTGGGGGGCCCGTGATCAGCTGGCAGGAGGCTAGCATGCAGTCCTCTCAAAAAGCCCGTGTCCCGGCTAGGTCTGTCACATTTCTCCCCTTTCGGCAGGAGACTAACACAGGAGGAGACCCCAGACGGGTTGACTCCGAAGTTAGTCCATAGTTCCAGTCCTCTAATGCCTGTACCCACACAGTACCCCAAACAAATTGTTTCAAACAGAGTATTACTCACCCAGCCAACCTCTGCCTCTCTCGTAGAACATATCTGCCGCTGGGGAGAGGCCTGGACTGACCCTCCTCCCTGGAGTCTTTTCAGCCGCTGGAGAGAAGACAGGGTGACTGGGCTCAGTCTGTCATGCTGTTGGGCATATGGGCCTACTGCCCAGCATCCCTGGGGTATACAGGTGGAGACTGAATTCCCATCCACCTTTACAGGAAATCTGTCCTGTGTCAGTTGAGGGCAGAGGCCAGCAGCGCTCTGTTCCGTTGCCAGCAGTTCAGCTGGGCGTAGGAGCTTCCCTACATCATCTGCTCCAGCTAACTGTTGGGGAGAGAGGCCGACTGCCCCAGCTCCCTGGAACTCCGCAGCTATTACCGGTGCTGGGCAGAGGTTGGTAGCACTCTGCCCGGTTGCCAGCACTTCTGCTGGTTTTCTGTTAGTGGAGACCACAGGCCCATCCACTGACACCAGATCAAGCTGCAGATGTGAAGTGCAGATTGCATTCTCAAACAGTAAATAAAGCCGCGCTAATTAAACAAATAGGTGATAGGTGACCTATACCTTGGTGTAAAATAAATCCTCAAGCAACAATGTGATAAATGCAAAGGAAAAACAACAAATTGTATATCAAACAATATGTGTGCACATTTCCCAATACACCCAAACAATAAAGTCCAGTGACATAAAAGATGAATATAAAATGAAAAAAGTGAAACAAATTTGTGATAAATAAAAAAATAGTTCATAAATGTGATGATGTGAACTTGGACTTCTGGTGACAATAAAAATCGAAAACACCGTGATCCACCACCAATATAAGATTGCGCTTACCAGAAGGCAAGCTTAAAAAAGCCT
Organism: Lithobates sylvaticus; assembly: GCA_028564925.1. Classification (NCBI taxonomy): domain Eukaryota; kingdom Metazoa; phylum Chordata; class Amphibia; order Anura; family Ranidae; genus Lithobates; species Lithobates sylvaticus. Next base: position 159,737,099 of record CM053029.1, on the reverse strand, counting down.
GTAGTGTGATGTAAACGGGACAGATATGGACCTTCGGACATCAGCAGCAATCTGGATCTCCTCAGACAAGTTAGACCAGGGATAGAGATTCCAATGATGTTTTACCGCTTGGATCAATCAGAAATGGACACACTCTCCAAACAAAGGCATCGACCCCAGAGTCATTCAGCAGCCAATATGGAATACAGGAAGAAAAGGGGATGCTCCCATAGTGTGATACCAAATATTACGTTTATTAAAAGAAAAAGGAATCCTACTTACACAAAACGAAAAGCATATAAGCAGGACAAGTAAAATACGCCGGCCGGCTTGCAATACACGCGCTCACAACACGGAACACGATGACGTCAGTGCGTCAGCCTCCCTACGTCCGTTTCGACCAATAGTCGTCTTCTGGGGAACGGGCGACGCACTGAATCATCGCAGCTATATAGACAGTGGTAAACACAACCTGGTGAGAACCTTCAATGGCGGGAAAAACTAAATTGACCTTGAGTTTAACCCTATATGTATATAATTAAAATTTAAAAACTAAAAATTGCACTAAAAAAGGGCCCCATCTTGTGGACAAATAACAGAACACAGCTAGATGAACTAACCATGTGATAAGTTACAAGTGGAAAATTACCACAGCTCGCTCCACAAAATGGAGCTCTAACAGTGGCAAATAGCCCAATGAGAATGTATATGTAATATCTCAACTGATAAATTAAAAATTAAATGATAAGCATATTGGGAGATGTAAATATGATCAAACACATTATACATCAATAGTTGCAGAAAAAGAGAAGAAAAAGACCCCAAAAAAAACTCTCTTTCCTTACAAAGTAAATGGGTAACAAAAACAAAAATTCAGAAAAGATCAAAAATCACAAAATGGCCATTGATGTTTCTCACCTCACATTATTATACATCACAATATATATAGTGTGAGCATAAATCGGATGTCTTAATTTTAAAATTACATCGTAAGGGTGGTACAGCAATTAAACTCCCATAATGACCATACGGGTCCCCAAATTGGAACTAGGAGACTCAGGAATTGTCAATGAAAGCGTTGACATCAATGTCAACGTTTAACCCAAACGGGGTATAACTTTTAATCTTATGTATCCATGACATCTCCAATCTGGAGATGCCGCGCACAAGAGAACCCCCTCTCCACGGTGCCGTATATTTGTCGATCCCCAGAAAGATTGTCTTTGAGGGGTTCTTCATATGGGCCTCTAAATAATGTCGGGAAACTGGATGTTTAGGGAACCCACCCAGGATATTGGTGACATGTTCGTTTAGCCTCACCTTCAGGGGGCGCTTTGTCCTACCGACATATTGGAGCCCACATGGGCACTGGAGTAGATAGACCACCCTCTCGGTGGCACAGGTGATGAAAGGTTTAATTTCGAATTCCACACCTGTACTTGTAGAAGTGAATTTATGTGTCCTCCTATGGCTACAGCCACTAAGAGAGCAGATCCTACACTTCCTACATTGATAAAAACCCGTGAGGTTATCAAAGAAACATGTTTTAGCAGTGGGCGGATCTAAGACATTAGGTGCTATTCTGTCTTTCAGCGAAGGGACTCCCTTAAATACAATCTGAGGTGTCTGTGGAAGAACTGCATTAAGGGTAGTGTCACTGGTGAGAATGTGCCAGTGTTTTTTGATCATTTTACCTATGTTCCTATGTTGAATGGAATAGGAAGTGATAAAAGGGACCATAGCTAAACCCCTATCTTTAGCAGGCTTCTCTTTGAGTAGATCTGCTCTATCAGTACTAGACACCTCATGGAGCACAGCCATAAGGGAGGAGATGTTATAGCCCTTCTCAAGGAACCGCTTGGTAAGAATATCCGCCTGAGAAGAAAATTCAGTAGAATCTGAACAATTCCTTTTTAATCTCAGGTATTGGCTCTTGGGTACGGACTTGAGCCAAGATTCATGGTGGCAACTTCCTATGGGGATGTATGAGTTGCGGTCTGTATCCTTAAAATGGGTTGCAGTGGTAATTATGCCGCTGTTAACCCTTATCACCAGATCTAAAAAGTTAATGGAGCTTTGACTGGCCTCATAATTAAGGGCAATACCCCTCTGGTTAACGTTTAACTCAGCAAGGAAGGTATCTAGATCTTCCTTGTTGCCATCCCACAGGAGGAGGATGTCGTCTATATATCTTGCCCATAGAACCACCTGTGGTCTATGTTGGGCATAGACGACATCCTCCTCCCATAGGGCCATGAAGAGATTTGCTAAGCTAGGGGCATATTTTGCCCCCATAGCAACTCCACGGTCTTGTCGATAGAAGGTACCCCCAAACCAAAAATAGCTGCTGGACGCAGCAAATTTTAGTAGTTGTAAGATAAAAAATATCTGTTCGTCAAATAAACCAGAGTCACGCCTAAGATAATGTTCCACTGCTAATATACCCAGATGATGGGGTATGACCGTATATAGTGAGGTGACGTCTGCTGTCACCAACCATAGACCGGATATGGGAGTAATTGCACCCAACATGTTGATAACAGAGCGAGAATCTTTGACGTAGGATGGCATATTTTTAACAAGGGGCTGAAGAAAATAATCAATATATCTGCCCACCCGGGACGTGACAGAGTCGATGCCACTGACTATAGGGCGTCCCGGGGGGCAGGTAGGATGTTTGTGAATCTTGGGCAAATAATATATAGTGGGTGTGCGGGGAGACCTGGGAACTAAATACAGTGACTCCTTTTTGTTCAAAATCCCACATTCCAACCCACTCTGAACAAGCAACCTCAATTCAGATAGATATTGTGACTTAGGGTCACCACGAAGGGGTATGTATGTTTCAGAGTCGCCCAATATCCTATACATTTCTGCTAGGTAATCTTTCTTGTCAAGGATGATAATTCCACCACCCTTGTCTGCAGGCCTAATTATTAAGTTTTTATTTTGACATAAAGAATTTAGACCATTAACAAGCTCCTTATCAGTCTTCACCCTCTTAACCAGTATTTGGTCCAAATCAGACAACACCAAATCTCTAAAGACTTTTAGGGCTGGTGCCAAAGCACCCGGAGGATTAAAAAGTGAGGCGTTTGAAAGCCCCGAATGTTGAAAACCAGTGGTCACAATCCCATTAACACTAATCGGGTTGATGGCCATATGTCGTTTAATGTTGACTTTACGAACAAACTTATGTACATCCATATATGTTTGAAATTTGTTGAGCCCCCGAGGAGGCGCAAATTTCAAGCCTTTATTTAAAACCATTTTTTCAGAGTCATTTAAGGTAACAGAACTTAAATTAAAAATCCCGCTACCATCTAGGATCTTTTTCTTTTTAGCTCTACATTTCCTCCCCCCTCTGGTTCCTCTTTTCGGTCTATGGGCCTTTTTACCCCTTGATTGGGTCTGAAAAAACCCCAATGTTGGTTAGACGGACCAGGACTCGGGTTTGGGTATTGCATGGAATTACCCACTCCTCTAATAGTGTCCTCATAGTCTTTGGGGGGCCCTTCTAAATCCTGAAGAGGATAGAAGTTGTTGTGTGTACTCACATTGTAGCCACCATCCAACCCAGTGTTGTAGGCACTTACAGTATCGAAATGTTGAAACGCCAATGGTGGCTGCTTGTAATGGTCCATCCTATAATTCGGATTGGGACCATACCCCCCTATGGGGTTGGCATTATGGGGGGGTCCAAAATAGGGTGAATAATCTCCATATTGGTTAGACTGGCCATGGGGTCTCTGGTTAGAGGGTGGGGGAAAACCATAAGTGTTATTAATGTTACCCCGACCTCTTCCACTCCTATTCTGGATGTTAGATCCCCGAGATCGTCGTGGAAAAGATGGAATATGATTAGGTGGGAAATCATTTCTCAACTGACCACCAGATCTAGAAGGTGATTGGTAAAAACTTTGTCTCCCCGACTGAAAAAAAAATGTAGCATAAAAAACACCGCGCTAGTAAATGCAAAAATATTGAAATGCCCCAATACAGCAAATATTAGGGCTAAAAAGTGACATAAAATGAAGTGTACATAGGTAGCAGCAGCAAAAAAATGTGGATACACACATAAACAAGATAAAACAGTAAATAAAGCCGCGCTAATTAAACAAATAGGTGATAGGTGACCTATACCTTGGTGTAAAATAAATCCTCAAGCAACAATGTGATAAATGCAAAGGAAAAACAACAAATTGTATATCAAACAATATGTGTGCACATTTCCCAATACACCCAAACAATAAAGTCCAGTGACATAAAAGATGAATATAAAATGAAAAAAGTGAAACAAATTTGTGATAAATAAAAAAATAGTTCATAAATGTGATGATGTGAACTTGGACTTCTGGTGACAATAAAAATCGAAAACACCGTGATCCACCACCAATATAAGATTGCGCTTACCAGAAGGCAAGCTTAAAAAAGCCTGTAGTGTGATGTAAACGGGACAGATATGGACCTTCGGACATCAGCAGCAATCTGGATCTCCTCAGACAAGTTAGACCAGGGATAGAGATTCCAATGATGTTTTACCGCTTGGATCAATCAGAAATGGACACACTCTCCAAACAAAGGCATCGACCCCAGAGTCATTCAGCAGCCAATATGGAATACAGGAAGAAAAGGGGATGCTCCCATAGTGTGATACCAAATATTACGTTTATTAAAAGAAAAAGGAATCCTACTTACACAAAACGAAAAGCATATAAGCAGGACAAGTAAAATACGCCGGCCGGCTTGCAATACACGCGCTCACAACACGGAACACGATGACGTCAGTGCGTCAGCCTCCCTACGTCCGTTTCGACCAATAGTCGTCTTCTGGGGAACGGGCGACGCACTGAATCATCGCAGCTATATAGACAGTGGTAAACACAACCTGGTGAGAACCTTCAATGGCGGGAAAAACTAAATTGACCTTGAGTTTAACCCTATATGTATATAATTTAAAAACTAAAAATTGCACTAAAAAAGGGCCCCATCTTGTGGACAAATAACAGAACACAGCTAGATGAACTAACCATGTGATAAGTTACAAGTGGAAAATTACCACAGCTCGCTCCACAAAATGGAGCTCTAACAGTGGCAAATAGCCCAATGAGAATGTATATGTAATATCTCAACTGATAAATTAAAAATTAAATGATAAGCATATTGGGAGATGTAAATATGATCAAACACATTATACATCAATAGTTGCAGAAAAAGAGAAGAAAAAGACCCCCAAAAAAAACTCTCTTTCCTTACAAAGTAAATGGGTAACAAAAACAAAAATTCAGAAAAGATCAAAAATCACAAAATGGCCATTGATGTTTCTCACCTCACATTATTATACATCACAATATATATAGTGTGAGCATAAATCGGATGTCTTAATTTTAAAATTACATCGTAAGGGTGGTACAGCAATTAAACTCCCATAATGACCATACGGGTCCCCAAATTGGAACTAGGAGACTCAGGAATTGTCAATGAAAGCGTTGACATCAATGTCAACGTTTAACCCAAACGGGGTATAACTTTTAATCTTATGTATCCATGACATCTCCAATCTGGAGATGCCGCGCACAAGAGAACCCCCTCTCCACGGTGCCGTATATTTGTCGATCCCCAGAAAGATTGTCTTTGAGGGGTTCTTCATATGGGCCTCTAAATAATGTCGGGAAACTGGATGTTTAGGGAACCCACCCAGGATATTGGTGACATGTTCGTTTAGCCTCACCTTCAGGGGGCGCTTTGTCCTACCGACATATTGGAGCCCACATGGGCACTGGAGTAGATAGACCACCCTCTCGGTGGCACAGGTGATGAAAGGTTTAATTTCGAATTCCACACCTGTACTTGTAGAAGTGAATTTATGTGTCCTCCTATGGCTACAGCCACTAAGAGAGCAGATCCTACACTTCCTACATTGATAAAAACCCGTGAGGTTATCAAAGAAACATGTTTTAGCAGTGGGCGGATCTAAGACATTAGGTGCTATTCTGTCTTTCAGCGAAGGGACTCCCTTAAATACAATCTGAGGTGTCTGTGGAAGAACTGCATTAAGGGTAGTGTCACTGGTGAGAATGTGCCAGTGTTTTTTGATCATTTTACCTATGTTCCTATGTTGAATGGAATAGGAAGTGATAAAAGGGACCATAGCTAAACCCCTATCTTTAGCAGGCTTCTCTTTGAGTAGATCTGCTCTATCAGTACTAGACACCTCATGGAGCACAGCCATAAGGGAGGAGATGTTATAGCCCTTCTCAAGGAACCGCTTGGTAAGAATATCCGCCTGAGAAGAAAATTCAGTAGAATCTGAACAATTCCTTTTTAATCTCAGGTATTGGCTCTTGGGTACGGACTTGAGCCAAGATTCATGGTGGCAACTTCCTATGGGGATGTATGAGTTGCGGTCTGTATCCTTAAAATGGGTTGCAGTGGTAATTATGCCGCTGTTAACCCTTATCACCAGATCTAAAAAGTTAATGGAGCTTTGACTGGCCTCATAATTAAGGGCAATACCCCTCTGGTTAACGTTTAACTCAGCAAGGAAGGTATCTAGATCTTCCTTGTTGCCATCCCACAGGAGGAGGATGTCGTCTATATATCTTGCCCATAGAACCACCTGTGGTCTATGTTGGGCATAGACGACATCCTCCTCCCATAGGGCCATGAAGAGATTTGCTAAGCTAGGGGCATATTTTGCCCCCATAGCAACTCCACGGTCTTGTCGATAGAAGGTACCCCCAAACCAAAAATAGCTGCTGGACGCAGCAAATTTTAGTAGTTGTAAGATAAAAAATATCTGTTCGTCAAATAAACCAGAGTCACGCCTAAGATAATGTTCCACTGCTAATATACCCAGATGATGGGGTATGACCGTATATAGTGAGGTGACGTCTGCTGTCACCAACCATAGACCGGATATGGGAGTAATTGCACCCAACATGTTGATAACAGAGCGAGAATCTTTGACGTAGGATGGCATATTTTTAACAAGGGGCTGAAGAAAATAATCAATATATCTGCCCACCCGGGACGTGACAGAGTCGATGCCACTGACTATAGGGCGTCCCGGGGGGCAGGTAGGATGTTTGTGAATCTTGGGCAAATAATATATAGTGGGTGTGCGGGGAGACCTGGGAACTAAATACAGTGACTCCTTTTTGTTCAAAATCCCACATTCCAACCCACTCTGAACAAGCAACCTCAATTCAGATAGATATTGTGACTTAGGGTCACCACGAAGGGGTATGTATGTTTCAGAGTCGCCCAATATCCTATACATTTCTGCTAGGTAATCTTTCTTGTCAAGGATGATAATTCCACCACCCTTGTCTGCAGGCCTAATTATTAAGTTTTTATTTTGACATAAAGAATTTAGACCATTAACAAGCTCCTTATCAGTCTTCACCCTCTTAACCAGTATTTGGTCCAAATCAGACAACACCAAATCTCTAAAGACTTTTAGGGCTGGTGCCAAAGCACCCGGAGGATTAAAAAGTGAGGCGTTTGAAAGCCCCGAATGTTGAAAACCAGTGGTCACAATCCCATTAACACTAATCGGGTTGATGGCCATATGTCGTTTAATGTTGACTTTACGAACAAACTTATGTACATCCATATATGTTTGAAATTTGTTGAGCCCCCGAGGAGGCGCAAATTTCAAGCCTTTATTTAAAACCATTTTTTCAGAGTCATTTAAGGTAACAGAACTTAAATTAAAAATCCCGCTACCATCTAGGATCTTTTTCTTTTTAGCTCTACATTTCCTCCCCCCTCTGGTTCCTCTTTTCGGTCTATGGGCCTTTTTACCCCTTGATTGGGTCTGAAAAAACCCCAATGTTGGTTAGACGGACCAGGACTCGGGTTTGGGTATTGCATGGAATTACCCACTCCTCTAATAGTGTCCTCATAGTCTTTGGGGGGCCCTTCTAAATCCTGAAGAGGATAGAAGTTGTTGTGTGTACTCACATTGTAGCCACCATCCAACCCAGTGTTGTAGGCACTTACAGTATCGAAATGTTGAAACGCCAATGGTGGCTGCTTGTAATGGTCCATCCTATAATTCGGATTGGGACCATACCCCCCTATGGGGTTGGCATTATGGGGGGGTCCAAAATAGGGTGAATAATCTCCATATTGGTTAGACTGGCCATGGGGTCTCTGGTTAGAGGGTGGGGGAAAACCATAAGTGTTATTAATGTTACCCCGACCTCTTCCACTCCTATTCTGGATGTTAGATCCCCGAGATCGTCGTGGAAAAGATGGAATATGATTAGGTGGGAAATCATTTCTCAACTGACCACCAGATCTAGAAGGTGATTGGTAAAAACTTTGTCTCCCCGACTGAAATGAGTCTGGGGGTTTACCACCACCTCGTATGGATTTGTTCTGTGCAGGTTTGGCAGTGGTGGAAACCGGGTTATCGGTACTGGAACCCACTTCCATGCTGGTATTACCCGTATTGGCCTGCTCATTTAACAACTTTTTTTGCCATTCAAATACTATACCACCCTGATAGTCATTAAGGTCTCGATTATATTTCTTTTTCTTTTTTAGTTTTTGTTCTCTGTCTTCCTTTTCCAGGATTTTGAGTAATGTAGCGGACCTATCCTTATATTCATTCGTGTCCTTAAGGGGATTGAGTTTTTCCTTTATGCTCTTAATCTCCTCGTCCAATCTGGTAAGTTTGGACGTCTTCCTTTCAACAAGAAATTTTAAAAAACTGACACCAGCCGTATTAAAATACTTGAACCAGTCCTCGAGTTCTATATCTCCCTTCTGGGGATTGATTTCCCATCTAAGGCTTCTGGGTACCATGTTACTCCTAATGTACGTCTCTAAGTATGCAATATCCCATTGCGTATGCATCTCTGAGACAGTAAGGTTTTTTAGTCTCATAAAGAGGCCACCTAGATCCCCCTCCTCATCTTTGTATGATTCAAATACCCCCTCAACATTGACCACTCTCGTGGCCCTATAGTCGAAGATATCCATAATGAATAAACCTTCAAGATAGCCAAAAGGGTGATAAAGGGGACGGAAACCTAATGATGCAACCAATATATGCGAAGTGATATGAATCACATAAAAAAGAAGAAAGCTGCAGTGTGGGTATATCAAAGTAAACAGTAAAAAATGTAGCAAAACACCGCGCTAGTAAATGCAAAAATATTGAAATGCCCCAATACAGCAAATATTAGGGCTAAAAAGTGACATAAAATGAAGTGTACATAGGTAGCAGCAGCAAAAAAATGTGGATACACACATAAACAAGATAAAACAGTAAATAAAGCCGCGCTAATTAAACAAATAGGTGATAGGTGACCTATACCTTGGTGTAAAATAAATCCTCAAGCAACAATGTGATAAATGCAAAGGAAAAACAACAAATTGTATATCAAACAATATGTGTGCACATTTCCCAATACACCCAAACAATAAAGTCCAGTGACATAAAAGATGAATATAAAAAATGAAAAAAGTGAAACAAATTTGTGATAAATAAAAAAATAGTTCATAAATGTGATGATGTGAACTTGGACTTCTGGTGACAATAAAAATCGAAAACACCGTGATCCACCACCAATATAAGATTGCGCTTACCAGAAGGCAAGCTTAAAAAAGCCTGTAGTGTGATGTAAACGGGACAGATATGGACCTTCGGACATCAGCAGCAATCTGGATCTCCTCAGACAAGTTAGACCAGGGATAGAGATTCCAATGATGTTTTACCGCTTGGATCAATCAGAAATGGACACACTCTCCAAACAAAGGCATCGACCCCAGAGTCATTCAGCAGCCAATATGGAATACAGGAAGAAAAGGGGATGCTCCCATAGTGTGATACCAAATATTACGTTTATTAAAAGAAAAAGGAATCCTACTTACACAAAACGAAAAGCATATAAGCAGGACAAGTAAAATACGCCGGCCGGCTTGCAATACACGCGCTCACAACACGGAACACGATGACGTCAGTGCGTCAGCCTCCCTACGTCCGTTTCGACCAATAGTCGTCTTCTGGGGAACGGGCGACGCACTGAATCATCGCAGCTATATAGACAGTGGTAAACACAACCTGGTGAGAACCTTCAATGGCGGGAAAAACTAAATTGACCTTGAGTTTAACCCTATATGTATATAATTTAAAAACTAAAAATTGCACTAAAAAAGGGCCCCATCTTGTGGACAAATAACAGAACACAGCTAGATGAACTAACCATGTGATAAGTTACAAGTGGAAAATTACCACAGCTCGCTCCACAAAATGGAGCTCTAACAGTGGCAAATAGCCCAATGAGAATGTATATGTAATATCTCAACTGATAAATTAAAAATTAAATGATAAGCATATTGGGAGATGTAAATATGATCAAACACATTATACATCAATAGTTGCAGAAAAAGAGAAGAAAAAGACCCCCCAAAAAAAACTCTCTTTCCTTACAAAGTAAATGGGTAACAAAAACAAAAATTCAGAAAAGATCAAAAATCACAAAATGGCCATTGATGTTTCTCACCTCACATTATTATACATCACAATATATATAGTGTGAGCATAAATCGGATGTCTTAATTTTAAAATTACATCGTAAGGGTGGTACAGCAATTAAACTCCCATAATGACCATACGGGTCCCCAAATTGGAACTAGGAGACTCAGGAATTGTCAATGAAAGCGTTGACATCAATGTCAACGTTTAACCCAAACGGGGTATAACTTTTAATCTTATGTATCCATGACATCTCCAATCTGGAGATGCCGCGCACAAGAGAACCCCCTCTCCACGGTGCCGTATATTTGTCGATCCCCAGAAAGATTGTCTTTGAGGGGTTCTTCATATGGGCCTCTAAATAATGTCGGGAAACTGGATGTTTAGGGAACCCACCCAGGATATTGGTGACATGTTCGTTTAGCCTCACCTTCAGGGGGCGCTTTGTCCTACCGACATATTGGAGCCCACATGGGCACTGGAGTAGATAGACCACCCTCTCGGTGGCACAGGTGATGAAAGGTTTAATTTCGAATTCCACACCTGTACTTGTAGAAGTGAATTTATGTGTCCTCCTATGGCTACAGCCACTAAGAGAGCAGATCCTACACTTCCTACATTGATAAAAACCCGTGAGGTTATCAAAGAAACATGTTTTAGCAGTGGGCGGATCTAAGACATTAGGTGCTATTCTGTCTTTCAGCGAAGGGACTCCCTTAAATACAATCTGAGGTGTCTGTGGAAGAACTGCATTAAGGGTAGTGTCACTGGTGAGAATGTGCCAGTGTTTTTTGATCATTTTACCTATGTTCCTATGTTGAATGGAATAGGAAGTGATAAAAGGGACCATAGCTAAACCCCTATCTTTAGCAGGCTTCTCTTTGAGTAGATCTGCTCTATCAGTACTAGACACCTCATGGAGCACAGCCATAAGGGAGGAGATGTTATAGCCCTTCTCAAGGAACCGCTTGGTAAGAATATCCGCCTGAGAAGAAAATTCAGTAGAATCTGAACAATTCCTTTTTAATCTCAGGTATTGGCTCTTGGGTACGGACTTGAGCCAAGATTCATGGTGGCAACTTCCTATGGGGATGTATGAGTTGCGGTCTGTATCCTTAAAATGGGTTGCAGTGGTAATTATGCCGCTGTTAACCCTTATCACCAGATCTAAAAAGTTAATGGAGCTTTGACTGGCCTCATAATTAAGGGCAATACCCCTCTGGTTAACGTTTAACTCAGCAAGGAAGGTATCTAGATCTTCCTTGTTGCCATCCCACAGGAGGAGGATGTCGTCTATATATCTTGCCCATAGAACCACCTGTGGTCTATGTTGGGCATAGACGACATCCTCCTCCCATAGGGCCATGAAGAGATTTGCTAAGCTAGGGGCATATTTTGCCCCCATAGCAACTCCACGGTCTTGTCGATAGAAGGTACCCCCAAACCAAAAATAGCTGCTGGACGCAGCAAATTTTAGTAGTTGTAAGATAAAAAATATCTGTTCGTCAAATAAACCAGAGTCACGCCCTTTATCACCCTTTTGGCTATCTTGAAGGTTTATTCATTATGGATATCTTCGACTATAGGGCCACGAGAGTGGTCAATGTTGAGGGGGTATTTGAATCATACAAAGATGAGGAGGGGGATCTAGGTGGCCTCTTTATGAGACTAAAAAACCTTACTGTCTCAGAGATGCATACGCAATGGGATATTGCATACTTAGAGACGTACATTAGGAGTAACATGGTACCCAGAAGCCTTAGATGGGAAATCAATCCCCAGAAGGGAGATATAGAACTCGAGGACTGGTTCAAGTATTTTAATACGGCTGGTGTCAGTTTTTTAAAATTTCTTGTTGAAAGGAAGACGTCCAAACTTACCAGATTGGACGAGGAGATTAAGAGCATAAAGGAAAAACTCAATCCCCTTAAGGACACGAATGAATATAAGGATAGGTCCGCTACATTACTCAAAATCCTGGAAAAGGAAGACAGAGAACAAAAACTAAAAAAGAAAAAGAAATATAATCGAGACCTTAATGACTATCAGGGTGGTATAGTATTTGAATGGCAAAAAAAGTTGTTAAATGAGCAGGCCAATACGGGTAATACCAGCATGGAAGTGGGTTCCAGTACCGATAACCCGGTTTCCACCACTGCCAAACCTGCACAGAACAAATCCATACGAGGTGGTGGTAAACCCCCAGACTCATTTCAGTCGGGGAGACAAAGTTTTTACCAATCACCTTCTAGATCTGGTGGTCAGTTGAGAAATGATTTCCCACCTAATCATATTCCATCTTTTCCACGACGATCTCGGGGATCTAACATCCAGAATAGGAGTGGAAGAGGTCGGGGTAACATGAATAACACTTATGGTTTTCCCCCACCCTCTAACCAGAGACCCCATGGCCAGTCTAACCAATATGGAGATTATTCACCCTATTTTGGACCCCCCCATAATGCCAACCCCATAGGGGGGTATGGTCCCAATCCGAATTATAGGATGGACCATTACAAGCAGCCACCATTGGCGTTTCAACATTTCGATACTGTAAGTGCCTACAACACTGGGTTGGATGGTGGCTACAATGTGAGTACACACAACAACTTCTATCCTCTTCAGGATTTAGAAGGGCCCCCCAAAGACTATGAGGACACTATTAGAGGAGTGGGTAATTCCATGCAATACCCAAACCCGAGTCCTGGTCCGTCTAACCAACATTGGGGTTTTTTCAGACCCAATCAAGGGGTAAAAAGGCCCATAGACCGAAAAGAGGAACCAGAGGGGGGAGGAAATGTAGAGCTAAAAAGAAAAAGATCCTAGATGGTAGCGGGATTTTTAATTTAAGTTCTGTTACCTTAAATGACTCTGAAAAAATGGTTTTAAATAAAGGCTTGAAATTTGCGCCTCCTCGGGGGCTCAACAAATTTCAAACATATATGGATGTACATAAGTTTGTTCGTAAAGTCAACATTAAACGACATATGGCCATCAACCCGATTAGTGTTAATGGGATTGTGACCACTGGTTTTCAACATTCGGGGCTTTCAAACGCCTCACTTTTTAATCCTCCGGGTGCTTTGGCACCAGCCCTAAAAGTCTTTAGAGATTTGGTGTTGTCTGATTTGGACCAAATACTGGTTAAGAGGGTGAAGACTGATAAGGAGCTTGTTAATGGTCTAAATTCTTTATGTCAAAATAAAAACTTAATAATTAGGCCTGCAGACAAGGGTGGTGGAATTATCATCCTTGACAAGAAAGATTACCTAGCAGAAATGTATAGGATATTGGGCGACTCTGAAACATACACACCCCTTCGTGGTGACCCTAAGTCACAATATCTATCTGAATTGAGGTTGCTTGTTCAGAGTGGGTTGGAATGTGGGATTTTGAACAAAAAGGAGTCACTGTATTTAGTTCCCAGGTCTCCCCGCACACCCACTATATATTATTTGCCCAAGATTCACAAACATCCTACCTGCCCCCCGGGACGCCCTATAGTCAGTGGCATCGACTCTGTCACGTCCCGGGTGGGCAGATATATTGATTATTTTCTTCAGCCCCTTGTTAAAAATATGCCATCCTACGTCAAAGATTCTCGCTCTGTTATCAACATGTTGGGTGCAATTACTCCCATATCCGGTCTATGGTTGGTGACAGCAGACGTCACCTCACTATATACGGTCATACCCCATCATCTGGGTATATTAGCAGTGGAACATTATCTTAGGCGTGACTCTGGTTTATTTGACGAACAGATATTTTTTATCTTACAACTACTAAAATTTGCTGCGTCCAGCAGCTATTTTTGGTTTGGGGGTACCTTCTATCGACAAGACCGTGGAGTTGCTATGGGGGCAAAATATGCCCCTAGCTTAGCAAATCTCTTCATGGCCCTATGGGAGGAGGATGTCGTCTATGCCCAACATAGACCACAGGTGGTTCTATGGGCAAGATATATAGACGACATCCTCCTCCTGTGGGATGGCAACAAGGAAGATCTAGATACCTTCCTTGCTGAGTTAAACGTTAACCAGAGGGGTATTGCCCTTAATTATGAGGCCAGTCAAAGCTCCATTAACTTTTTAGATCTGGTGATAAGGGTTAACAGCGGCATAATTACCACTGCAACCCTTTTTAAGGATACAGACCGCAACTCATACATCCCCATAGGAAGTTGCCACCATGAATCTTGGCTCAAGTCCGTACCCAAGAGCCAATACCTGAGATTAAAAAGGAATTGTTCAGATTCTACTGAATTTTCTTCTCAGGCGGATATTCTTACCAAGCGGTTCCTTGAGAAGGGCTATAACATCTCCTCCCTTATGGCTGTGCTCCATGAGGTGTCTAGTACTGATAGAGCAGATCTACTCAAAGAGAAGCCTGCTAAAGATAGGGGTTTAGCTATGGTCCCTTTTATCACTTCCTATTCCATTCAACATAGGAACATAGGTAAAATGATCAAAAAACACTGGCACATTCTCACCAGTGACACTACCCTTAATGCAGTTCTTCCACAGACACCTCAGATTGTATTTAAGGGAGTCCCTTCGCTGAAAGACAGAATAGCACCTAATGTCTTAGATCCGCCCACTGCTAAAACATGTTTCTTTGATAACCTCACGGGTTTTTATCAATGTAGGAAGTGTAGGATCTGCTCTCTTAGTGGCTGTAGCCATAGGAGGACACATAAATTCACTTCTACAAGTACAGGTGTGGAATTCGAAATTAAACCTTTCATCACCTGTGCCACCGAGAGGGTGGTCTATCTACTCCAGTGCCCATGTGGGCTCCAATATGTCGGTAGGACAAAGCGCCCCCTGAAGGTGAGGCTAAACGAACATGTCACCAATATCCTGGGTGGGTTCCCTAAACATCCAGTTTCCCGACATTATTTAGAGGCCCATATGAAGAACCCCTCAAAGACAATCTTTCTGGGGATCGACAAATATACGGCACCGTGGAGAGGGGGTTCTCTTGTGCGCGGCATCTCCAGATTGGAGATGTCATGGATACATAAGATTAAAAGTTATACCCCGTTTGGGTTAAACGTTGACATTGATGTCAACGCTTTCATTGACAATTCCTGAGTCTCCTAGTTCCAATTTGGGGACCCGTATGGTCATTATGGGAGTTTAATTGCTGTACCACCCTTACGATGTAATTTTAAAATTAAGACATCCGATTTATGCTCACACTATATATATTGTGATGTATAATAATGTGAGGTGAGAAACATCAATGGCCATTTTGTGATTTTTGATCTTTTCTGAATTTTTGTTTTTGTTACCCATTTACTTTGTAAGGAAAGAGAGTTTTTTTTGGGGGTCTTTTTCTTCTCTTTTTCTGCAACTATTGATGTATAATGTGTTTGATCATATTTACATCTCCCAATATGCTTATCATTTAATTTTTAATTTATCAGTTGAGATATTACATATACATTCTCATTGGGCTATTTGCCACTGTTAGAGCTCCATTTTGTGGAGCGAGCTGTGGTAATTTTCCACTTGTAACTTATCACATGGTTAGTTCATCTAGCTGTGTTCTGTTATTTGTCCACAAGATGGGGCCCTTTTTTAGTGCAATTTTTAGTTTTTAAATTATATACATATAGGGTTAAACTCAAGGTCAATTTAGTTTTTCCCGCCATTGAAGGTTCTCACCAGGTTGTGTTTACCACTGTCTATATAGCTGCGATGATTCAGTGCGTCGCCCGTTCCCCAGAAGACGACTATTGGTCGAAACGGACGTAGGGAGGCTGACGCACTGACGTCATCGTGTTCCGTGTTGTGAGCGCGTGTATTGCAAGCCGGCCGGCGTATTTTACTTGTCCTGCTTATATGCTTTT
The DNA here is from genome assembly GCA_028564925.1 of Lithobates sylvaticus. Taxonomy (NCBI): domain Eukaryota; kingdom Metazoa; phylum Chordata; class Amphibia; order Anura; family Ranidae; genus Lithobates; species Lithobates sylvaticus. The sequence continues at coordinate 159,720,774 of CM053029.1, read as the reverse complement.
CGTTTTGTGTAAGTAGGATTCCTTTTTCTTTTAATAAACGTAATATTTGGTATCACACTATGGGAGCATCCCCTTTTCTTCCTGTATTCCATATTGGCTGCTGAATGACTCTGGGGTCGATGCCTTTGTTTGGAGAGTGTGTCCATTTCTGATTGATCCAAGCGGTAAAACATCATTGGAATCTCTATCCCTGGTCTAACTTGTCTGAGGAGATCCAGATTGCTGCTGATGTCCGAAGGTCCATATCTGTCCCGTTTACATCACACTACAGGCTTTTTTAAGCTTGCCTTCTGGTAAGCGCAATCTTATATTGGTGGTGGATCACGGTGTTTTCGATTTTTATTGTCACCAGAAGTCCAAGTTCACATCATCACATTTATGAACTATTTTTTTATTTATCACAAATTTGTTTCACTTTTTTCATTTTATATTCATCTTTTATGTCACTGGACTTTATTGTTTGGGTGTATTGGGAAATGTGCACACATATTGTTTGATATACAATTTGTTGTTTTTCCTTTGCATTTATCACATTGTTGCTTGAGGATTTATTTTACACCAAGGTATAGGTCACCTATCACCTATTTGTTTAATTAGCGCGGCTTTATTTACTGTTTTATCTTGTTTATGTGTGTATCCACATTTTTTTGCTGCTGCTACCTATGTACACTTCATTTTATGTCACTTTTTAGCCCTAATATTTGCTGTATTGGGGCATTTCAATATTTTTGCATTTACTAGCGCGGTGTTTTGCTACATTTTTTACTGTTTACTTTGATATACCCACACTGCAGCTTTCTTCTTTTTTATGTGATTCATATCACTTCGCATATATTGGTTGCATCATTAGGTTTCCGTCCCCTTTATCACCCTTTTGGCTATCTTGAAGGTTTATTCATTATGGATATCTTCGACTATAGGGCCACGAGAGTGGTCAATGTTGAGGGGGTATTTGAATCATACAAAGATGAGGAGGGGGATCTAGGTGGCCTCTTTATGAGACTAAAAAACCTTACTGTCTCAGAGATGCATACGCAATGGGATATTGCATACTTAGAGACGTACATTAGGAGTAACATGGTACCCAGAAGCCTTAGATGGGAAATCAATCCCCAGAAGGGAGATATAGAACTCGAGGACTGGTTCAAGTATTTTAATACGGCTGGTGTCAGTTTTTTAAAATTTCTTGTTGAAAGGAAGACGTCCAAACTTACCAGATTGGACGAGGAGATTAAGAGCATAAAGGAAAAACTCAATCCCCTTAAGGACACGAATGAATATAAGGATAGGTCCGCTACATTACTCAAAATCCTGGAAAAGGAAGACAGAGAACAAAAACTAAAAAAGAAAAAGAAATATAATCGAGACCTTAATGACTATCAGGGTGGTATAGTATTTGAATGGCAAAAAAAGTTGTTAAATGAGCAGGCCAATACGGGTAATACCAGCATGGAAGTGGGTTCCAGTACCGATAACCCGGTTTCCACCACTGCCAAACCTGCACAGAACAAATCCATACGAGGTGGTGGTAAACCCCCAGACTCATTTCAGTCGGGGAGACAAAGTTTTTACCAATCACCTTCTAGATCTGGTGGTCAGTTGAGAAATGATTTCCCACCTAATCATATTCCATCTTTTCCACGACGATCTCGGGGATCTAACATCCAGAATAGGAGTGGAAGAGGTCGGGGTAACATTAATAACACTTATGGTTTTCCCCCACCCTCTAACCAGAGACCCCATGGCCAGTCTAACCAATATGGAGATTATTCACCCTATTTTGGACCCCCCCATAATGCCAACCCCATAGGGGGGTATGGTCCCAATCCGAATTATAGGATGGACCATTACAAGCAGCCACCATTGGCGTTTCAACATTTCGATACTGTAAGTGCCTACAACACTGGGTTGGATGGTGGCTACAATGTGAGTACACACAACAACTTCTATCCTCTTCAGGATTTAGAAGGGCCCCCCAAAGACTATGAGGACACTATTAGAGGAGTGGGTAATTCCATGCAATACCCAAACCCGAGTCCTGGTCCGTCTAACCAACATTGGGGTTTTTTCAGACCCAATCAAGGGGTAAAAAGGCCCATAGACCGAAAAGAGGAACCAGAGGGGGGAGGAAATGTAGAGCTAAAAAGAAAAAGATCCTAGATGGTAGCGGGATTTTTAATTTAAGTTCTGTTACCTTAAATGACTCTGAAAAAATGGTTTTAAATAAAGGCTTGAAATTTGCGCCTCCTCGGGGGCTCAACAAATTTCAAACATATATGGATGTACATAAGTTTGTTCGTAAAGTCAACATTAAACGACATATGGCCATCAACCCGATTAGTGTTAATGGGATTGTGACCACTGGTTTTCAACATTCGGGGCTTTCAAACGCCTCACTTTTTAATCCTCCGGGTGCTTTGGCACCAGCCCTAAAAGTCTTTAGAGATTTGGTGTTGTCTGATTTGGACCAAATACTGGTTAAGAGGGTGAAGACTGATAAGGAGCTTGTTAATGGTCTAAATTCTTTATGTCAAAATAAAAACTTAATAATTAGGCCTGCAGACAAGGGTGGTGGAATTATCATCCTTGACAAGAAAGATTACCTAGCAGAAATGTATAGGATATTGGGCGACTCTGAAACATACATACCCCTTCGTGGTGACCCTAAGTCACAATATCTATCTGAATTGAGGTTGCTTGTTCAGAGTGGGTTGGAATGTGGGATTTTGAACAAAAAGGAGTCACTGTATTTAGTTCCCAGGTCTCCCCGCACACCCACTATATATTATTTGCCCAAGATTCACAAACATCCTACCTGCCCCCCGGGACGCCCTATAGTCAGTGGCATCGACTCTGTCACGTCCCGGGTGGGCAGATATATTGATTATTTTCTTCAGCCCCTTGTTAAAAATATGCCATCCTACGTCAAAGATTCTCGCTCTGTTATCAACATGTTGGGTGCAATTACTCCCATATCCGGTCTATGGTTGGTGACAGCAGACGTCACCTCACTATATACGGTCATACCCCATCATCTGGGTATATTAGCAGTGGAACATTATCTTAGGCGTGACTCTGGTTTATTTGACGAACAGATATTTTTTATCTTACAACTACTAAAATTTGCTGCGTCCAGCAGCTATTTTTGGTTTGGGGGTACCTTCTATCGACAAGACCGTGGAGTTGCTATGGGGGCAAAATATGCCCCTAGCTTAGCAAATCTCTTCATGGCCCTATGGGAGGAGGATGTCGTCTATGCCCAACATAGACCACAGGTGGTTCTATGGGCAAGATATATAGACGACATCCTCCTCCTGTGGGATGGCAACAAGGAAGATCTAGATACCTTCCTTGCTGAGTTAAACGTTAACCAGAGGGGTATTGCCCTTAATTATGAGGCCAGTCAAAGCTCCATTAACTTTTTAGATCTGGTGATAAGGGTTAACAGCGGCATAATTACCACTGCAACCCATTTTAAGGATACAGACCGCAACTCATACATCCCCATAGGAAGTTGCCACCATGAATCTTGGCTCAAGTCCGTACCCAAGAGCCAATACCTGAGATTAAAAAGGAATTGTTCAGATTCTACTGAATTTTCTTCTCAGGCGGATATTCTTACCAAGCGGTTCCTTGAGAAGGGCTATAACATCTCCTCCCTTATGGCTGTGCTCCATGAGGTGTCTAGTACTGATAGAGCAGATCTACTCAAAGAGAAGCCTGCTAAAGATAGGGGTTTAGCTATGGTCCCTTTTATCACTTCCTATTCCATTCAACATAGGAACATAGGTAAAATGATCAAAAAACACTGGCACATTCTCACCAGTGACACTACCCTTAATGCAGTTCTTCCACAGACACCTCAGATTGTATTTAAGGGAGTCCCTTCGCTGAAAGACAGAATAGCACCTAATGTCTTAGATCCGCCCACTGCTAAAACATGTTTCTTTGATAACCTCACGGGTTTTTATCAATGTAGGAAGTGTAGGATCTGCTCTCTTAGTGGCTGTAGCCATAGGAGGACACATAAATTCACTTCTACAAGTACAGGTGTGGAATTCGAAATTAAACCTTTCATCACCTGTGCCACCGAGAGGGTGGTCTATCTACTCCAGTGCCCATGTGGGCTCCAATATGTCGGTAGGACAAAGCGCCCCCTGAAGGTGAGGCTAAACGAACATGTCACCAATATCCTGGGTGGGTTCCCTAAACATCCAGTTTCCCGACATTATTTAGAGGCCCATATGAAGAACCCCTCAAAGACAATCTTTCTGGGGATCGACAAATATACGGCACCGTGGAGAGGGGGTTCTCTTGTGCGCGGCATCTCCAGATTGGAGATGTCATGGATACATAAGATTAAAAGTTATACCCCGTTTGGGTTAAACGTTGACATTGATGTCAACGCTTTCATTGACAATTCCTGAGTCTCCTAGTTCCAATTTGGGGACCCGTATGGTCATTATGGGAGTTTAATTGCTGTACCACCCTTACGATGTAATTTTAAAATTAAGACATCCGATTTATGCTCACACTATATATATTGTGATGTATAATAATGTGAGGTGAGAAACATCAATGGCCATTTTGTGATTTTTGATCTTTTCTGAATTTTTGTTTTTGTTACCCATTTACTTTGTAAGGAAAGAGAGTTTTTTTTGGGGGTCTTTTTCTTCTCTTTTTCTGCAACTATTGATGTATAATGTGTTTGATCATATTTACATCTCCCAATATGCTTATCATTTAATTTTTAATTTATCAGTTGAGATATTACATATACATTCTCATTGGGCTATTTGCCACTGTTAGAGCTCCATTTTGTGGAGCGAGCTGTGGTAATTTTCCACTTGTAACTTATCACATGGTTAGTTCATCTAGCTGTGTTCTGTTATTTGTCCACAAGATGGGGCCCTTTTTTAGTGCAATTTTTAGTTTTTAAATTATATACATATAGGGTTAAACTCAAGGTCAATTTAGTTTTTCCCGCCATTGAAGGTTCTCACCAGGTTGTGTTTACCACTGTCTATATAGCTGCGATGATTCAGTGCGTCGCCCGTTCCCCAGAAGACGACTATTGGTCGAAACGGACGTAGGGAGGCTGACGCACTGACGTCATCGTGTTCCGTGTTGTGAGCGCGTGTATTGCAAGCCGGCCGGCGTATTTTACTTGTCCTGCTTATATGCTTTTCGTTTTGTGTAAGTAGGATTCCTTTTTCTTTTAATAAACGTAATATTTGGTATCACACTATGGGAGCATCCCCTTTTCTTCCTGTATTCCATATTGGCTGCTGAATGACTCTGGGGTCGATGCCTTTGTTTGGAGAGTGTGTCCATTTCTGATTGATCCAAGCGGTAAAACATCATTGGAATCTCTATCCCTGGTCTAACTTGTCTGAGGAGATCCAGATTGCTGCTGATGTCCGAAGGTCCATATCTGTCCCGTTTACATCACACTACAGGCTTTTTTAAGCTTGCCTTCTGGTAAGCGCAATCTTATATTGGTGGTGGATCACGGTGTTTTCGATTTTTATTGTCACCAGAAGTCCAAGTTCACATCATCACATTTATGAACTATTTTTTTATTTATCACAAATTTGTTTCACTTTTTTCATTTTATATTCATCTTTTATGTCACTGGACTTTATTGTTTGGGTGTATTGGGAAATGTGCACACATATTGTTTGATATACAATTTGTTGTTTTTCCTTTGCATTTATCACATTGTTGCTTGAGGATTTATTTTACACCAAGGTATAGGTCACCTATCACCTATTTGTTTAATTAGCGCGGCTTTATTTACTGTTTTATCTTGTTTATGTGTGTATCCACATTTTTTTGCTGCTGCTACCTATGTACACATTTTTCTTTTATAGCTCCTTTTATGTCACTTTTTAGCCCTAATATTTGCTGTATTGGGGCATTTCAATATTTTTGCATTTACTAGCGCGGTGTTGGCATGCTGCTGGACAGGCACCTTCCTCCATCCAAGATCATCCCATGCAGAAACAGGATCATCAAGGTCAGTCAGCACTTGCTGCATCCGCCATAAGACCTCCGCGTCCATAGCTGCAGGGGCAGGTTGGCAAAGTACACTGTTACTCTGCCACATTGCTGACTCTTCAGCCAGGATTTCAGAGTTGTCCACTGGTAGTTCCGTATAGTCCCAGGCAAAGGGAGCCCAGCCCTGGCACTGAGCAGAGTCTAGCAGCCGTCTGTAGGCGATCTCCAGCTCCCATTCCTGATCGGCCAGAAACTCCAAATCTTCCAGTGCCCAGTGCACTTCCGAGACGTTCAGTAGCCCTTTTCTGAAATCCATGATTTCATCCAACCGCCACTCCAAATCACTCCCAAAGTTAGAGTCCCCTGTCAGCTTCACATACAACAGTCCCAGGCCGCCGTAGCTTAAGCCTTCCGTTGGGCTGTCATCTGCTATCCAAGGGCATGCTTGGGATACATGCCACCGGAGGGCTCTGTAACTCTCATCCAGCTTCATCTCTGTCCAGACCAGCTTGCTTAATTCAGCTGTCTGCTCCTTGTGCGGTTTTTCTCCCAAAAACAGCACCCGCAATCCATACTGCGACCAGTACCTTTCCTGGATGGAGGGGAGAACTTTTCCCTGGTGACGCCGCTCACGGGCTAGCGCTTCCTTCCAGAGTTTGCAGCGAATAGAATCAAACCATCCCAGCAGGACCTGCTCTGATACTGGTCCTCTGTGCTGTAGCTGCATCTCTCGCAACCTCCTCCTGAATTCCTCTTCCATGGCGGCTGGTATCTGTACCTCTCCTCCTCTCCTGCTATCCGGACCTTGGATCCAGGTGGAGGTTTGGATGTCCCAGACTGCAGGAAGCATGATCCCACTGCTTGCCAACAATGTGACGGAACGTCCCTACACTCCTCTTGAGTGTGTTCGTCATATATCACTTGCTTCCAGTCTGGATATGGATATCAGATATTCCAACCGCTCCCAAGCACCAAGCGAGACGACACTTGCTTAGTTGCTAAAACATGGACTGATCTTTATTTGACATGTCACACAATTTTATAGAGCCAGATGACTAAGACCTAACCTAATTAGCATGAGCTAATTACCTTAATCAACACTGGACTCCTTCATTCAATTGCAGGGTTAATTAGCACATACAACAATAGGTGAAATATTCTTTAGAATTACACAAGGCAACAGACAGGCTGTCTGGAGTTGACGACATTAGCATCTGACAGTGTGTGGAATACACCTTACAAGCCAGACCAGCCTCATTTACACAATAGACAGGTGGCTTGAGTTCATGACATTGAATGGGACACAAGGTGTCAGATGCTAGTCTATTTCTAATGCCAAATGCATATACAGAGAGTGTATTTTGGGGGGCCCGTGATCAGCTGGCAGGAGGCTAGCATGCAGTCCTCTCAAAAAGCCCGTGTCCCGGCTAGGTCTGTCACACTAGTACATGTGTACTTTCTGCGTTCTGTTCTTTAGATGCCAAGGGGACCATTTGCGCCTGAAGACTAAACTTTAAGGAGGAATATTTCAGGGTGGAGGATAAATGCTAATTCATATCAGTACACTTAGCTATCTTAAATCAGGAGCCTTTAAAGAGCCTACATTAATTTATATATTGTGCCTCCTTTACAGGCTGTCATCTTCTAGGCGGTATTACTTTGAACTTTTACACAAGCAAGATGACTCTGGCACAGACCACGTGGAACTGGCGGTAAGAGGTCTATGTGAAGCCTTTGTGATATTCTGCTTGGTGAAGTCCAGTACATGACAAAAGGCAATAGGTTTAAGGGCCAAAAACAGCACTTACCAGATTTGTAGCTAATGTCCTGGGTTATATCTGTGCGTTCATTTCCCAGCTCTGCCCCCAGGCTGTACCCATTATGAGGAATTCTCACCACCTGTGGTCTACCCTCATGTCTATTATATAAAGGTTCCCAACCTCCTTGCACTGAGTTCCTGGGTCTGCACACTGGTTGTGTCTATTATGAGGGATTCTCACCATCACTGCACTGGGTTCCTGGGTCTTCATACCAGCTGTGCACATTATGAGGGAGCTGCACCATTCCTGCACTGAGTTCCTAGGTCTGCACACCTGCTGTGCCCATTATGAGGGTCTCCCACCATCTTTCACT